>SJYV01008710.1:711127-751127 GCA_006410875.1 Neotragus pygmaeus
AGTACATTGTTATTCTGTCCTTTTATCGAAATTCTACTCTCTCAGAAAAAGCATCTCAGCACAGCAGTACAGTGCTGCCAGCTCCTTCACAATGGATTTTTCCTGGTGTTAAATATGATACCATTTGAAGCAACTCAGCACCCTCTCAAACTTGTCCCTAGGGATTCCAACTTCAAAGAGATTGTCCACACTAGCAAGCAACAGCAGAATCTGCAAACTCCGGTTTGGTAAATTGGCTAAATCCTGCTTCTGCAGTATCTACTCAAGGACTGTGATCTGCAGAGAGCTCTCGTCAGCTTTAACGAAGCAGATGAGGGCTGATGAACACCAATCAAACAGCTGTCATTATTTTTTGAAAACAGTAAATGCAGGAACAAGTAACACATGAGTATTCATTTACTTCAAATGTATGACTTATTATTAAAGGCAAGATAAAAATGTTTTTATTTGAATTCTTAACAGCTTAGAAAAACAGACAGTTCTAACAAGATTACCAGAACAACACATTTAAAGGATAGAAAGTTCAGGAATAACTGTAACAAAATGCAAACTAAACTGGAAGTAGGAAATAGAGCAAACACTGTCCACTCAGGATTTGATGCAGGATATCCAAAAATATTTTAGAGGGAAACTATCCCTTGGAAAAATTAATAGTAGTGATACACACCAAATTGCACAAAAGGCATTTTAACTTAGTCGTGTTGCTCTCAACAGACAAAATTTATAGACTATGACTACAAAGGATTTGTGTCTAACTCCATTCACAGATGTCTTGGAAGGTATAGGAAGGAAGGAGTACAAAAAAAAATTTTAATGTTTATTTGGCAAAGCAGCAAAGAGTTAATTCATTTTGCCCTGAATTCCTTCATTTCTGGCCAAATCTGTGTCAGAACTGGGAAAAGTGGTAGAGTGCAGGCTTTTGGGGATAATCTTACATAATGAGGAATCAATGGGTTAAAAGAAACATGGCTTTTCTAACTTCTGTTTTATTGTTCTGTTTTTTTATTAAAATGAAGTGAGATTTTTATTGTAGTTGCTGGCATAACTTGTATTTCCATTCAGTTGTATTCAAAGGTATTTATTTTTAAGTTTGAAAAGGATATGGACTTAAACTGAGGACAACCAAATAAAATAAAAGGTTACAATTTCATAGTCTGTTGAGTTCTGGTGAATTTGAGTTGTTTTGCATTAAGAGTCAGGTCTACTTGTATCAGACTAACAGTTAACCATGCTTGGATGCTTGCCCGTTTGTCAAAAGGGAGAATTCAAATAAGGAAGTAAGTGTTCATAAACTGTGTTCAAATGGGACCAAGTGTGCACCCAGAATATGATTTAAAAAGGTCCTTTTGTGATGATACATAGACACAGAAAAAGTTAATCCTGCATGCCCATGTATTTTATTGGGTGAAATTCTGTAAGGTGAGTTTCATAAAACAAATTCCTGGCCTGTTTGTTCAGCTGGTTTGTCCATCACATTTAACATTTCTCATTATACCAGCACTTTTTCTTTTACTTTTGGTTCAAATACTAAGACAATACACTATATTTTCCATCCATATAGGCATTCCTAAAGCTTCATAAGAAAAATATGGGTTGAGATTAATTTTTCTGATCAGTTATTCATATTTCATTGTTAGTACACCCTTTTAAAACTGCATTCATTCTAAGTTATCTAGACTAATTATGTAGTTTGGTCCATATAAGCCTAGCACCTTAAGACAACTTTCAAGTTATTTACAGAAAAAAAAAAAATCATAAGAAAAAAAGGACTGGAATATTTAGTATCCATTCTTTGAAGCTCAACTTAGTTATACTTTGTCTTTGACTCAATCTCCTCAAAAGAAGCAACTTTTTTTCCCCACTGAAGCTCAATAATTTTTGTTAAAATTTTAACATGTGACCTTTTAATGACGGGTACTGTGAAGATGGGGACTCTGTCTGATTTACCTTCATATTTCCCCATAATCCCTCACATAGCTATGGACTTGTTCAACAAACAGTTATCTATTAAATATTCTTCAGTGAGTAAATACAGACAAAATTGTTTTAATAAAATATCTGTTCAGCAATACATGTTCTTTCCATGTAACTGGGTATGAATTAACTACAAATAATGTTATAACACACAAAGAATCTGGTTGATAAATAAACAAATAAATTATTAATTTAAAAGTTGTGCTAAATATGAAGAAGAAAAATAAAGCTGAGAATGGGTAAGAGAATAATGTGTTTCTATGTATAATTAAAAATAGCTTTAGTCTTTGTCTCTGGTTTCTGGCACAGAGCTCATAAAGCCCTTGGAATTTCCTAAGTGATAGGAATATATTTTATTATATACCATGAGCAACTTTCAGACACATTTGAGCTCATATCAATGAGAAAACTGAGGATGGGACCCTTAGGTAGCCCCAGGTTGGGCTGGTCACTGGAAAGACCAAGTGACTGGAAACCACCCACTCCCTTCTCAGGAAGGGGAAAGGGAACTGGAGATTGGGCTCTATAAAAACTCTTGAATAAAGAGGTTCAGAGAGCTTCCAGGCCGGGGAACAAATCCACTTACCAGGAGAATAACACACCCCAACTCCATGGGAAAAGAAGCTCCTGTGCTTTGGATCCTTCTGGACCTTGTTCTATTTAAATCTTCAACTGGCTATTCATTTGCAGCTTTATAACAAAGTAGTAAACATAAGTGTCTTTCTGAGTTCTGTGAACTCTTCTAGCAGTTACTAATCGAAGGAGGAGTCTCATCAGTTCAGTTCAGCTGTTCAGTCACGTCCAACTCTTTGCGACCCCATGGACTGCAGCATGCCAGGCTTCCCTGTCCTTCACCAATTCCCTGAGCTTGCTCAGACTCATGTCCATCGAGTCAGTGGTGCCATCCAACCATGTCCTCAGTCATTCCCTTCTTCTGTCTTCAATCTTTCCCAGCAAGGGGGTCTTTTCCAATGAGTCAGTTCTTTGCATCAGGTGGCCAAAGTACTGGAGCTTCAGCTTCAGCATCAGTCTTTCCAATGAATATTCAGGACTGATTTCCTTTAGGATGGACTGGTTGGATCTCCTTGCAGTCCAAGGGACTCTCAAGAGTCTTCTCCAACACCACAGTTCAAAAGCATCAATTCTTTGGTGCTCAGCTTTCTCTATAGTCCAACTCTTACAACCAAACATGACCACTGGAAAAACCATACCTTTGACTAGACAGACCTGTGTTAGCAAAGTAATGTCTCTGCTTTTTAATATGTTCTCTAGATTGGTCATAACTTTTCTTTCAAGGAGCAAGCATCTTTTAATTTCATGGCTGCAGTCACCATCTGCAGTGATGTTGGAGCTTAAAAAAATTAAACTCTTTCACTGTTTCCATTGTTGATGGGACCTGATACATGATCTTAGTTTTCTGAATGTTGAGTTTTAAGTCAACTTTTTCACTCTCTTCTTTTACTTTCAAAAGTCTCTATTTCTTTGCTTTCTGCCATAAGGGTGGTATCATCTGCATATCTGGTGTTATTGATATTTCTCTCAGAAATCCTGATTCCAGCTTGTACTTCATCCAGCTCAGCATTTCTCATTATATACTCTGCATAGAAGAAAAATAAGCAGGTGACAATATACAGCATCAATGTACTACTTTCCCAATTTTGAACCAGTCTGTTGTACCATGTCCAGTTCTAACTGTTGCTTCCTGACTTGCATACAGATTTCTCAGTAGGCAAGTCTGGTATTCCCATCTCTTTAAGAATTTTCCACAGTTTGTTGTAATCCACACAGTCAAAGGCTTTGGTATAGTCAATAAAGCAGAAATAGATGTTTTTCTGGAACTCTCTTGCTATTTTTATGATCCAACAGATGTTGGCAATTTGATCTCTGGTTCCTCTGCCTTGTCTAAATCCAGCTTGAACAACTGGAAGTTCATGGTTCATGCAATGTTGAAACCTGTCTTGGAGATTTTTGAGCATTGCTTTGCTAGCATGTGAGATGAGTGCAATTGTGCAATAGTTTGAACAATCTTTGGCATTGCCTTTCTTTGGGATGGAATGAAAACTGACCTTTTCCAGTCCTGTGGCCACTGCAGAGTTTTCCAAATTTGCTGGCATATTGAGTGCAGCACTTTCACAGCATCATCTTTTAGGATTTGAAATACCTCCACTGGAATTCTATCACCTCCACTAGCTTTGTGTCATGAGAATCCCCAATTTATAGCTGATCAGTCAGACTTGCAGGTGGCCTGGGATTGCAACCAGGATCTGGAGTAAAAGGCAGTCTTGTGGAATCAAGCTTTCTACCTGTGGGTTCTGTGCTGACTCTGGATAGTTTGTGTCATAATTGAAATGAATTGTTGGACTCATACCAGCTGGTTTCAGAGAACTGGAGAATTGCCTATTGGTGTGAGAAAAGACACACCAGTTTTTGTCAGAGAACAAAACACCTCAAATAGGATAGTCAGAACCTCTCTCCAAGGAGGTAACATTTGAGAAGAAAATTGTGGAGAACATTTTAGGGATCTTTGATTTCGTGCTTTGTAAATGAAGTCCAATGGAACAGTGGGGCCACAAGTCACATGTGATTATGACTTCTGCTGACACCTTTCTTCCCTAGGATGGGATCTTAACAGATACCCTGAGTCCTGCTCAGTCTTGCCTTCATTGCCCGTGACCTCTGAGACCTTCTACTCCAGGATGTATGTTGATCCCACACTTGCCCAGGCCATCCCACTTCTGGATACCTAGCATCACCCTGTATGGAGGCTTCAGTACCCTTTGAAAAGGTAGTGACCCACAAGAATAAGAGATGTCTGGCTTGACCATCCTGTCTTGACTCATGCACTGTCTGTAACTCCCGTCGCTGTCATCTCTCCTGGCCCTGTGATGGTCTGTACTCATGGATGATTATTCCTCATGTTTGAAGAACTATGACATTAATAGAAAATGAAAAAACACTATGACAAGTTGAGAGAGGGCCTAAGAAAAAAGGAAAAAGCTTTCTGTTTTAATATTTTAATGGCACTTTTTCCTACTTTTTACACAAGACGCTTTGTATTTTCATTTTGCACTGGGCCCTGTAAATTATGTAGCCAGTTCTAGAGATGAAAAATATTCCTGCTTTGGAAATGTCAAGTTTGAGGTTCCAATTAGGCACCTACTTAAAGATGTTGAGCAGGCAGCTTGATACACACGTCTGGAGATCAGGAGAAAGTCAAAGATGGAGTCAAGAATGAGGAAGTCATCAGGGTATAGCTGGTATTTTAAGTCTTTCACAAACTCTGCCTATCCATCTGCCCATTGAAGAGAGGCTAAATTCCACAAGGCATTAGTACCTGTGAGGCAGAGCTCTATTTGGGGGCATTGATCTATCATACCATGAAGTATGAAAACTGATCTTTTAAGTGAAACTCATTTCCATTCCAGAACATACTGGAGTTAATAAATTTCTCAACAGAGACTTTGCTTACAGAACCTGTCCACTCTGAATTTACTGCTGCATAGAAGATCATTAACATAAGCAAATCAGGATCCCTTTGGATACACTCACCCTAACTGGGCTCTTCTGGGCTCTCCTAGAAGATTTGGCTGATCTTTCAAGCCTATATGAGCCTGAGGAAGATTGAGAGCCAGGAGCAGGGAATCACTCTGACTTAAAATCACTATTCAGAGAAGGCAATGGCACCCCACTCCAGTACTCTTGCCTGGAAAATCCCATGGATGGAGGAGCCTGGTGGGCTGCAGTCCATGGGGTCACTAAGAGTCAGACACGACTGAGCGACTTCACTTTCACTTTTCACTTTCACGCATTGGAGAAGGAAATGGCAACCCACTCCAGTGTTCTTGCCTGGAGAATCCCAGGGATGGGGGAGCCTGGTGGGCTGCCATCTATAGGGTTGCACAGAGTCGGACACGACTGAAGTGACTTAGCAGCACCAGCAAGATCACTATTGGCCTTAACCAACTCTGGTAGAAAAAACTTTAGCTGGAGATCTTGGTAGTAAGTGCCAAGCACTAGTCTTGTCTACTCTGTGCTCTTCAATGTAAGGCAGGGTTCCTTCTTGTTACTATAAATATCTAGCCACAAACGATGGGGCTGAAAAATTAAGCACTTCATCTACTATCCCCCAAACTCACACGGTCAAATCTACTCTCCTGATTAGGCTTTGAGTTTCTATGACCTTTTGCAGTTTGTGGTCTGGATTTAAAAAGAAAAAAAAAAAAAAACTCTGCCAGATTACATGTGCTGTATGTGCTGTGTTCAGTCACATCTGACTCTCTGTGACCCCATGAACTATAGTCTGCCAAGCTCCTCCTTCCATGTAATTTTCCACTTGTTACCTATTAACTATTTCTCTCTTATAGCTAGAAAGTGTTTTTTGAACTTTGAAACTAAGAATTTGTCATTTTTATCTTTTTTCTTCCTTTTCCCTAATAAACCCCCCTGGGAAGCTCAAATGGAGATAGTAATTGAAGAAGAAAAAATTAACTGGCTACTATCTCAAAGTGTTATTCAAGCACTCTTCTTAAGAACAGCACAGCCATAACCTGCATGTTTGTGTCTCTCCCAAATCATATGGTGAAATCTAATCCCCAATGTGGGCTTCCCTGGTGGCTCAGAAGGTAAAGTGTCTGCCTGCAATGTAATGGTATTTGAAGGTGGGGCCTTTGGAAAGTGATGAGGGCATGAAGACAGTTATGACTGGGATTAGTACCCTTTAAAAGAGACCCCAGAGAACAACTTTGCACCTTCCATCATGTGCAGACATAATGAGAAGGCAACCAAGTATAAACCAGAAATGAGCTCTCACCAGACATAGAATCTGTCTCTGTCTTTAGGACTGTGATAAATAAACATCTGCTGTACAATTTTTGTTACAGCAGCCCAGATGGACTAAGACAAGGGTCGTTCTGTTATTGGAATACACTTTCCAAAGTATAGCTTTATGAAGACTTCACGTTATTCATTTCAAACAGTAGCATGTCACTTCATTTCTGGTTCTATTTCCCAGGGCTATTGGGTCATAAAGAAAAAGTTTATTACCACTTGGACTTCAGGACACATCTTCAAAACCCGTATACCCAGAGAACCAGGTGTCCCAAAACAGGTCTAAACTACCCAGAGGAATGGGACCAAACCTGTTAACATTTTAAAGATTTTGGTGAGAAAAGAATGACTAATTCTGCTCAGCACTTTCAAATTCTTAAGTCTATAAGATTCCATAGAAACTGATTACCACTGTGACTGATTAACAGTGAACACTCAGGACAGAGAGAACCTCCCTGGAGGTTCTCTGTGCAAGACTCTGCTCTGAGGGTTCTTTTGCACACTGACCTACTTTGATGAGGCTCCCATAATGCCCAGTTTCACTGTTGACCTCACAGTGCTGACATAGTCCAAGATTTCTCTTCCCAATCAGTGCTGCCTATTCTTAAGCACCTTTATCTTGCTAACAATGGAAAATCCCTTATTACCTGTCCCAGACCTGTCACTCCCCAATGGTTATGGAACTAAAGACTACATGTAAGTTCTCTGCTCATGTCATGCTGTGCCAGCACTTCGTGGTTGTGTGTCCTCTGCCCCTATGCCTGGCATAAACTTCGCAACTTTCCATACCAGACTGATGTATATATATCCTTTATGGCTGAATACAAGTAACTTTCCCCTCCTTAAGTCCACTGTGGTATATTGTATTAAAGTTTACAAATATCCCAGTTTTCCTACCTGTGCTGCTCTTCCTTGAGGGGACTTTATACATTCCACCCACAGAACTGAGGCAAGATCAGAAACTCAGATTTAATTGAACTGTGACATTTTAGGGGCCCAGACTCCCTTACTTCTGATGCCAAAAACAAATTCAGGGAATTTCCAAAGCCACTGTGAGATCTGATCATTCCCTAAGGTTTGACAGAATTCACTGAATATTACTGTACTCACATTTAGGGGTTATTACAGAGAAAGGATACAGATGAAAATAAACTGAAAGAAGAAAGTCACAGAGCAAAGGCTGAGAGGGCTCCAGTGCAAGGCTCCCATTGCCCTTGGATCCATGATCCTTTCAATATCAGTGTGTGACAACACACAACACACAGAGTTTTTATTAGAACTTCATTACACAGGCATGATAGATTGAATGGCCAAATGGTTGAATTCAGTCCCCAGGACAACTAATAACTGGCCCAATGTTCACACAAATCACATGGTTAATATTTCTGACATGGCCATACCCCAGCTAACATTGTCAGAAATAGCCAGGGTTCACCCTAAACAAAGACTTTCCTATCAGAAGCTGAAGGAAAGGCCAAACCTCTCTTTGTGCAAGGCCAAACTCTTCACCAAATTCTATGTGACTAGCTCTGGCCAGTGACATACATACTAAAAAGATGCGTGTCATTTGAAAAGTCACTGTGGGGTTTTCCTCGTCTTTTTTCTCTCTACCCAGTGTTACAGATTCCTGGAGGAGGGCACGGCAACCAACTCTGGTATTCTTATCTGGAGAATCCCCATGGACAGAGGAGCCTGGCAGGCTACAGTCCATGGGGCTGCAAAGAGTTGACATGACTGATGCACAGCACAATGTTTCAGACAGGGCCTGTTTCATCAGTCTCAGGCTCTATGACAACCAAAACTTCCTTATTCACCTATTATGAACAGAGAGCACAAGGGAGAAATAAACCTTTGTTTCTGCAAGCCTGCTAAGTTTGTGGCTCTTTGCTACCACAGCCTATAACTCTGCTTATCATAATTGATATACCTACCAACAACCACCGGGTTAGATTAGGTTTGTGTGGCGGTGGGGTGGGGGGGTTTCATAGGATTAATACAGACCTTACAATCAAAATATACTGTTACAAGTTGCTAAATAAGCCAGAAAACATGTACTATTCTACCTATATAGTAGTTTATAAAGTGTTTTTATAAGTTGATAACATTTAAAATGCATGTTCAAATTTAAAATATCCAAATTTCTAGCTTTTAATAAAAATAAACTCAGAAGTTTTATTAGGTGCCCAAATATCTGCAAAGCAACAGGTGATTAGGCTAAATCAGCTCAGCCCACTCTGACTACATATGTGGTGTCCAGAAGAACAAAGCCTCTGTCAAGCATGTTTAACTCCTTACATCACCTGACTGGTCCCCATAGGCACTCAAGGCTGTAATCTCTTTAAATCTATTCAACAAATTACTGAAGAAGGAGCGTAAGTAGAAAAAAGAGGGGAGTGGGGAATTTAATTTATATTAATAATATTATCCTGTTGAAAAAAATTCATTACATACACAGAAAATAACAAAATTTAACTGATTTGGAATTGGTAGGGAACATCAGTTGCACTAAATCACTAAGAATAGAGGGAACGTTCATTGATCTAATAACAAAATCTCATTCAAAATGTGTTTAAAACTGCATGTTCCCTAGTTTTATATTTGTAAAATGATTTCTGCTGCTGCTGCTAAGTCACTTCAGTCGTGTCTGACTCTGTGCAACCCCATAGACAGCAGCCTACCAGGCTCCTCCGTCCATAGGATGTTCCAGGCAAGAGTACTGGAGTGGGGTGCCATTGCCTTCTCCTAAAATGATTTCTACTTTTCAGTAACTCATATCTTCTGTTTGATTTTCTTTATTTTCTGAGATTGCCTACAACTATTGGGGATAAAGATTCAGTTAATTAATTAAATAACCTAGTAGTTCATTTAAGTAATCAGTCTTTGTTGGTGAATACCACTGGACTATTCCTCTTCGGGCTTCAATATTCCTCTATGCAATGGTGACTGCTAGGGGAGTGCTAGCTGCCTAATGTCTGGTTTGGTAGCCTGGCCATTGTCTGCCAGGCAACAAGCATGATAAGCAAAAGCTGATGAACAGGGGCTTCATATTTCTACTCACAGGTCCTGTCTGCTCGGTGGCAGAAGGACCAAGTTGTATTTTGATATCCATACAATAAATGAGATATAAAAAATCTGAATTAAATGGTGAACACATCAATTTGCTCCAGTAATATTTGAGACTGGAACCCTGAACAGTGTTTTCTGCTGGACTATCCCCCAAATCTCACTCATCACAGCATTCATATGACCACAGAGACTTTACCTGTGAATATGTGGTTAGATAAGCTTCTTAGTAGACTGCTTATCATTTACCTTTAAACTCCATGTCCCCCTATATATGTATGCTTATTTTTATATATGTTTAAAAAATAATGTGAATTAGCCAAGTTTCCATCTTTTCTCATGATTAACCATTATATGCACAGAGTTCCTACTGGTTAAGGACCTTAAATTAGCCTCAATTTAGAGTTGAACTAAAGACTGATTCATTTTCTTTCTCAAACAAGGACTTTATGAATTTAAAAACTTCCAGAATTACACATTATTCTTTATCACATTATACTACTGTATAAATAAAAAGTGTATCAATTATATGCTTTCTTTAAATTTGCATTCCTTAGGACAACCTCCTTTTTATGGATTAAATAGTGCTTTTCCTTTTTATGAGACTTATTTTATAAAATAGAGATGCCATTTCATTTAAATTGTTCCTAATTTGGATATCTAAAATGTGTCCAGTTTTTCCAGTAGAATGTTTCATGAGACAAAGGGAAAAGTTAAGAATGCATACACTTCTGTGACTTGATTACATATTTTACGAAACAGATGGAAAATAGAATGTTGATTGACCCCGGTTACGGTGATTGTGTGTCTACTGCCAATGAAAATGTAGCTGAAAAACACAAATGTTTTTAAATATGCTGCTTGGGTGTTTCCTCATTGCCAAAAAAGAAAATAAGCAGCACAATTATGTAAACCCTTGTGTTATTCCCAGCACACAAACATTTTACAGATGCTTCCCTATGAAAACATTCTAAAACTTGCACTTGGCTGTCTTTGCTTACCTAGAGTTGTTTGGCAATAACTATTTCTTTTGGGATGCAGCTTATTATTGAGTTTTATGGTTGAGCAAACGAAGGATGAGAAGCACAGAATTTATGATCTGGAAATACCCTAGCTTACTGATATTACATGTCTATCACAAATGAATATCACAAATTCAAAAGAAATAAATAAACAAAAAGGAGGGATGGGAGATCTCTGTAGTTTTGAAATCGGTGTAACTACTTTAGCTACATCCTCTTGGATCAGTATTCACAGATGTCTGTAAGACTCTCATGACCCCCACCCTTCTCCATTTCAGCAAGAACACATACTGTTTGGCAACTGAGAATGAAGTCATGGTAAGGGAGAGGAAAACATTCCATGCAAGGAGAAATTCAGTTTTGTACTCTCCAATCTGCACCAACTTCCAGTGAGTTCTTACCTTGCCTTTTTCTACATAGTGACAATCAAGAATGAAAATCAGGCTATATCAGCAAATTGAGAACA
Organism: Neotragus pygmaeus; assembly: GCA_006410875.1. Classification (NCBI taxonomy): domain Eukaryota; kingdom Metazoa; phylum Chordata; class Mammalia; order Artiodactyla; family Bovidae; genus Neotragus; species Neotragus pygmaeus. Next base: position 722,480 of record SJYV01008710.1, read on the forward strand.
GGAAACAAGAACATAGATGAATTTTTAAAACTTACTACAAAACAAAAAACATCCATCATCATGTGTAAAGAAATTGAAAGCTTTTAATCTTCACTAAATAATGGATATTTACCCAAAAAAAAAATGCTGATAAGCCTTTAAGGTTGTGGTTAAAATGCCACTCTCAATGAAGCAGTCTTAGACAAAGACACAATTCATCAGTTTACAGGTCATGTAACCTTGCATATTACAGTTAATCTGTCTAAAACTCCATGTTTTTATGATGACAAAAATATTAATAGCTAACATTTATTGAAAGTTTACCATGTAACAGACACAGTTTTATAATCAGTACAGGTTATCTTATTTAATTCTCACAAAAATTCTATGAAGTGAATTCCATATTGCTATCCCTATTATACAGGTAATAAAACTAAGGCACAAAAAATAAGAAAAAAATAAGAATTCATTTTTATTTCAATGTTTAGCAAAAACATGCTATGTGCTCAACTTTCTTCTAGCTACTTTACAGGTATTAATTAATAACTATCTCTCAATGTAATCAAAACCGCTATTTTAATCTCATTTTCCAGATTAGGACACTGAGATGAGACAGATTAAGTACCTTGTCCAAAGTCACANGCTGATAAGCCTTTAAGGTTGTGGTTAAAATGCCACTCTCAATGAAGCAGTCTTAGACAAAGACACAATTCATCAGTTTACAGGTCATGTAACCTTGCATATTACAGTTAATCTGTCTAAAACTCCATGTTTTTATGATGACAAAAATATTAATAGCTAACATTTATTGAAAGTTTACCATGTAACAGACACAGTTTTATAATCAGTACAGGTTATCTTATTTAATTCTCACAAAAATTCTATGAAGTGAATTCCATATTGCTATCCCTATTATACAGGTAATAAAACTAAGGCACAAAAAATAAGAAAAAAATAAGAATTCATTTTTATTTCAATGTTTAGCAAAAACATGCTATGTGCTCAACTTTCTTCTAGCTACTTTACAGGTATTAATTAATAACTATCTCTCAATGTAATCAAAACCGCTATTTTAATCTCATTTTCCAGATTAGGACACTGAGATGAGACAGATTAAGTACCTTGTCCAAAGTCACAGTTAGTAACTGGTGGAAGGAAAGTATGAATCACTCAGTGTGATTCCAGTGATTTTGCACTTCAAAACCACTAGGTATTATTACCACCCCTTAGGGTGTCATGAAGATTGAATGACATCATGTTGGTACATGAAAAGCATTTGCGTGTGTGTGTGCTCAGTCATATTTGACTTTTTGTGACCCAAGGACTGCAGCCGGCCAGGCTTCTCTGCCTACAGAATTTTTCAGGCAAGAATACTGGAGAGCGTTGCCATTCCTTCTGCAAAGGATTTTCCCAACCCAGGAACTGAACCCACATCTCTTGCATCTCCCGCATTAGCAGGCAGATTCTTGACCACTAGCGCCACCTGGGGAAAGTTTATTCTGAAGATTATGGAAGCTCTCAGAATATTATCACAAATAGTAATGGTGCTGAGGAGACGGAAACCAAGCATGTGTTTATACCCTGTTTTCCACTGGGCAGTTTTTAAAATTAGCAAGTAGGCTGGTGAACTGGAACAGAGTGAACACGGAGAGGGATAGAAAATGAGGTCAAGCATTTATCCAATCACATACAGCCTTGCAGATCTTTATAAAGACCAACATTTGTTCTTAGTGAGATGAAAGGCCATTAGTGAGTTTTGAGCAAAGTCATAAAATGATTTGACTTAAGTGTCTTAATAGGATCAGTTTGGCTGCTGTATTGAAAAAAGAACTGCAGGGAAGCAAGGGCAGACGCATATGGTACTATTATTTCATGAGGTTAAGAGAGGTTATATAAATTGTGCAGTGTCTGTCAAAGAGTCAGTAGGCATCAAACAGGTTTCCAATTCAGGCCTTCATGAGTTAACCATACATGACACTGAATGGGAGAATGATGAAGACCCTGAGTAGGCTTTTAGGTTTTGCTACCCATCTAAATGGAAAGTATAATATTTGCTGAAAAGTTTTGGCTAGAAAAAATTTTTATTTTTCTTGTACACTTCAAGTTTTAGTTTTCTTAACAATATGCCCAGTTATTTGAGAAAGATCTATGAAAGCTAATCCTAATTCTGATCCCACATTTACGTGTAACCAAGTCATACTGAACCTATCTCTTTAATAAGCATTGTTCACCAGATAATGTTTGTAACTACAAAAAGCTAATGTTTGCTGTGTTTTATGTCAATTTAAGCCTATTTTTGTTGTAACAGATAATCCTTTTGTGATTCCCTAGTATTATTATCTTCTAAGAACAATCAAGGTCAAAATTATCTACCACACAACCTAATGTCTGGCACACCAAGGCAGAAAATATGCATCATTTGATTTAATGTCTGCTCAATAAATATTAACTAGATTAATTAATTTAAGAAATATGTCTTCAAATTCATAGCACAGTAAAAATTGCATAATTTGAAGACTACTTGATCTTAAGACTTTATTTGCTAAAGTTGATGTTATTTATTAATTAGGAATAGTAGGATCAGGATTTGGAGAAAGAAGATTAAGAAATCTGAAGAAGAAAACTGTGAAGACACAAGTAAAGGAAAGTAAAGAAAAGACTAGAGAAGATACAAAAACTAGAAGATAAAAATACATGCTTTAGAAGACAGAAAATCTAAGCCTAGGAGGTAGGAAGCAGAAGAAAAAGTACACAAAATTACGAGAGAAACAAAGCTGACAACATGGTCGAGTATTTCAGATAGAAAATTAAAAACAAAATTTTGGATACAAGTGTACAAGACAGACCTCCAAAACAGAGATAGAAAAGTTGAAACAATTTGATACAGTAAAGGAACAAAACTAAGGAAATTAATTCATAGCTGCTGCTGCTGCTAAGTCGCGTCAGTCGTGTCCGACTCTGTGCGACCCCAGAGATGGCACCCCATCAGGCTCCCCAGTCCCTGGGATTCTCCTGGCAAGAACACTAGAGTGGGCTGCCATTTCCTTCTCCAGTGCATGAAAGTGAAAAGTGAAAGTGAAATCGCTCTGTTGTGTCCGACTCTTCACAACCCCATGGACTGCAGCCCACCAGGCTCCTCCATCCATGGGATTTTCCAGGCAAGAGTACTGGAGTGGGGTGCCATTGCCTTCTCCAATTCATAGCTAATAGTAATTTATTGTAAAAGTACATCAACTTAACTCTGGTGGTGTAGAACTTGATCTTAGAAGATGGGGATTTTTAAACTACTGTAGACCAACACAAACTTAGAAGAAAATCCAGAAGCTAGAAGGGAAGTCAGTTAAAAATCTCAGCAAAAAGCTACCTAAAGAACTGAAGTAACTTAAAATCTAAGAATATATTTGGAAGAGTTAAAAATGAAAAAGGCCTTAAATACAGTAGTGTAGTTTCCTTTGGAAAATGTAAAGGACTTTATAACTGAAGTAAATTCAAGAACAAGAATAACTGTCAAGTTATTGGACTTTGAGCGAAGATGAATCTTTAAATCATGAGGACTAGGTGCCAACTAGGGGCTTCCCAGTGGTAAAGCACCTGCCTGCCAAAGGAGGAAAAGCAGGAGGCATGGGTTCAATCCCTGCACTGGGAGGATTCCCAGGAGTAAGCAATAGCAACACACTCCAGTATGTTTGCCTGGAAAATTCCATGGACAGAGGAGCCTGGCAGAGTACAGTCCACGGGGTCACAAAGAGCTGGACGTGACTGAGGGGCTGAGCACACAGCAGAGACGAGTTAGTAAATGATGTTACAAAGACTTAGCCAAAGTTCCCGAGAATCAGCACTGAGGCGATACTCACCGACTGTGTAAAGAATGGATATCATATCCTCGGAGATAAGGGGAGAAAATCTCAAGGAGTTCTAGTAGTAAAGTCTCGTATCAGAGACGTAACACCTGGAGCAGCCCTCAAAGTCTTACAAGCAGTAAAGAAGTGATATGGGACTATATTAGTCACGGAAATTAACACTAACTGTGGTAACTCCCGAATTTCAGTGACTTGAACCCAATTTTCAACTCCCAAACCATGCCCAATTTTAAGGGGCTTGAATCTAATACAATAATTTCTCTTCAAATTCATAGACTATTGATGGCTGAGTGATGCTCACAGATAGACAACTATTATCCAAGCTGTGACTCAATCACCCAAGCTCCTTCCATTTTACAGCCCCATATCCTGGGGCCTCTATGGAGTCATCTGTTGGATCATCTTTATTTACTAAACCAATGAGTGAAGATAGAAAAATGTGACCATTCTTGTGGGACCTTTACCAGGTCAAGTCTGGAAGTAAAGGATATTCCATTGAAGTAATCTACTGAACTCAAGAAACATAGCTTAATTGCAAGGGATCTGGGAAAGGCAGAGGAGTGAGCCAAATCCCTGGGTACAAGACAAGACAGAGAACTGAGTTTACCTCTGGCACTAACAATAGGAAAATACATACTTCTTGAAAAAGGTGGACCAATTGTTAACATACTGAAATACTTTTTTTACCACTTGGTAAATAGTTGTGACTTGAATATGCTAATAATTGGATAGATAGCTTCTCTTACACATATTCGAATACCTTTATATTTCAAGCTTAAAACATGAAATACAAGTTAAAAAATGAACACTATGGCAGAAAATTGGTGACAGAAAAAGGAGTATTTAGACACAAATGAGAGATCTTAAAAGTTATAAATGAAAATGTACTTGGGTATTTATTTATTTCAACTATTTAACTTTCCTGGCCCAGTTCAAAATAGCCTTTTCTTTTCTTTTTAAATTTTTCTTTTTACTTTATTTTACTTTAAAATACTATATTGGTTTTGCCATACATTGACATGAATCAGCCACGGGTGTACATGAGTTCCCAATCCTGAACCCCCCCTCCCACCTCCCACCCCATACCATCTCTCTGGATCATCCGCATGCACCAGCCCCAAGCATCCTGTATCCTGTATAGAACATAGACTGGTGATTCGTTTCTTACCTGATAGTATACATGTTTCAATGCCATTCTCCCAAATCATCCCACCCTCTCCCTCTCCCACAGAGTCTAAAAGTCCATTCTATACATCTATGTCTCTTTTGCTGTCTCACATAGAGGGTTATCATTACCATCTTTCAAAATTCCATATGTATGTGTTAGTATACTGTATTGGTGTTTTTCCTTTTTGGCTTACTTCACTCTGTATAATAGGCTCCAGTTTCAGCCACCTCATTAGAACTGATTCAAATGTATTCTTTTTAATGGCTGAGTAATACTCCATTGTGTATATGTACCACAGCTTTCTTATCCATTCATCTGCTGATGGACTTCTAGGTTGTTTCCATGTACTGGCTCAAAATAGCCTTTTCTTAAGTCTTTTTTAACACTTCCCTTTCTACATTAAGGGCTTCCCTGGTGGCTCAGACAGTAAAGAATCCACCTGCAATGTGGGAGACCTGGGTTCGATCTCTGGGTTGGGAAGATCCCCTGGAGAAGGGAATTATTATCCACTACAGTATTCTGGCCTGGAGAATTCCATGAACAGGAGCCTGGCAGGCTACAGTCTGTGGGGTTGCAAAGAGTCAGACATGACTGAGTGACTTTTGCTTTTGCTTTTCTATAGATAATGTAAATTGCCCTCTTAGCTGCATTCCTATAGAATTTTATACTTGTCTAATGAATATAGGCTAGAGTAAATAGCATTTTTAACTTACTAGGCCTTATCTTATTACATTGTTTCTATCTGTTTATATGTGAACTCCTGAGGGCACAGTAAACAGTTTTCCTCTGAATATACAGTTAATCAATCTTTAGAACATGAAAACGTGGTCATGCTGTTTCTCTCTCAAAACCCTTCAGTGAATCCTTAATTGTTCTTAATACAAAGTCTTTAAAAGGTAGTTAAGACCCTTCATGAACTGGCTCATACCTAATTCTCTATCTTTCTTTATTCATACTCTATTACTCAACCATAATGAATCTTTTCCAGTTCCTCAGAAGATCTGAACTTTATTACTCTGGCCTTATGCAACTGAGATTTCCTCTGCCTGGAGTCCATTCCACCCCTTTACTTCTGGCTAATCCCTGCTCAGTCTTTCGGTTGATTCAAATATTCATGTGAGAAACATTCCTTGTGCATCCTACACTTGGAAAGGTTCTTACCTATAAAGTAGTACTTTAGCTAAAGCAATACACAAGTTGTTTATTTTAAATGCTCATTTAATTGTCTCTTTTCCAGAAGACTATGTATTCCATAAAGGAAATATCATTTCTACTGAAAACCATGATATCTCTCATTATCTAGACCAGTGCTTGGAATGTAGTAGTTGTTCAATAAATATCTGTTGAGTTAATAAGTGAAGAACGTCCCTTGAAATTAATAAAGATTGGTTCAGTCAATATTTATTGAGTGTCAACTATAGGTTAAGTGTAGTCCTTTTAACACTAGAATTATTTTTTTCTATTTATTTCTCTGAAAATTGCTACCCACCACCACTCATATCAAAATCCAACTCATCATCTCCTCTGCACAAACTACCCACCATAAAAATCACCACCACCAATATCCCCCACACATATACCTACAACCACTCAAATATGCTTTCTCTCCTTATTTCCCTACTTACTCAGTAACTCAGGCTTAAAAAATCTCAGAATCTTTTTTAACAGTTCCCTCAGATCTCATTAGTTACTATGCCCCATAGATTTGACCCATGAAAGATATCTTGAATTCATCCTTTTCTTTCCAGTCCTACTGCTACTCCCATAGTTCAGGTTCTCATTACTTGTCACCTGATCTATTTCAATAGCCTCCCAGGGTGTCTCTCCACTTTTATTCCCTCTCTCTTCCAATCTACTTTACACATTTCAGCCAGAGTAATTGACCCAAAGGTCAGTTCACTCCCCTACTCAAAAACCTTCAGTGACTCCCCATTTTAACCAAAAAGAACAGCAAATTCTCAGCCTGGTATTCAAAGGCCTATATAATCTGGCCCCAATTTATCTCATCTTTTCCAGTCCTATGTTATAGTACTCCCCGTCATTGTAGCCCAACTGGTTTTATTATCATTCCCAGAACTTACCTTGCACTTTCTTACTTTCATGCTTCACTCATGTTCTTTCTGCTAAGTCTGACCTGCCTTCCTTCCTATGAACCTGCTGTCTTCTCTCACCTCTCTCTACAGGGAGCTTCAAGTCACACCATGTGAATGTTTCACAAATGGAATGGATAGAATTTTGTAGTTAAGTAACTCACTTCTGAATATCTTGGTTAAAGTGTCCCCTAATTTTTTCTTTTGCTTTTAAAAATTCTGCTCCTCCTTTCATTGTCTCATATTCATCATATATTTTATTATTTTTGTAATCTTATTCAGAAACTATGATATCCTTTCTATTTTCTTTGCTCTTCCTTTTGGTTCTTTTCTTTAATAAATTTGTCAAAATGTAAAGGACTTGAGTTGCCATACTATAAATAATCCATTAATGGTTTTCCTTACATTTTTTTTTTAATTTAAACTTCAGGGGAATATTCTATCTTTATTTCTTGGTTGGTTGATAATATGGAAATCTCAAGAGACTATTTTAAAATTCAATGAATTATATTTACCTAGAGTTTTACCTCTAAGCAAGGGACAACACTGCAGCTTATGATACAGACTAACTAATAAATTTTATCTCATTCACCATTTGCCATAGTCCCTTTCAACTGTAATTGTTTAGGTTTTCCCAAAACAATTATCAGTTAATATTCTGCATAATTTAGGTTCACTGAACTTAATATTTTGTATAAAAGAGAACTTCTACTCAGGCCATGTCAAAGTACATAGAGAAGACATGCCTTATGCTGTAAACTAGAAAACTGAACAAAAACATGAAATAGTTGTTCTCAGACACAAGACTATTGGTAGCCCAGGGCTGTGATCACTGAAACAAGAACAATGGGATACATTCTAGAATTTTCCTGACTTTCTGTTTAAAAGCACATCCTGAAAGGCGGAACCCAACCAAACATAGTGTCTTTGCAAAGTTAAAAAGATGAAGTTCAGAATTCAGCAAAGCTCAACTGACCAAAATTTGTGGGGCACAATATTAGAGAGGACAGGAATATGCAAATAAATGGTTCTATAAAGTTCCCTAGATTTCCACCTCCCTCTGAATTCTCACATGCACAGGTGCTACTGTGAAATGACTTGCAGCTCGGCATAGAAGTATTAGAAAAATAACTACTATGGGGAATTGTGAACTAAAAATTCTAAGAGCTCACACAAGGCTGAGAAATGTTTAAATTTTAACCAGTCATAGTGCAAAGTCTTCAATTAACATTCAGGACTTTGATAGATACCTCACATGAGCAAGGCCAAAGCAGCACTAGAATAGAGTTAAAACAGGAGTGTAGCTGTCACAAGATAACTTAAAAATAAACCAAATAACCAAGCTGATCAATAGGAAAACTTAACTATTTTTTCAAAATAATATTAAATACTCTTTAAAGACAGCAAAAAATTAAGAACTCAACAATATAATAATTATAATGTCTAGCATCCAATAAAAAATTACTAGATATGTGAAGTAAGAAAATATGAACAATATTAAGGATGAAAAATATATATTTTTTAAAAAGACCTAGAATCCACATAGATGATGAGATCAGTAGACAAGGATATGCACTACAAAGAAAGAAAAATGATGTTCTTTAGATTAAAGGAATTGATCCAATTGGACACTTGAATCTATAAATGACCTAAATAGATCCACATTAAGGAAACAAAGAGTACCAGAAATGGTAAACATACTTGGAAAATAAAAATATATCTTTCTCTCATTTTAAATTGCTTTAAAAGATAATTGCCTGTTTATACCAAAAGATAAAAAAAGAGCATCAGAGAAAACATGATAGCAATAAAAGGGAAGAGGGGGAAACAGAAAAAATTTCCACATTGTATGTTAAGTGGTTTAATATATTTGAAGATACCTTTTAAGCGAAAGACAATAATAGAGATAAAATTGAACACTAAAAACAGTCAATCATCATTAGAAGGCAAGAAAGAATAAAAATGAGAAAATTGCAGTAGGAACTAAAGAAAACAAATAACCATGTTGTAAAATTAAACTCAACCATACTAATAACTACATTAATTGTAAGTGGTCTACAACTGAACTGAGAATCAATCCAATTATATAATGTCCATACAAAACTTAATTAAAATATGATGATATACATATTTTCAATAGAAAGTATGTAAAAAACATATAATGTGAAAACACTAATCATAAGAAAGCTAGAGTGTCTGTGTTAATATAAGACAAAGTGCAATTCAGAACAAGAAATATTTTCAGACATAGAGATCTTATATAAGGACAAAGGGTCAATTCACCTTTAAACATAGTGTGGAATATGAATGCTCCTGCAGTAGCTAGCCTCAAAGATAGTCCCCAATGAACTTTACTTCCTGAAATTCATGTTCTTTTATAGTTCATCCCAATACTGTATTAGAGGTGGAAGGTGTAACCCAAACCAGGATAGACATAATGTTGATTCTGATATTAGGTTAAAAATACTTCTGAAAAACTCCCAAATTCTACCAAATTAAATAACACATCTCTAAATATTCCAGAGGAAATGTGGATGTTTAAGAATCAAAAGATATTGAATGTCCATATTAAGAAGTTAGGAGGAAAAAAACTAAACAGTAAATTAAACAGAAGGTAAATATGAAGAAGTAAAAATAAAAATGAGAAGAAACTAAGGAAGTATAAAACAGAGAAACAGTATAGCATTACCAATTAAATTAAAGCTAGGTTATTCACAATCTACAATATTTATGTACATATAGATGGACCCATAAAGGACAAAAGTTGGATAACACAATGGTTCATATTAGAAATGTGATAGAAGATATCACTATCAATACTATATAATTTATAAGTATAATGAGCAATATTATGAGCAAACTTATACCAAAAATTTGGCAAATTATAACTAAAAGAGCAAATTCTTCCTAAGACACAAATGGAGACAAAAAGCAATAAGAAAAACAGAATAGTTTTATATTTACAAAATAAACCGAATTCATGATTTAAAATGTCACTCAAAAGATAGCATGCACACAAGGGTTTGTTGGTACATTGTATTAGACATTTTACCCTATGATTCTGATAGTAGTATCAGACCAAAAATAAAGCAAAAAAGGAAAAATTAGAGACCTACAGCTCCTGTAAATATATGCCAAAATCCTTAACAAAATATTAGCCATTTGAATCCAGCATTATGGTGAAAGAAATATGCATCATGACCAAATGGAGTTTATTCCAGGTATTTGAATGAAATTAACAGAATGAAGGAGAAAAGTCATAATCAAAATTGTTGCAGAAAACTTCATTTCATAATGTGGAATATCATTGATTAAAAAATTACTAGAAATAGAAAGTAATTCTTCAAAATTGATAAAATATCTACTAAAAACCTACAAATTACTGTCACAATTAATTATAAAACACATAATGTGTTCTTAAGATTAAGAACAAAGTAAAAATACCTGTTCTTACCTCAACTTGGTGGGAGGGATGTCTTCCAGTGAATTAAGGTGTGAAAAAGACCCAAGGAATCAGTTCAGTTCAGTTCAGTCACTCAGTTGTGTCCGACTCTTTGTGATCCCATGAACCGCAGCACGCCAGACCTCCCTGTCCATTACCAATTCCCAGAGTCTACCCAAACCCATGTGCATTGAGTTGGTGATGCCATCCAACTATCTTATCCTGTCGTTCCCTTCTCCTCCTGCCCTCAATCATTCCCAGCATCAGGGTTTTTCAAATGAGTCAGTTCTTCACATCAGGTGGCTAAAATATTGGAGTTTCAGCTTCACCATCAGTCCTTCCAATGAACATCCAGGACTGATTGCCTGAAAAAAGAAGCAAACTGTCTTTATTCACAGATTTCATTGTAATTTGCTTTCTAAAATCAAATAATCTAGGGGAAAAAAATAATAATAATTAAAAGAAAAAATTTATAAAGGTTTTTTAGTTATTTGTTGGAATACAAAATCTGTATGTAAAAGTCAATTGTATTCTATATACTAATAGTAAACAACAGAAAAATGAGTCTCAAAAATACCATTTTCTTTTTTTTTCAAAAATACCATTTTCAATAACACTAAAACATAAAAATACTAGTCATAAATTTTTCAAAATATGTGTGAACTGTTACAAAAGATTATTGAGATAAAGATCTTAATAGCTATATTATGTATATGAATTGGAAGACTCAAAATTAGAATGGCAAAATTCTCCCTAAACTGTACTATAAATTCAGTATAATTTTAACCATAATCTTGGTAGGATTCTTCATAGTATTTGGTAAGCTCATTTCAAATTTATTAGGAAAAGTAAAAAAAAAAAAAAACCTCTTAAATAGTAAAGAGTTGTTTTTAAAGTGGAGCTACTGTAATTGAAACAATGTGTTAACAGTAAGAATAAACTTGTTCAATTCAACAGAATAATTTAGAGCCAGTGGCTCTCCTATCTGGGAAACTGATGGTGGAAAAAGTTGCCAAATTTATTCAAAGAGTATTTTCTACAAAACTTGATAAAGCAAATGAATATCTGTATAGAACTATAAATATCTCATTCCTTATACTAAATAAAACATCATTTGATATAAAATATAGATCTAAATACAAAAGCTAAAGCTATTAGATTCTAAAATAAATATGAAAAAAACTGATATGTGGATAGACAAATATTAAGTAGGCCATAAAAAGAACTAACCATAAAAAATAAATTGAAATTTATAAAATTAAAAATGTCTGCTCTTCACATAAAAATTATGAAAATGAAGGGTAAGCTACAGACTTGGAAAGTATATTTGTAATACACATATCTGAGAAAAAAAATTGTGTCCAGAATATATTTAAGAAACCCCTTATGACACAATAATAAAAAGACAAAAATCTCAATTAAATTAAAAATAGACAAAGTACTTTACAAAAAAAGGATATCAGTGGCCAATAAACCACTTGGAAAGTTCCTCTTCATCATTAGTCATCTAAGAAATGAAAATCAAACCACACTGAGATACCTTCTTACACTCATAAATTAAAACAAACTGACAATCTTTAATATTAGCATGGATAGAAAGCAGTGAAAACTCCCATACACAGCATATGCCTGTATAAAATAACACAATCACTTTGGGAAACTCTTTGGTACTTTCTTACAAAGTTAAATATATGGATACTACATAATTCAGCAATCTATCCTAAAGAGCCTAAAATATAAGTCCACAAAAATACATATACAAAAAGGAATACATCAAGGCTGTATATTGTCACCCTGCTTATTTAACTTATATGCAGAGTACATCACGAAAAATGCTGGGCTGGAAGAAGCACAAGCTGGCATCAAGATTGCCGGGAGAAATATCAATAACCTCAGATATACAGATGACACCACCCTTATGGCAGGAAATGAAGAGGAACTAAAAAACCTCTTGATGAAAGAGAAAGAGGAGAGTGAAAAAGTTGGCTTAAAGCTCAACNTCAATGGACATGAGTTTGGGTGAACTCTGGGAGTTGGTGATGGACAGGGAGGCCTGGTGTGCTGCGATTTGTGGAGTTGCAAAGAGTCGGACATGACTGAGCGACTGAATTGAAGTATTCATAACGCATTTGTTCAAAATTGTACCACACTGGAAAACAACCCAAACATCCATCATAAGCTAAATGGATAAATGAGTAAATTTTGGTATATTCATACAATTCATGCAATGGACTACTACTTAGTGATTTTTTTAAAAAATAACTATTGATAAACCCATCAAGCTGGAGGAATCCAAAAACCATCACACTGAGCAAATGAAGCCAGATACAAAAGAGTGGATATGTGGTTTCACTGCAAGATCATCTAGAACAAACAAAATGATCCATAGTGACTTAAAGCAGAACAGTGGTGGCTTGTGTTAGGAGTTAGAGGAAGGTGATTGACTGCCAAAGAAACTTTTGCTGGGGTGAGAGAAATATTCCATATTTTGGTTGTAGTGGAATATATATGAGTACATACATTTATCAAAATCTATGAAATCATGATATACTTAAAGTAGGTATGCTTTGTTATGTGTAACCTGTATCTCAATGGATTTTTTAAAGTTTTCAAGTTAGCTATTGCTAAGTCCCTTCAGTTGTGTCCAATTCTTTGCCACCCTATGGACTGTAGCCTGCCAGGCTCCTCTGTCCATGGGATTCTCCAGTCAAGAATGCTGGAGTGGGTTGCCATTTCCTCCTCCAAGGATCTTCCCGACCCAGGGATTGAACTATGTCTCTTAAGTCTCTTGTATTGGCAAGTGGGTTCTTTGCCACTAGTGCCAGCTGGGAAGTCCCTTCTTTAAGCTAAGTCCCTTGTATAAATTAAAATGGCCAAAAGTCTTAATCTTAAAACAAACCAACAGACAGCAAAAGAATACGTTTAAATAGTGAAAGAAATGTAATATTAGGAAGTTTTAACTATGGTTTACAGTGTGGCTGTTTTTTTACCCACTCCTATGAGTATTAATTTACTCAGGCCAATACTTTTTATTCTCCTGCTGTGGCCCTGTATTTTCCATTGGCTTCCCCATTAGCTGGTATCTAAAACTGATGAAGAGATATGAGTATTATGCACATTATACTGTACTCATAATGAAGTCAACATATATTTATCATTATATTTTGAACTGTAGGTATGTTCTTCCCATTAAATACTTAGAAGTATTCTCTCTGGCTTTTCTTCAGAGCAGAATATTCTTCAAATCTGTGAACATTTTTTGATTATGATGGTATGTTCCCAAAATAATTTTGACCAAAACAACATGAGTCACTGCTTTTATTTAGACATAGCTGATTAAAAAAGACAAGATGTTTTTCAGTTGTTATGTCTGACTCTGTGACCCCATGAACTGCAGTACACCAAGCTTCCCTGTCCTTCACTATCTCCCAGAGTTTGCTCCCACTGTGTTGAGTCAGTGATGCCATCCAATCTTCCTCATCCTCTGTTGCCCCTTTCTCCTCATGCCTTCAATGTTTCTCGGCATCAGGGTCTTTTGTACTTTTATTTATTTCAAAAAAACACTCAGAAAACCTAAGTTATTTACTACTAAAAAATTCCAGTTATTTGAACACCAATAATACAATATGTCTCATTTTTAAAAATCATTTTGTTTACAAAATTTAACATTATAAATTATTTTATTTATTTAATCACTTAAAACTGCATTTCATTTGGCACACTGTGATTCTTTTAATTACACAGGTAAGTACATAGATTAATATGATTTAGGAAGGAAAATAAATAGCAGGTTTTCAGGGCACCAAAATCAAATCACCCTGGTCTTTGCTGTTCAGCTCACTAGATATGATTACATCCTTTTAAACAAATTGTATCAGAGTATACCTGAGGGAAAAAATCCTTTAAAGAACTGCTTTTTAGCTTTATCTCTGACAGCAGCATCCTTGGCCTTTCATATACCAGTATATTATTTTTCTCCTTTCTACTATCTTTCTTCTGTAATCATCTCATAATGGAGCATAATGTTATAACTATATCACAGGAGATACATGGTAACATTATAAGCATGTTTCTATATAATTTTTAAAATTAAGTGTAGTACATATATATTTTAATCAAAAATTTCATGATACATTTCTTGACTTGAAAATGCATAACCATAAAAATTAAGTTTGTTCTTATTTCTCCTCACTTTTCAGGAAACAATATCATTATAACACTTTCAAGGTTCTTATGAGTGTTTTNTGTTTCTATATAATTTTTAAAATTAAGTGTAGTACATATATATTTTAATCAAAAATTTCATGATACATTTCTTGACTTGAAAATGCATAACCATAAAAATTAAGTTTGTTCTTATTTCTCCTCACTTTTCAGGAAACAATATCATTATAACACTTTCAAGGTTCTTATGAGTGTTTTAATTTCACTTTCTTATTCATAGTATGCCTTTATATGAGACTTGATACATAAGAACCATTCAAACTGATATTATTTTTACATCATTTTAAAAATGAGGCAGTTTGTTGCTCATTTTGTGTTTAGTATGCATATAATATTGTATACATGCTATACAATATCACATACATACATATGTACTTTGTAGCTGTAATATTCTATTTTTAAGGAAATTATATATACTAATTCTCATTTTCTGCTCTAACAATCATCATCATTCCAAAAAATAAGTGCTGAGAAAAACATAATTTTGATAACAGGGTGAAATAATTAGTAAGTAAGAAAAGTGAGGGGGATAGGAATAATATTTCTATATCAAAGAAGAAAATAATAGGATTTTGAGAACATCCTCTAGGGGTCTCTTGTGTTTTGGTTTGTCTTGTGAATAGAACCACTGGCTCTACTTGCTATAGACTATCTTTTCAAGCATGCTTGTAAAATGAACAACCTTCGAAGATAGAGATAGCATCTCCCTCTGGGGCTAAGGGCAGGTTTGTTTACCATTGATTACTAACAAAATAATGTTTCCATCCCTCTGGGGCAAAGTCAGTCATGCTACTTTCCATCATAAAATATCTGGGTGCTCTGGCTCAGGATTTCTCTCCTGTAAGACTCCTAATTGCATGGGAAGAATCATCTGACCCTCTTCCCACTTTCCTATGGAAATGCTGATACTCTAGCTACTGTTATTGTTGTTGCTTAGTCACTTTAAGTGGTGTCTGACTCTTTGTGACCCCATGGATGGTAGCCCCCCAGGTTCCTGCATCCATAGGATTTTCCAGGCAAGGATACTGGAGTGGGTTCCCATTTTCTTCTCCAGGTAATCTTTCCAACCCAGGGATCAAACTCGCATCTCCTGATTGGCAGGCAGATTCTTTACCACTGAGCCATACTGTTATTACCAAGCAATAAATTGTCTTTTTCTCTGGATTGCACTTCTGAGGGAGTTATCAAAAGAATTAGACTCCCTCACCACCAGAAAGAATTCTTGAGTCTTTGCTGTTGGTGAAGTTCCTTCAGCATGAGGAAAGTAAGAAGCTATTACATCAATGTTGGAGAAGGAAATGGCAACCCACTCCAGTATCCTTGCCTGGAAAATCCTCTGGACAGAGGAACCTGGTGGATTGCAGTCCATGGGGTCACAAAGAGTCGGGCACGACTGAGCGACTAACACACGCACATATTACATCAGTATAAGATAAAATAAGAAAACTCAGACAAGAACTATGGCATGTATGTTTTTGCCTCATGAAGTATTCCAATAGACACAGTCTAAGTGAATAGCAAGAAATGGCTTCCTTATTTCTCTTTCAGAGAACAGCACCCCAGACAGAGTCAGGCTCAGATTAGAGCCTGATTTCACTCTCCATTGCTGGTCAGTAATGGGCTTCCCTGTTAGCTCAGATAGTAAAGAATCTGCCTGCAATGTAGGAGACCCAGGTTCGATTTGTTGGTCAGTAACATGTAGATCATGGTTACTGTTCAGCTACTCACCCTTTGGTACTTTGCCTTGTCCAGGAAAGTTCAAATTTAGTGATTCCAGCAAGATTATACAAATACTTGGTGATGGGTAAGTACCTGAGTATTTGGTAGTTTAGGACAGTTCCACCTTTGCTTCTGTTGGCAGTCAGTGGCTGTGAGAGTACTTACCTAGTGAACAGATCTCCAGCCTGTTACAGGGCAGAGACTGTAGAGCTTGTCTGCATTCCAGAGCCAGGTTTTTGCTACAAGGGCTAATGGGGCAGCAGGCAAGCTCACTAATGCAGCATCAATGGAGGAAAAGATGGTAGAATGTATATCACAAGTGCTGTTGGTGGAGCTAAAGATTTATCAACCAGGAGGAAAATTGTTAGGCAGCTAATCTTATTTATGGACTATCTGTAATCAGCCCTTCCCTTTCCCTTCCCCACTCTTAAGAAAAGGTTCTGAAGAGGAAGGATTCCCCTTTGCTAGGTGAGTTCTCTACATTTCTTTTGATGTTGAAAATTTGAGTAGGGGGATTATGCTAAAAGGAGACATGTAAAGATTAAATTGATCTACTCTCTGCATAATAAAGTGAGTGAGGCTGCAGAGTGGCCTGGGTAGTTACCTAGTGAGAACTTCACCCGTGGCGGATTCATGTTGATGTATGGCAAAACCAATATAGTATTGTAAAGTAAAATAAATTAAAATTAAAAAAAAAAAAAGATTTCTGAGAGCAGGTTGAGAATTTACTTTTCCTGCTGCCATTTGGAGACACAGAGTAAAGATTTTAAACACTTATGTTTAGGTTTTTGGTTACTGTACTATTTCTCTGACAACGATATTATGCTAAGACTGAACCTTTTACCAAGATAGATTTGTTTGTTAAGAAATTTTTTCCTTAGTTTTTAATGGAAAATTGGAATTTTAAAGCATAAAATCAGAAATTAAAATAATTTTTGGCTCTCCATCCATATACATATCTTTTCAATTAATGGCTAACCTAATTCAATTAATACCTTAATTAATAGCTAACATCTTAAACAGAGAACCACCGATAAGCAATCGAGGTCAGTGGAAACCAAAGAGGGTATAAAAAGACTGCCGAGTCCTTAGTTTATTTCCCATTTTTTGGTCAAACCAACTACAACAGAGTTACAATATTTTACTCTGTTATTTATCATGAAGAGAGCCTTTAATCAGTCCATTCTATCACTACATAAACTGGGGTTTTTAAAAAGTAGAATAAAATATGTGGGTGACGTTAGTGAAAACCTTGGAATTTAAAATTTGACATTGTCTCTGAACTCATAGAAAATGTAACCTCCATTAATAACATTTAATTGACAACTTTGTAGGTCTATTAGGAGAATGCACTTGCAATTACATTTAATCTACTATTAAATTCTAACTCATGAATACAGAAGTAACCCCCATTTGAAATGTTAATGATGCTGTTTGTGATATATTATGATATATATGATTCTGGAAAGTTAAATATGTGTCATTCAAGATGTCACACATAAATATAGAAATGAATCTAAATGAATGGTATTTTTTTAATCACCAACTAAATTAAAAATGTATTAAAGACAGATCTTTAAAAATTGTCTTCTAGAATAAAATGTGCATATATTACCTGTGTTTACTATTATTCCAGGTATATGAATTAATAATTATAAGACATACAGTATCTGGTTATTTGTACCATGTAACTGAAACCTGCCATACTAATTGTTTCTTTTAGAAATACAGATAATTGTAATCCAGTGATTGCCTTTGTTCCAAGCAATGGATTTTAATTACATTTGGAAAATGTAATTAATAATAATTATATTATTACAACTGTACAATATTAATTACAATTATGTTATAATAAAGAACTCTAATTCCATTTGGAAAAAAATAGAAGTGATTTTCAAGCTCAAGGCATTCTTTCAAATCCTAAATGGCTTTTTTAAAAAAATTATCACTATTCTCTTCAGAATAAGTATTTTTTTCTTTTTACCCAGTTGACCTCATAGTGCCTTGAATATATTGCATTTCTGACTCAATATTCAGCTTAAACAGATAAAAGGAGAGTCAGATAAATCTGAAAACTAGGGATATATTATTTTCTATTGTTAAAAGGTTAGGATGGGTTATTGTTGCTAAAAATTGTTGAACTGATGTATATGAGTGAATTACAACAGGGCAGATGGCAGAAAATGCTTGGTTTCCAAGTCTTGTGAAGAAAAGTCACCTTACTTCAAGATGGGATCTAAGTTATTAGGAAAGTACCTCAATGAATCAGTTTGATTTTGAGGTGTGTCTGATGTTATTTGCCGATTCATAACTTCATATAAATCAAGATCAAAAGCTTTGGGGATGAATGTTTTAAAAAAAAGTCTTCATATAAGGGATATGCTAATCTTTATCCAGTGTCTAGATTGTTTAGTCAGTTCTGGAGCATCTTTAGCTCTTTTTCAAACTTTTTACCTTGTATTGGGGTGTAGCTGATTAACAATGTTGTAAACATCCTTAATTCTTAAAACTGTTTCATAGTATATTTGTAGATATCAGATTACCATTTTCTGGATAATAGTATCATTACAATTCTCCCTACTATAAATTCTAAGCATTGGAAATATCCTCAGAATTCCAGGATAGAACAGATTTCAGTTAATACTGAATTACAGGGGGAAGGAGGACTTCACCTTTATTCTGAGTAAACCCTGTCTTGGTCTTTTGAAGAGACCTCCTCAAGGCACAAAAGCCGTGCAAGCATGCTGAATAACCCGCCAGGACAGACAGCAGCATGCCGCAAAATCATTGTTAAATGCTCCCAAGAAAGTCCCGAGGTACCCAGAACAAATCACACATAAAAAAGTGAAAAAATTAACAAGATTTTAACCTCCGTAGGGATCTGCATTTTTAACTAGTGCTTTAATTGATCATAGTACGCAAACTTTCTTAACTGCCTTCTTGAATGACCAAAGTTCTAAAGCTGTCAGGATCAGTGCAAATAAAAGGAGATGTAATAGAAAAGAGAAAAAATATCAACAACATACCATCATAGAAGAAAGTGTTTTCTGTATAAAAATCCAGACTTTGAGACAAAAACATCTATATGTTGAGAATACCAGAATTCATCTTTATTTAAAAATGAATTTTAAACTACTCAGGCATCATCTTAGATTCCTAGAGGATAAAGGATATCCTAGAACTTGGAGATACATACTGGCTGGAAACAAATTTTTTGGAAATGTGCCATAGAAAGTCATACAATCTGAACTTGAACATTTTTCAAAAACCATTGACTTTAACACCATTGTTTTATAGCTTCTTTGTTTCACAAAGAAATTAATAACTAAAACCAATACACACACACACACACACACACACACACACACACACATACAAATATACTGGGATATAAAGGTGTTAATTAAAACACAGTCCACATATTAGGAAATGATCTGGCTGTGATTATTTGGGCTCTATTGATTACCAAGGTTGTTGGTAAGTTTCATTTGCTAAGTATTTGTCCTCCTTATAAACACTGCTTCATGACAGAATTTCTTGAAGTCACATGTTAAGAAGAGTCAATCCCTAATAATCAGGAAAATGATGAGCAAAATGTTGAATATGTGACCAAAGATGAACAAGCTATTATGTTTCCGTAAAAGATCTTTCAAGCAGGACTAGCTACATAATTCGTAGCGCTCAGAATAAAAGGAAAATGCAACACTGTTCAAAAATCTTAAGAATCTCATTACAGCTAGAGCAGAACTGGTAGCTCAGAGGTTAAAGCGTCTGCCTGCAATGCGGGAGACTTGGGTTCGATCCCTGGGTCAGGAAGATCCCCTGGAGCAGGAAATGGCAACCCACCCCAGTATTCTTGCCTGGAGAATCCCATGGACGGAGGAGCTTTGTGGGCTACAGTCCACAGGGTCACAAAGAATTGGACATGACTGGCGACTTCACTTTCACGAGCAGAACACTGACTGAATGGTGGGGTCCATCTGGCTACAGAGGCTCTGTGCCATGTGTCCACGAAGCCTGACCTACCACCAAGCATACAAGAGTCTTGACTGTGGGAAATTCTTGGAATTTTGGAAAGACAGTTGTTACCTTATTTTTTAAAGAAAGATATAAAGATGATGCACCCAAGAACCAATTGGGAAAGTTGTGATAATCATGTGATTAAAATATATATTCTGATGGCTAGTGACATGTTACATATATTTACTGTGTAAAGGGAATTTTGAGTGGCTTAATAGATACAGCTAATTGAAATGATCCTGAGTAGTATGTAGCATGCACTCTGACTAGTTTCTAAAACTAATTTAGAATTCAGCAGAATAATGTGAAGTCTTTTACTACTTAATTAAACTTCTGTAACGCCTGTTTTACCAAGATGAATAAAATACATAAATTGTATGAGGTGACATCTAATGCACACAAAAAAGAGAAATGTAAAAATCAGAACAGTGGGTACATTAAACTGATTCTTAATAATTGAAACCAATTTAATCATTTGAGATTATTTTATTCTAGCTGACGTAATACTGTAGCAGTTATATTCTAATTATAACCTGTTTCATTTTACCCTGCCTTTCTAGTTAATTATTACAGTCAATTTGTAAAATGACATGGTTCCACATTTGCATAGGTCACTATTAAATAAATGAATAGCTGAAATTACTCTAGCATTGAAGTGTCAACTTTGGTAGAAGTCAAGAGGACTTCAAATGTTCTTCTAACACCCCTTAATGTGTTAATGACCACTATTAAACTGCAATTAAAAGGCCAGGAAAAATGCATGAAACAGTTAATAGAAAAATAGCACAGACACAATTAAACCGACTCTAGGGTTTTGTGTTTTTTTTTTTTTTTTGGACTGATAGAAAATAAGGTGATATGCTGTAAGTACTGTAGTGTGAATCTATTTCCAACTCAAGGCAGAGTTGACAGTTTAATGATAACAAATCATAGGCTGCCTTTTTGGGGAGCACTGAACGTCAGTTTAAAATTAACATCAGTAGTAAACAAGACAATGTGGTGATTTTACCTTGTATTTAAATTACTACTTATTATGGTACTAAATAATAGCTTTAAATAGCTTGGTGTCCAGATTACTGATATACAGTCTATCTGTGAAAGAAAGAGAGAGACAGTACTGAAAGATATGTTTAAGTTTTTGTCATCCTAAATAAAGGATAAACGTATGTCTTTGCTGTGCAGTCTTGATCAAGTTGCCTATGAAACCTTTCCCTGAGTCTGTTCTACACCGAAACCCTAACACTGTCATTAGAACATTTCACTCAGCATAGACTGTACTTCCAAGTCTCATGGATTTTGTTTAACTTGAAATATACAGAAAAATAAAAGTTAAAATTATGCATAAACATTCAACTTGTGAGAAGCGTCTTAAAGCCAAAAGAGGTAAGATAATTTAAACGAAGGACACTTTTGAAAATTAAAACACAGTTGAAGTGGGTTTTTTTTCTTAAATATTAGTATTTACCTGAATTTTTTCTCTGGTCCAGTGAAAGTCACTTTGGGATTTATCAGGTGCTATTTACTGAGTATAAGACATTCTATGTATGCATCAACTATTTATGTTAAAGTATCCATTAGAGCATTTACAGGTGGGCATGATGGCTAACTATAGTTGTGAATACAAATGAAGAAAGAATAGGGTGCTATGACAGTTACCAGGGTAACTTAAGTACAGATTCATATCCATATCTTTTTTCCATGATTATATTACTATTTCAGCCATAACTAGATTTTCACCTTGAATCATCAATGTTGTCTTAGTTCTACACTTAAATTCTTATACAAAGTTCATTACAATTTTAAGCAAACATATATCCATGATAAAATCATGGACAACATTGAATTCTTGATATGAGCATCCTAGTCATCTCTTATTATTGATCTTATAATATCTGGAATATAGCATTAGTGGTAGGCTATAATGGTTCATTAGGTATATATATTAAAACATATATATATATGAATATATACGTATACACACACATACACATGGACATCACCAGATGGTCAACACTGAAATCAGATTGATTATATTTTTCACAGCCAAAGATGGAGAAGTTCTATAGTCAGCAAAAAAAAAAAAAGGACTGGGAGCTGACTGTGGCTCAGATCATGAACTTCTTATTGCCAAATTCAGACTTAAATTGAAGAAAGTAGGGAAAACAACTAGACCATTCAAGTATGACCTAAATTGAACCCCTAATGATTATACAGTGGAAGTAGGAAATAGTTTTAAGGGGCTAGATCTGATANAGCTCTACACAGTCAGCAAAAACAAGACTGGGAGCTGACTGTGGCTCAAATCATGAACTCCTTACTGCCAAATTCAGACTTAAATTGAAGAAAGTGGAGAAAACCAGTAGACCTTTAAAGTGTGACCTAAATCAAATCCCTTATGACTATACAGTGGACGTGACAAATAGACTCAAGGGACTAGATATGATAGAGTGCCTAAGAACTATGGATGGAGGTTAATGACATTATACAAGAGACAGGGAGCAAGATCATCCCCAAGAAAAAGAAAGGAAAAAAGGCAAAATGGTTGTCTGAGGAGGGCTTTCAAATAGCTTTGAAAAGAAGAGAAGCTAAAGGCAAAGGAGAAAAGGAAAGATATACCCATTTGAATACAGAGTTCCAAAGAATAGCAAGGAGAGATTAAAAAAGGCTTCCTCAGTGATCAATGCAAAGAAATAGAGGAAAATAATAGAATGGGTAAGACTAGAGATCTCTTCAAGAAAATTAGAGATACCAAGGAAATATTTCATGCAAAGATGAACACAGTAAAGGACAGAAATGGTATGAACCTAAAAGAAGCAAAAGATATTAAGAAGAGGTGGCAAGAATACACAGAAGAACCATACAAAAAAGATCTTCATGATCAACATAATCATGATGGTGTGATCACTCACCTAGACCAGACATCCTGGAATGTAAAGTCAAGTGGGCCTTAGGATGCATCACTATGAACAAAGCTGGTGGTGTTGATGGAATTCCAGTTGAGCTATTTCAAATCCTAAGAGGATGCTGTGAAAGAGCTTCACTTAATATACCAGCAAAATTGGAAAACTCAGCAGTGGCCACAGGACTAGAAAAGGTCAGTTTTCATTCCAGTGCCAAAGAATGTTCAAACTACTGCATAATTGCCCTCATCTCACACACTAGTAAACTAATGCTCAAAATTCTCCAAGCCAGGCTTCAACAGTAAGTGTACCATGCAATTCCAGACATTCATGCTGGATTTAGTAAAGGCAGCGGTACCAGAGATCAGTTGCCAACATCTGTTAGATAATCAAAAAATCAAAAGAGTGCCAGAAAATTATCCACTTCTGCTTTATTGACTATGCCAAAGCCTTTGACTGTGTGGATCACAACAAACTGGAAAATTCCTCAAGAGATGGGAATGCCAGAGCACCTACTTGCCTCCTGAGAAATCTGTATGCAGGTCAAGAAGCAACAGTTAGAACTGGACATGGAACAATAGACTGGTTTCCAGTTGGGAAAGGAGTACGTCCAGCCTGTATATTGTCACCCTGCTTATTTAACTTATATGCAGAATACATCATGAGAAACACTGGGCTAGAAGAAGCACAAGCTGGAATCAAGATCACCAGGAGAAATACCAATAACCTCAGATACGCAGATGACACCACCTTTATGGCAAAAACTGAAGAGAAACAAAAGAGCCTCTTGAAGAAAGTGAAAGAGGAGAGTGAAAAAGTTGGCTTAAAACTCAACATTCAGAAAACTATGATCATGGCATCTGGTCCTATCACTTCATTGTAAATAGATGGGGAAGCACTGGAAACAGTGAGACTTTATTTTTTGGCGCTCCAAAATCATTGCAGATGGTGACTGCAACCATGAAATTAAAAGATGCTTGCTAATTGGAAGAAATGTATGAACAACCTAGACAGCACATTAAAAAGCAAAGACATTTTTTGCCAACAAAGGTCCATCTAGTCAAAGCTATGGTTTTTCTAGTAGTCATGTATGTATGTGAGAATTGGAGTATAAAGAAAGCTGAGCACCGAAGAACTGATGCTTTTGAACAGTGGTCTTGGAGAAGACTCTTGAGAGTCCCATGGACAGCAAGGAGATACAACCAGTCACTCATAAAGGAAACCAGTCCTGAATATTCATTGGAAAGACTGATGCTGAAGCTGAAACTCCAATAATTTGGCCACCTGATGTGAAGAACTGACTCATTTGAAAATACCCTGATATTGGGAAAGATTGAAGTTGGGAGGAGAAGAGGACAACAGAGGATGAGATGGTTGGATGGCATCACTGACTCAATGGACATGAGTTTGAGTAAACCCCAGGATTTGGTTATGGACAGAGAGGCCTGGTGAGCTGCATTCCATGGGGTCACAAAGAATTGGACCCTACTGAGCAACTGAACTGAACTGAACTGCCCATGACTATTAACAATCATGTATATAGCTAATAAGAAAACACAGCCTGTTGCACGTTAATTTGTGTTGTTCTGCATCACTGTTGGAGAGTGAATCTATTAAAAGATAGATGAATGCAAGTAACAATGAAAGGAATGTAAGATTCCACTGACAAGAAATTAAATAATCTTACATTGGATTATTAGAAGGAAAAACTTAGTTGTAATAAATATAATTTAGATAGTATTTTTCTTCTTGCTTTAATACCATACTCACTGGTCATTGAAAGATATAAAGTAATCCTGTTTTCCTCTTATGTGTCCTATTTTGTTGTGAACATTTTAATTACGTATATCATACATAAACATACATCTCAGCAACTACTCTTACCTTCTCTGTCTTCCACATAACACCTGTCATGATTAAGTACCTGCAACATCTTTAATAAACATATGCTCTCAGATACCTTTTGTGGCAGATATTTCCATTCCCTTTTGGTGGAAGCCAAAGTTCCAAGGCAATGTGCATGTCCCCACAGTCACAGGGACAATCAGTACAAGAAGCAGTTTTGAATTCAGGTCTGTATTGTTCAATCCACAAACCATGGTAACTCCCTCCAGTTCCAGAGGACCATCCTTCCTACCTGCACTCAGAATCCTATTTAGTTTTAATGGTAAGGTGAAAATGGTATGAGGTAAATTCTGGACATCTAGCACAATGCCTGGAAGTTTACGCATAGTTAATAAATGTTAACTCATTACAAGTACTGCAAGAATACACATTAACATCTATCTTGTCCACACCAATGCTACCTGTGAAGTTAACTAATTCATGCTAAGATATGAATGACTACTAAACATCCTTCTTGTCCTCTGCTTTCCTATCAACCTAACTGAAATATCTCCAGAAGGATTTCTTTCAAATTAGAATTTTGAAACTCAGTGATAGTTGGGTGGGGTGAATGGTGATTACAGACATAGCTAAAATAATACTATAAAACCACAAAATCTGCTTTTAATCGATCAATTTAAATGAAAATATATGAGTAGACATGCAATGATACAGCTATATCCAAATCTTACTATTTATGTACATGCATACATGCACACACCCCACACTGGATATCTCTCTTTGTCTTTTAGTCTCTTTCCTGTTCTTTCTCTTTTTCTATCAAACTCTATATATAGAGACATGTACACACATGTTTATGCATGTATATAAAAATTTACAATCCTTCAGTCACATTATATAAACGTATTTCACAAATCAGGTCATATCCTCAAGACATCATATTTATGTAGCCAGATTCATAGTAGCACTGAGAACTACAAAACAGGTGTTAGATGAATCCTCAGAATCAGTGTCAGACAGACATTCCACTAAATCTATTTTTAAACATAATTTATTGCTAACATTTTATGGCATCATTGATATATAAGGTAATATAATTACTTTTTACCATTAAAATGTAACTCTATATTGAACATGTGTATACTATAAATCACATCTAATCATTTCACAAATAATATTACTAAGTTTAAAGTAAAGAGAGAATGTTCCTATTTTTGTTGATAACAGAACTTGTCAAGTAGCCTTAGATTTCCAGATGGAAGTGTCATTCTAAAAGTCATCACTGGATGATTAGCTAATTAATTTTATTTAAAACTTATGTTTTCACTCTCATGATACTAAACACATGTTTTGGTTATTTTAACAAATTCTGTATCCTTATTTATTGCTTCTACTGGAGTTGGTTGTATATGCTCACACAAAACTCATAAAAACTTTTTCAGTGAGTATTTCTTTTGATTACTGAAGTTCCGAGTTCAACTTTAAGTCTCAATAATATCATAGTAGTATATTTGTTTTTGATTTTCAATATTGTTATAACTAACTGCACAAAATTCCATCTAAAAACATACATAAGTATTAAGAATATATTTCAAAGGTTTAAAACTAAACAAAATCATTGGTATTTTATGATCACAGAATTCTGAATCATAAATGGGATCTAAATTGAAATACTAATTTTTTCAAATAATCAATCCCAATGTATACTTAGAGAAAATAATTTATGTGTGTGTGTGTGTGTGTGTGTGTGTGTGTACTTATATCCTGCTGCTACCGCTAAGTCACTTCAGTCGTGTTTGACTCTGTGCGACCCCATAGATGGCAGCCCACCAGGCTCCACCATCCCTGGGATTCTCCAGGCAAAAACACTGGAGTGGGTTGCTATTTCCTTCTCCAATGCATGAAAGTGAAAAGTGAAGTGAAGTCACTCAGTCGTGTCTGACCCTCAGCAACCCCATGGACTGCAGCCTTCCAGGCTCCTCCGTCCATGGGATTTTCCAGGCAAGAGTACTGGAGCAGGGTGCCATTGCCTTATTTGACTTATGTCCTAGTATATTGTAAACAAAATAAGGCAACTTGTAACAGTCATTTTTTATTCATCGTGAATTAACTGAATAATATGCTTGGGAAAAATAAAACCTCAGTGAGCAGTTTTAATNCAGGGTGCCATTGCCTTATTTGACTTATGTCCTAGTATATTGTAAACAAAATAAGGCAACTTGTAACAGTCATTTTTTATTCATCGTGAATTAACTGAATAATATGCTTGGGAAAAATAAAACCTCAGTGAGCAGTTTTAATATTAAGGACTGCTGCTAAATTCTGAATCAAGTAATTGAGTATATTATTAGATGACAGTTATACAGATGGATAAATATATGAATGGATGGCTGGATAGATGAATCAACTGACTGATCCGCAGATAATTATGAGCACAAAGGAAGTACAGAAAGAATGAATTGAAAGTAATAAAATTGAAAGTGTTAGTTGCTCAGTTGTGTCCAATTCTTTGTGACCCCATAGACTGTAACCCACCAGGCTCCTCTGTCCATGGAATTCTCCAGGCAAGAATACTGGAATATGTAGCCATTTCCTTCTCCAGGGGAGCTTCCTGACCCAGGGATTGAACTCAGGTCACCCACATTGCAGATTCTTTATCATCTGAGCTTCCAGGGAAGCTACCATAGAAAGGATGAAGGATTCTTTACTATAGTTTTGATTGTTAAATTTAACAGTAGATTTATATTACTTAAGATAGAGATGTAAAATATGTTGAAGCCAAAAGCGTTCATATTTTAATATATGATTCTTGCCTGGAGAATCCCAAGGACAGAAGAGCCAGGCAGGCTACAGTCCATGGGGTCACAAGAGTCGGACATGACATAGTGACTAAACCACCACATTTAAATTTTAGAGCAAAGACTGTAGTTGTAATTTGCATAACATATCTTTAAATAAACTTTACTTTCTAATAATGCTAGGAAAATCTCAATGACACATATTTTTTCAGCTGAACATTTCTTTCTCTTTGAACTATATGTAACTGTGGTTTTATAATCTTTAAGGCCTTTAGTTACTGTTATGGAGACCTCATAATTATTTTATTTCCTCGGCATAGAGGCCAAGTTATATACAGAAATCTGAATTAAGCCAGTCAACCCCATAAGGTAAGCAGCTTCCAGAATCTTCCTACAAATGAGAAAATAAGTGAGGAGGAGGCAGCCAGAAGAAATTATATGGGAAGATAGAGCGACAAGGAGAAACTTATTTTTACCTTGTTTTGGCTTGTTTTGTTTGACTCTGGTATATAAGCTTACCCAGGCGAAGAAAGTTGATATCTCAGTGCAAGAGAAACAACATTTCTGGAACAATGGATGAGTTAAAATTAGGCTTTGTTTTGT
>SJYV01008710.1:756127-758857 GCA_006410875.1 Neotragus pygmaeus
GGCTTCTTAATTGAATTAAATGCCCACTTTCGTGTTTCTATCAATTAGTACTTGTTTAGACAGTGAATTTGGAGTTTAGAAGGTATGAGAGGAGGAAAAACATACTTACTCAGACATCTCTAACAAAAGGCCATGAATTTAGAAAGCTTCAGTGATTTCGCACTATGCTATCCTATCTTAATAGTATTGTGCCATTGTTTGCACACTAATAGTTTCACAAGCCCCAGTTCTTCAAGAAAACAATATTTCTAAGATGAGAGTATAGTTTCAGCGAACACTGATTTGCCAAGGATACAGTGTCACTGGGAAGTACTGCCTTCTATAGGCAGTATTTTCAGCAATGACGTACAATTGTGGCACCTTTTCTCTGTGCAAAAGCATGCAAAATATGAGAATGGCCTGTTCAGAAGAGGGAGCAGGCAAATTCAAATCTTACCATCACTATTAACAGACCCTTTAAAACTTCATACAGGCTTCAGTTTGTTGTTTTGAGTCAAATGAGACGACAGGAAAACCAGAAAGGAATAACAGCACCAAGGTGCATCGTATCCCTTGCATCTCGTGCTAGACACAGGAGCAAAATTAACGCGCTGGAGCCATCTTCTGACTGCATGGGACTGCGGCACCTCACAATGGACCCGACGCTAACAAGTTAGGTGGCCAGGAGCTCACCGGGCACGTCAGCTTTTTTATATCCTATCTCTTCTCCCTAATGACCTGCCTTAATCTGTACTACACTTTGGTGCTCTTCTGTCTCCTTCCCTCTTTCTGAAAAGAAAAGGAATGCAATTATTTGGATTTGGGTTTCAATTGTGACAGACTCTAAAAGAAAGAGCTGTCTGTGTCTACACGGTCAAAGGGATCCTGTGAGAGGAGGCAATTACCCAGAATTTCAGGCCCCAAATTTCACAAAGAACAAAATTGATATCTGCCCTTGGAAGAAGAGGGAGTCGATTGGAGTGACCCAGACTGAGAGATTTCTATAGTTAATAATCACTTAATGGAATGGAAAAAAAGTATTGAGGAAACAAGTCTTATTTTAGAGGATTCTTTCCACTCTTCACTTATGCCTGATTTCAGATTTGTCTGAAAGCCATTAAAACATATAAGCAGGAAAAAAGCACAAAGAAGTAACTGGGTGAAACAAAAAGTTAAAAAGCACAACCCCTGCTCAGTTTCATACTCACATGGCCACAACTGTGGCTGCCTAACCTTTTGAAAATAAGCAAATTCAGTTTTCCCTAACATTCAGAGTAGATCCATACTGGCATAAATCCATACCCAGAGCAATATTTACTTGAACCACTCTCCTTCTGATATACCTGTAAGAGTGTGAGCTCAGAGAAATACACACAAAGGTGCCCTTTAGGATCCTTGTGACCCCAGCAATATATTCCTCTGTATGATTTCAAATATTTAATCAATTGCTCTGTGCACACAGCATCTGTAAAATGTTTTCCAGTAAATTTCTATGAAATGCAGTAAATGTCAACATTTTTGAGTTTGCCATTAGACACTGATGAAAAAATAGTCTCAAAGAAGTCTGCTTAAAACATGTCTGCTCTCCCAAATAACAATACACTTTGAGTTTAAAATCAAGGAAATTTGGAAATAATATTAAGATATTATACTTGCCACATAATATTTTATCTATTTTATATCAAAAATTATTTTATTGTTTCATTTGTATAACAAGAAACAAGTATTAGTATTCTATAAAACACAGATATATTTAAAAATCAGTTCACAATGGCCCAGTTTCAAACATATACCAAAAACTGATGGAATTTCTACAACTGTAAGCTCTAAGAGTTCCTTCCTTCATTTCTTGTCTTGATATTTTACAAAGCAGTTTTAGTGTTACAGAAAAAAAAAATACAACTTTTAATGTTAGGATTTTAGAGTATTTTTTAAAGAAAAATTTTTAGCTTTCTCAGGGTAGTTTTTGTTAATACGAATATATATATATATATATAATCCCTGCCCCACTTTTTTAAAAATAATGGTGTAAAAGTTCCCTGATGGCTGGGCTTCCCTGGTGGTTCAGACAGTAAAGAATCTATGATCCAAAAGACCTGGTTTCGATTCCTGGGTTAGGAAGATCCCTTGGAGGAGGGCATGGCAACCCACTCCAGTGTTTTTGTCTAGAGAATTCCCATGGACAGAGGAGCCTGGTGGGCTACAGTCCATGGGGTGTCAAAGAGCTAGACATGACTGAGTGACTAAGCACAGCACAAAGGACTGAGCGACTAAGCACAGCACAAAGGGCTAGATTTAATGTTAATTTACATTGTCAGAATATTTTAATGATTCCCTATTCATTGTAGTTCACTTCAAGAGTGCACAGTAATGCCCAGAAAAAGTTTTCCAGTACTGGTGGCTGTGAGTGATTTTTTTTATATCCTTTTCATGAAAGTTTGAAGTTAGTTCAAATAGATGGATGAAGAAACAGGCAAGAATATGATACTGTATCATTAATAAAAGAAGAGTGAACTGTTATGTTTGAGGAAATAAAAAAGACTGAAAGTTAATTAACAAACTGAGTGGAAAAAATAACATCCTCTAAAATTTTATAGAATGTAAATTTATAACCATCTGGCCATAAATTGCTGATGTTGATGGGCAGCAAGTGAAGTTTGTGTGCACAGTCTGGCCTGAGTATCTTTGGAGGGGTGAACTTGGTGTGACTTTTTGTTTATTTGCCCTGGCCTTGATTTTTTTTTTTTTTTT
>SJYV01008710.1:758963-771109 GCA_006410875.1 Neotragus pygmaeus
TTGCCCTGGCCTCGATTTTTTTTTTTTTTTTTTTTTTGAAAAATTACATGACCTGCTCTGTGAAAGAAGCCCTTGTGTTACAATGTGAAATCTGTTACAAATATTTACCACTGGGGAATGCAGGAGCATGGATAAGTGCCAGCCAGACTAACTATAAAATTCACTGCACATTTTGGAACTAGTCACTCAGATCACACTGGGCTAAAATTCCTTTTTCTAATGAGATCATGCTGCCACATATTATTGGCCTTTTGTGCCATCAAATTATGAATTCCATACTTTTCCCTAGATAAAATATTTACTTTTAAACATCTGGATGAGGGCCTGCATCCTTTAACAACCACTGCTCATCTGATGGAGACACACAGACATTTTAAAAGGTGAGTCTCCCTTTGGGAAAAAAAAAAATTCATTAGAGGGTGCTTTAACTGAGATTTCAGATGCGCTGCACAACTGGAATCACCCTGCTTAGTTTAGAAGAGGTTGTGCTGTCTAGTTTTTGAAAAAGAAAAGTCTGGTTTTGCTGTTGAACCAAAGCATTCATATCCATTTCCTTTGCCTACTCTCACTTCATTGCAAGGGAGAGCCAACAAGTACCCTGATTTGTGGTTTTGGCTTCATATTCTTTCCCATACCTACCACACAAACTTCTAACAGTAGGAAACATTCTCCTTCCTTGAGTAGATATAATACTGCTTTTATACAAAGCCATGGATCTTTTTCTTTCCCCCTTTCTCTTTGCCAATTTAGCTTCCTATTTGTGTCTATGGGATGATGTGGCTTAATTTCTCAGTCTTTGATGTCCACTAACTTCTTACTTACTGCTAAATTTGGGCTTTGTGGACATCTTTCCAAGCACATTGATATGCAACCAACCTAATGGTGCTCCGTACAGGAAGCCCTAATCTTGACTAACTGACAAGATTTAAATTGAGGAGACATCTTCTGCTGATTAGCTCCCACACCCACAATTATCCAACTGGGGTGTCAAGCAAGGTTTAACATCTCCACTGATTCTGGTCTCAGGAGAAATCTGGGAGGAAATGCAATCGCTTTTAATAACTGCTGCCTTCTGAACATGCAGACTCCCCAGCTGCACAATTTCCAGCCATTCAAGCTCCCTTCAAAATTAACCTTTCCAGCGAAAATATAATTTCACACAAAATGAACCACCAAGTGATTTTCAGCATAATTTATTCAAATTGCTGAACTCAGAATGGCAGAGCAATCTACAGTCCGAACAGACCCATGAATCAAGAAATAAAAAAGTTTATGTACCCAACTGTCTCCTGGCAAATATGGGACTAATTTTAAACATTCCCAGAATTCTTTGTGGATGCTACACTCCAGCACCTGCTTCTCATTAAAATTCAATTGATCTGAATTTTTTGCAAATAAGATTTGATTGCTTTCCATATCATAAAACAGCATAGGCTATATTGCTCTGAATCACCTATTGTGTAACATATGTGTCCAGTTCATCTGTATTACTTCAGTTTATGGCTGAGACCCACAGTTTTCCTTTTTGTAAGTTTATAATAAGATTCTATAGATTTCCTCTNATAAAACAGCATAGGCTATATTGCTCTGAATCACCTATTGTGTAACATATGTGTCCAGTTCATCTGTATTACTTCAGTTTATGGCTGAGACCCACAGTTTTCCTTTTTGTAAGTTTATAATAAGATTCTATAGATTTTCTCTTCGATCATTTAATGATTTGAACGTTTGGCTGAGCCAAATGCCTTGATTCACTACAGGTCTTTTGGCTTTAAGAAAAACAATTCCCTGATTAAAAAGGTGGTATACATCCTGTTACAAATCACACTACAGTTTCACACATTCTAAGTATGATGGCTGAATCATATATTCTAGAAGTTAATGACTTTTTAAAAATACATTTTTAAGTATTTATCAAAGTTGAAGATGGCAGAGCTGTGGAATAGAGCATATTAATTCTTTTGCTCCAGGCAGGTATTAGGCACTTCTGAAATCTCATATAGAGGCTCAGTAAGGCAATGTGTTATTCCTTTCCACTGCTCTGGGAGCGTATCTGTCCTTCAGTCTAGTGAGAGCACACCCCCTGTTGTCATCAGGAAATCACTTCCGTTCTCTCGAGTCTCTTCCATGGCTCTTTTATAGGTGAGACAAGCTAATAAGTGGCAATTTGCTAGCTGAGGCTCCTGGAAGTTTAAGAAACCTGGACTGGTGTCTCTATGCGTTTCCTGTCAGGCTGATAACAGTGTTACAACATCTTATGTTTAATCCACTTGGTACCTAAGTTTAAGTTGAAATGCTCAGTAAGGAATTCATTTTTCCAGCTGATTCAATATCCAATTCTCATAGTGGGCTGAAGCAAAAACACAGTGGATTTGCTATCAATATCAATCCACAAAATATGAAATGAAAATAACCCTTTGAAGAGTTATTTTCAAACCCAATTTGAAGTTTATTGAAGTACACTAACATGCAAAGTACACTAACATGAAGTACACTAACATGCAACTAAAGATATCCAGTGTTTACAGTCAGAGTAGCTAGATATTGATTATGCGCCTTTTACCATGAAAGAAAACAATTCTAATTTAATTGAATCACTTGTCTTTCTGCCAAATCTGTCATTTTATTATGGGACAAGTAGCTATGATTTCTTAATTTTTCTGTTTCTGTTTGCTTTTTAATCTGGTTGCTAAAAGTAAACAAAAAAAAGAAATTAATTCTCAGATGGCATTAGCGTGGTTTATATTTGGCGTCTAAACTCATTGCTGTGAGAGGGTTAAAGAACTATGGCAAGAGAAGGAACAGACACATGCAAGTACCCATAGGAGACATACCTCACTCTTTTTCTTTAAGTTTTGAATAACTCTGGCAGGTAGGAACCCAGACTAGAATGAGAAGCAGCACACACCTCTGAAAAGTGAGTGGTAGGCTGGTCAGCGCAAGTGGAAGAGGGCCTCCTAGTGCTAACGTGTGCCGCCTTCAGGGGTGGCTCTCTCCTACAGTGCTCCCTGCTTTTACTTCCAGCAGTTACGTTCATTCAGTGATGAAAGGCCTGCCTTGAATTGGAGTAAGCACAGAAACAGGTGTAGGCCCTAAGGATCCATTAATTACCTTAAGCAGCAGGGGCTGCTGAGCACCAAATCCCAGGACTGAGCAATGGGAGGAGCGTGTTAATTTACAAGGCAGAACATAGCTTGGGGGAGGGGGAGAAGATAGATCTCTCAACCTCACTTCAACAAGACAGCAAACAGCTCATGGGTGCCCGAAAAAAAAAAAAAAAAATGGAAAAACAAGTATGGACCCTGACTGTGTGAGACCCGACCAGTAAAACAGGCCATGGGAACAGCAGGAGGACAAACCAGGACCTTGAGTCAGGAACCTGATGTGAAAGGGGGCCCCACCTGGCGTTCCATTAAAGTAGAAAGAGAATTACGGCTTCCTAAGGCATCTTTGAGTAAATAATAGTCAAAATGAATAAAAGTCATTATAGTTA
Source organism: Neotragus pygmaeus (assembly GCA_006410875.1). Classification (NCBI taxonomy): domain Eukaryota; kingdom Metazoa; phylum Chordata; class Mammalia; order Artiodactyla; family Bovidae; genus Neotragus; species Neotragus pygmaeus. The sequence goes on from SJYV01008710.1 coordinate 762,457, forward strand.
AGGAAAAATGTGGAATGATTCAATGGAGATTGAAAATAGATTCAGTATACATGCTAAAGTAGATTCCTCTCTAGAGCCAAAATATGAGAACCAAATATTTCCTTCCAACAGGAAGAACATTCATTAAATCCTCACCTGTTTATTGAAAAGATACTATGTGGAGATTACTGTGTTAGATATAGAGGGCCATTTGAATCAAATAGGATCCTATCCCTGAGAGAATCTGCTTCAAGCAGGTGAGTTAAGATAAGCTAGGATGGGCAGTCAGCAGAATTTTTATACTATTACCAGAAAGAGTTAGGTCTGAAAGGTGCATCAGAGAGCCATGAGAGTTCAGAGGGGAGACACACACACACACACACACACACGAAGAGCCATACACACACACTCTCCTGATGGCTGACTGCAGAAGACTGCGTGTAGAAAGGCTTGCATTCTCAGCAGGCGTTCCTTTGGTTTAACTAGCAGGGAGGACAGTCTTGGATGGAGAAAGTGGTAAAGTCTAGTTGGGCCATTCAAGCTGGGACTTGGGTTAATCAAATGCATGCCCTTGAAAATGAGTACCACCTTAAAACCCTTTGTCCTTAGCATCTCACTTGCCTTATTCATATACTTTAAGTGGTCTGTCTCTTGCCAAACTTCACATATTGTTCTATATGAAAATAATGGTCCATCTTATTTAAACCTTGTACTTTTTCTTCAAAAACTTATGTCATTCCCCCAATACAAAGCTAACATATGTGGCAATGTTGAGCAGCTCTAGTGGAAGGAAAAGTGGGTGCTGGAGTCCAACACCACCTGGTAAGTCACTTGTCCTATTCACTTACATACCCTGTCTCCTCATTCCTCACCCTACCTAGACCAATGGTCAAAGAACTTGAAGAAGCATCTGGGAATTACTCTGCATAGTTTCATGTGCTTTGAGGTAATGACAGAACGGTGGCTACAGGAGACATAGGTCCTATCTCAAGGTGCTTACAATCAAGCTACGAATAAAGATCATATGAGGTCCTGGTGAAAACAGAGGCAGCAAGGAACCTGGGGGCCCAGATAAGAGAGAATTTGAATGTGAATTTAGTGTGGTTTTGCTTAATGTCACTGTACTTCTTCTTTTCTTTTTTAATAGGGGCATGATGGGCTCAAACTACAACTTACGTAGGAGTATAACCTAGCACAACCACTTAAAGTAGGAGGTTCAGTTAGTTCAGTTCAGTTACTGAGTTGTGTCCCACTTTTTGCAACCCCATGGACTGAAGCACACCAGGCCTCCCTGTCCATTGCCAATTTCAGGAGTTTACTCAAACTCATGTCCATTGAGTCGGTGATGCCATCCAACCATCTCATCATCTGTTGTCCCCTTCTCCTCCTGCCTTCAATCTTTCCCAGTATCAGGGTTTTTTCAAATGAGTCATTTCTTCACATCAGGTGGCCAAATTATTGGAGTTGCAGCTTCAGCATCAGTGCTTCCAAAGAATATTCAGGACTGATTTCCATTAGGATGGACTGGTTGTATCTCCTTGCTGTCCAAGGAACTCTCAAGAGTCTTCTCCAACACCACAGTTCAAAAACATTAGTACTTCAGCACTCAGCTTTCTTTATAGTCCAGCTCTCACATCCATACATGACCACTGGAAAAACCATAGCCTTGACTAGACAGACCATTGTTGGTAAAGTAATGTCTCTGCTTTTTAATATGCTGTCTAGGTTGGTCATAACTTTCCTTCCAAGGACTAAGCGTCTTTTAATTTCATGGCTGCAATTACCATCTGCAGTGATTCTGGAGCCACAAAAAGTAAAGTCTGACACTATTTCCACTGTTTCCCCATCTATTTGCCAAGAAGTGATGGGACCAGATGCCATGATCTTTGTTTTCTGAATGTTGAGCTTTAAGCCAACTTTTTCAGTTTCCTCTTTCATATTCATCAAGAGGCTCTTTTGTTCTTTCTCGCTTTCTGCTATTAGGGTGGTGTCATCTGCATATCTGAGGTTATTGATATTTCTCCTGACAATTTGATTCCAGCTTGTGCTTCATCCAGCTCAGCGTTTCCCATGATGTACTCTGCATATAAGTTAAATAAGCAGGGTGACAATATACAGACTTGATGTTCTCCTTTCCCTATTTGGATCCAGTCTGTTGTTCCATCTCCAGTTCTAACTGTTGCTTCCTGACCTGTATACAGATTTCTCAAGAGGCAGGTCAGGTGCTCTGGTATTCCCATCTCTTTCAGAATTTTCCACAGTTTGTTGTGATCCACACAGTCAAAGGCTTTGGCATAGTCAATAAAGCAGAAATAGATGTTTTTCTGGAACTCTCTCGCTTTTTCAATGATCCAATAGATGTCACCAATTTGATCTCTGGTTCCTCTGCCTTTTCCAGCTTGAACATCAGGAATTTCACAGTTCACCAACTGTTGAAGCCTGGCTTAGGGAATTTTGAGCATTACTTTACTAGTGTGTGAGATGAGTACAATTGTGTGCTAATTTGAGCATTCTTTGGCATTGCCTTTCTTTGGGATTGGAATGATAATTGATCTTTTCCAGTCCTGTGGCCAATGTTGTTTTCCAAATTTGCTGGCATATTGAGTGGAGCACTTTCACAGCATCATCTTTTAGGATTTGAAATAGTTCAACTGGAATTCCATCACCTCCACTAGCTTTGTTCATAGTGGTGGTTCCTAAGGCCCACTTGACTTCACATTCCAGGGTGTCTGGCTCTAGGCTGGTGATCTCACCATCGTATTATGTGGGTCGTGAGGATCTTTTTTGTATAGTTCTTCTGTGTATTCTTGCCACCTCTTCTTAATATCTCTGCTTCTGTTAGGTCCATACCACTTCTATCCTTTATTGTGTCCATCTTTGCATGAAATATTCCCTTGGTATCTCTTAATTTTCTTGAAGAGATCTCTAGATTTTCCCATTCTACTGTTTCCTCTATTTCTTTGCATTGATCACTGAGGGAGACTTGCTTATCTATCCTTGCTATGCTTTGGAACTCTGCATTCAAATGGGTCTATCTTTCCTTTTCTCCTTTGCCTTTCACTTCTCTTCTAGTCACAGCTATTTGTAAGGACTCCTCAGACAACCATTTTGCCTTTTTGTATTTCTTTTCCTTGGGGATGGTCTTTATCCCTGCCTCCTGTCCTATATAAGACACTGTGTTTCTTTTGATTGGTATTAGTTTGTATCTGTTGATTAGTTATTCTTTTGAAGTGAAAGTGTTAGCCACTCGGCCATGTCCTACTCAGCAACACCGTGGACTGTAGGCCACCAGGCTCTTCTGTCCATGGAATGCTCCAAGCAAGAATACTGGAGTGGGTAACCATTCCCTTCTCCAGGCAGTCTTCCCGACCCAGGTATTGAACCCATGTGTGAATTGCAGGTGGATTCTTCACCATCTGAGCCACCAGGGAAACCCCCATTATTCTTTTAGTTACTATTAATGCAGTTGTATCTTTTGATTTGTTCTCACACTTTTGTCTTATAATTTCAGAAACTAGTCCATTTATTATAATAAATAATATAATATCTACAATTGTAACTATTATTTAATAATATAATTACATATAATAATTAAGAAATTTGAAATAGTTTCTACTCTAATTATGCTGGGCCAACTGCTTTCTTTCTCTATCATTTTTCTCCTTTCCTGATTTTTTAAATCTTTGATATAGGTTTTTTTTTTAATTATTATTTACTTTTTTGTTTGATGCCCTCTAATCCCCACATATTTCTATTCCCTTCGTTTGGAAAATGCATACTCTGCCTCTATTATTTGTAGTTATCCCCAAAATGTTAGCTTATATATTTAGCTTTAAGTCTATAGTTAAGGAATATCTATTTTCTCTTTCCAAACATTATGAAGACCTTAGAATGTTTTATCTCCAAACTTGTATTTTTACCCAATATTTTAATTCTAGCATCTAATATCTATACAAGTTGTAAATTGTTAGTATTACTCTATATCATTGAGCTTTGTTTGAATTAACATTATTTGCTGTTTTCTCTGATCACCATTCCTCTGTCACTCTCCATCTTTTCTTCTTAATGATCTTTTATTTCTTCATGAAGCTTATCCTCTAGTTCTTTAGGGAAATGTGTTGGTAGTAAATTCTCTCAATTTTTCTTATCTAAAAACAGTCTTTATATACCTTTATTCTTGAAAAGCAGTTTTACAGACAATACAAATCTGTGTTTGAAATTTGATTTCCTCAGAATTTTACAGATGTTATTCCACAGCTTTCTGGTTTCCATTGCTTATCTACTGCAAAGTCGGATATCAGTCTAATTGTTGCCATTTAGAAGTTTGTCTTTATTTTCAGTCACAATTCATTTTCTTTATAGTAAATCATGATTAGGGTGGCTTTTATTTTTCTTATGATTAGTTGTGCTTCAAAAACTGTAAATTCATAGGAACTAATTACCCCATTTAATACTTTCTCCAATTCATTCTATCCCCTATGGAACTCAAATTACATACATCTTAGAACTTCTGTGTCTATGCTTCATATCTTTTAACATGTCTTTTTGTATCTCCCATTTCTTTGTTTTTCTGTGTTGATTTCTGGACAATTTTTCTAATTCTGTGTTCTGGTTTACTAATTCTCTCTTCACTTTTAACTAATTTGCTGTTTAGTTGTCCCAATCAGTTTCTAATTTCAGTTTTTATATTTGTGCCTATGGCTTTCTTTTACAATGATGTCTTGATAACTGTCTTGCCCTTTAGTCATATGTGTTCTTCTCTCTTTTATTTATTTAAATATTTACTGATTTTACATTTATATATAATAATTCCAATATCTGTAAGTTTTGTTGGTCTGATATTATCATTATTGTTTCTACTAAATCTAACTGGTGGTAGCTAGTTTCTGTATGTACTTTATGATTTTTCCCCTAGTCTTATGTGAAAATTGAAAAATCCCCTTGCAATCTTATGTGTGAGAAAGTTTGATGTGTCTGAGTTTTTTGCTCATTCTAGATGGCTAGTGGTACAATTAACACAAAATCACTTTAAATTAAATGTTGAGCTTATATATTTTTGATGATTTAAGGATAAATTAAGAATCCAAGCCCATGCATTGATCAACTAATAGATCTCCAGAATGTTATTTTAAATTTTAAGATCAACCACTGATTCTCTCTCAGAGTTACAGACTTCCATAGAGATTTTAAAGTCTGACTTCCTATCTCACAGAGATTCTAGTCTTTGCTTTCAGTCCTCTTCCCATGAGTCATTCAAATCAAAGCTGTAGGCTGTTGGAGATCAGGAAATATTACACAGCAGTCACAGGTTTTAGTACTGGTTTACCTCCCTGGATTTGTCATTTCTCATTATTTTTAGCCTCTAAAAACTTTCTTTTCTCTCTTAAATGCCCAGAGATGGCTCTGATAATGAAAGCTCAGATAATGATGGCTCATATCATTATCCCTTCACATGCGAAAATCTATTTTATTTTTACTTTTTATAAAGAAATAAGATTTTACAGATATGACAGCTTCTTCCACTATTTAATCAGAGGTTAACATACTATAGCCCAACTGCCTAATTCTGTAAATAAGTTTATACGAACACACAGTCATGGCCATTCATTTATGAATTTCTATGGCTAATTTTGTGTTAGAACATCAGAATTGAGTAGATGCCACAAAGACCATCTGACCCACAAAGCCAAAAAATTTACTGTCTAGCTTTTACAGAGGCTTTCTGACCCTTAATCTCAATCATCAGTGACTTATTTATCTTAAACAAATATTTTTTAACTTAATAAAACAGCAAAGTATTATTCTATCTAGGCATTCAACATAGGTTTATAATATTACTGCAGCAGAGTAAAACTTCTTTGATGGTATGAGTTATACATCTAAAAATTTTAGTAGCATATCCATCATAGAAATATACTTAATAAATCCCCTTGATGATGATGATGGTGATGGTGATGATGATATCTTGAATTCTCATAATTTTCTAAGCCATGACAGATATAAGAACAGATATCATTTTAGAGAGTTAGATGTACTTGTCAAGTCATTTTGGAATGTGATATATCACCTTAATTGGGTACGTTTTGCCTCCAGGAATCTTAACTGCTTATGTTCTCTGACACTGTTACTGATAAAACTCATTGCCACAGATTAAAGCTATGAATGTTACTCACTTTCTAACATTATAGCTTTTATTACAGGATAATATCTTTACTATTTGTATAATATCTCATGTTATTCCACAAAAGAAGAAATACATATTTGTATAGAAAGATGCAATATTCTAGTGATAGCTCTTCACTATCTAGTTTTAGAGTACATATAGCCTCAGCTGTTCTGTTACACACAGAAAAAAAACAGATAATTATATACATTTTAAACCTTATATACATATTGTTTTTGAAAATGCTACTGACAGAAGATTGAGATGCAGTCTCCAAAAGTAAAAGAAATGGCTGAAAAAAATGTTGTCACAAGGGAAAAAGAGAAGTATGTTACACAATTTTATTCCTGGGATAGGGAACATTGTACTTGGTGAGAGAAGCTAGAAGGAGTGAATGAATGAGTGGTATATTCTAGATAGAAGAAAGTGCCAAGTAAAATGAATACAGTATACTTGTAAAGTGTTCCTGATAGAGAGATAGAGTACTAGATTTAAGAGACAGTTGGCATTTGCTAAAACACTTGAGTGACAAGTCCCGGAGAAAGAAAGGAAGTGCTGGGCATAATGGCAGCTAGTGTAGAGAGCATGGACTGCAGTTTTTCTGCAGAGCAATGTTGTTCGTGGCTAGTAGTGATCTGCAGAAAATGTAAGTGAACAGTTTTGACAGAGCAGCATGTGAAGGAGAATAAACTAGCCAGGATATCTGGCTGTAGTGCAACTGACTAAGGGAAACTGTATGGGTACAAAATCAAGCTGTAATCTCTTTGGTAACTAGGCAGTAAGTCTGAGAAATATGTTCTGAAGCAGAAGTGAATAGTATACATTTCAATTCAATAGATTTGTATGGTGATCTTTCTTCTGTGTTAGGGGAAAAATGTGTTATAGAATGCTAGTGAGTTAATTACAAAAACAGTATGCAAAACTTTGTCATTTGTTTAAATGATTTTTCTCTAATTGATATGGCTGTAAATGTAAAAAGCATTTACTGAATGGGTTCCATGCACAGAGCACATGTGAAGGACTTAGTGGACTTAGTGAGGAAAGAGAGGTACAGTGCAGGTGATTCTGACTGTGTGGCATCAGGTTCTAGTTTAAACAGATCTTATAAACTCAAAGTACAGACCACTGAAAACATGCCACATCGAATATATGTGTAGTGGTCCAACATAAATATATTTCTCAGTGTTAATAGAAACATGTCAAAGAATTGCTTTGCAAATGTTAAATGCCACATCAAGGTCAATATTGCCAAGAATATCCATGAATGCTGTTTTAAAGTGTCATTATAAAGCAAAGAAAGAAAAGTATCTCTGGGGACTATTAATAATAGCCCTAGGACTTGGATTCTACGGACAAGAAACATGAGATTTTTTTCCCAAAGAATAATTACCTTAGGAATCTCATTTTTGTCTGAAAACTCACCTATGTTTATTGACCATCAAACTTTGACATAAGGCTTATCTTTTAAATGGCTATTCCTAAGTGGTACTGAGTGTTTGAAATACAATATCTTTGTTGGATCTGTTTGTGATTTAACATTCTTACAATATATCTTATTACAGAGACTATTATTTTCATAAATCCTATAAAACAACGAATAAATATTTGCAAGGAGGGTTTAAAAGATGACATCAAAATGACTCAACACAGAGTATTTATAAAAAGTATGGCAAGATGCATGTGGAAGAGGCTCTCAGAAGTGCTGACAATACTAATGAAGCAGATTACCTTAAAAGAAAACACATATGGTTCCAGTTTGTGCCTTCTTGCTCAACTAAATATGTTTAGAGGCACAAGCTTGCAACCTGCTGAGTGAATCCTATTTTATCCGTATGTGAATTATAGAACTAAAGAGGAGATAGTTAAAATTATTATTCAGTTACTTTTTCACATTTCAAGATGAAAAACATTAGCAAATGTATGGGTTTCCTCTTTTCTTTTACAGATTTGGACCACAGGATTAATTTCTTTTTCTTCGGTGAATTATCTGTTGGTAATCCTGCTTCCCAGACTCTATAACTCAAACCTCTAAAATTCAATGTCATTTTGTTTTAGTATATACAACTCTAAATTGGGAAGAATAGTTTGTGTAAAGACAAAAGCAACGATAGCCAATTATCACTTCACTTTCTATCTACAATTTCCCCTATCCGTACAGCCTAATTTTGTCCATTCTGAAACAAATAATTCAATCCCACTTCTTACCCCGGTTGCTGTCTTTTGTTCTCTCTTCACAGTCAAAAATTTTGAGTGTCTCATCTACCCTCACTCTCTCTATTAACTTTCCTATCCAAACCTTCCTTAAAACACTACAATCTGATTTCCTCCAAAACTGTTTCAAAAACTAACTTTGGCTTAGTCATCAATGACTTTTTGTTAAGTTTTTGTCCTCTCAATTTCTGTCTTTTTATTGGAGTATAACTGCTTTACAATGTTGTGTTAGTTTCTGCTGTTCAATGAGATAAATCAGCTATATGTATACATACGCCCCCACCCTCTTTGGCCTCCCTC
>SJYV01008710.1:777597-848674 GCA_006410875.1 Neotragus pygmaeus
TGACTCATTGGAAAAGACTCTGATGCTGGGAGGGATTGGGGGCAGGAGGAGAAGGGGACGACAGAGGATGAGATGGCTGGATGGCATCACTGACTCAGTGGACATGAGTCTGAGTCAACTCCGGTAGTTGGTGATGGACAGGGAGACCTGGCGTGCTACAATTCATGGGGTCGCAAAGAGTCAGAGATGACTGAGCAACTGAACTGAACTGAGCATCTTTACACGTGCCTATTAGCCATCTGTATGTCTTTTTTAGAAAAATGTCTATTCATCTTCTGCCTATTTTTCGATTGGATTATTTAGCTTTTGTTATCAAGTTATAAAAGCTTTTTGTATATTCTCAATATTAATCCCTTGTCAGTTGCCTCATTTGTAAAAATTTTCTCCCATTCTATATGTTGTCTTTTCATTTTGCTGATGGTTTTCATTTGCTGTGAAAAAGCTTTAAAATTTAATTAGGTCCCATTTGTTTATTTTTGCTTTTATTTATTTTGCCTTGGGAGACTTATCTAAGAAAATATTCCTCTGATTTATGCCTAAGAATACTTCACCTATGTTCTCTTCTAGGTATTTTATGGTTACATAGAACCACAAAAGACTCCAAACTGCCCATGAAATCCTGAGAAAAAAGCTGGAGATATAACCCATCCAGACTTCAAACTATATTACAAAGCTACAGTAATCAAAACATCATGGTACTGGTCCCAAAACAGACACATTGATCAATGGAACAGAATCGAGAGTCCAAAACTAAACTAAATTAAGCCCAGACACACCTATGGTCAATTAATCTATGAGAAAGAAGACAAAAATACATTGTGGATAAAAGACAGTCTCTTCAACAAGTGATGATGGGGACACTGGACAAGCTACATGAAAAACAATGAAATTGGAACGTTCAGACACAAAAATAAACTTAAAATGATTTAAAGACCTATGTAAGACATGACACCATAAAACTCCTAGCCCATTTGTGAGTCTATCATTGACTCAGCTAGCTATGTTTTTTTTCTCCATTTGCAGACCTGATCATCACTTCTGCTACAGTTCCATCTACAGTCACATCAAAAACTACTCTGGTTGCCAACCAGATTTTGTCTCTCACTTTTGTAACATACAGACAAAGGAAGAGAACACAAGTAGGCAATATAATCCTTCCCCTTTATAAACATGTAACACTAGCCTGTTTTACCTATCTAGTCACATCTCACACCTCTCTTTCTATCCCCACATTGCTGTAACACCAGGGAACAGAGAAGAAGCAGACAATTTTAAGCTTAATAGTAATTTAAGTGATTAACAAGTCAAAAAATTTCCAAAATACTTCAAGGTTTATGCTGACAATTCTACACTGAGGGCAATTAAAGTTGTATAACCTCCCCTTGCCAAAAAACAAAATGTACCCAAAGAAATTCTTAAACATTTCTTTTTCCACTCAAGTGTAAAATTATTTATTGGCTTTCACTGACCTGCAAATAAAATTATCAAATGTGAAAAAAAAAAACAATACAGAGTTTATGAGTTTTACAAGCAACTATTACCACTATCAAACTACCAAGTTAGGTGAGTTGGAGATCTTAGCCTTGCTCCATGTAACAGATAGATAGGTGTCCATATCACAAGAAAAGTCACTGCTATTGAAATATTTGGAGGAAAAAAAAAAAACTCAGCAGAAACAAAAAGGCAAAATGGCTTTAAGGTTAAATTAGACATTGGACTAAAAAAGTGAACTGTATCATATGAAAATATATCACCTTTTTACAAATAACAAATCAAATATTACTAGACCAGAAAAAATTAGACATATTTTAAAAAGAGAGACAAAGCAAATATATTTCCATTTCTAAACTGGAATACATTCAAATAAATAACTTTTTACCTTGTGTGTTTATGTTTATGTTATTCTAATATTAAAGTTGTAGAGCATAAGCTAAGTCTACACTTTCCACAATGCTTTGACTATACCAAAACAGTCTGTCTTTATTTGCAACCTTATGCAAAACAGTGAACTTCAAAATTAATTCTATGGAAAAAAATGAATCAAACTAGCTTGCCATTTTAAAGACAGAAATATAGCTTCTCTGATAGCTCAGCTGGTAAAGAATCCTCCTTCAATGAAGGAGACCCCAGTTTGATTCCTGGGTTGGGAAGATCCACTAGAGAAGGGATAAGCTAACCATTCCAGTTTTCTTGGGGTTCCCTTGTAGCTCAGCTGGTATCCACCCACAATGCTGAAGACCTGAGTTCAATCCTGGGTTGGGAAGATTCCCTGGAGAAGGGAAAAGCTACCCACTCCAGTATTCTGGCCTGGAGAATTCCACCGATTGGGGTCACATGGGGTCACAAAGAGTCAGACACAACTGAGTGGCTTTCACTTTCACTGAGAGGCATTGGTTCAGAATATGGTCACTGGAGACCTCTTCCCGGGTAAAATCCTGCCAGTGTTGAGAGCTCTGCTGACTCTAGGAGAGTTATTTAACATCTCTGTTCCTCACTATACTCTCTCAAATGAGGATAACAACCATACCTAATTCACAGACTTGATTGAGGATTAAATGAAATGATGCAAAGAAGCCTTGTTATAATGTCAGAAATATTAATAATAACTGTTCAATAAATAAATTTCTACTTTAGTCAGACTAAGGGAGAGAGGGCAAGGGCTAAGCATATCCTAGAAATTATGTTTCCTAGCTAAAAGGAGAGGAGGGAAAACCTCTGTTTCTATTAAAATAATCCACAAGAAATAAACAGCAAGGTGATCTTAGACCAACTGTTTTTGTTGTTTAGACAGTAAGTTGTGCCCAATTCTTTTGGGACCCCATACACTGATGGACTATAGCAGACTAGGCTCCTCTCTCCATGGGACTTTCCAGGCAAGAACACTAGAATAGGTTGCCATTTCCTTCTCCAGGGGATCCTCCCAACCTATAAATCAAACCTATGTCTCCTACATTGACCTGTGCATTCCTTACCACTGTGTCACCCAGGGAAGCCCAGTGTTAATGTTAAGGACCCTAAATTACCCAAGATCATGGATGCTCTATGCCATGACCTCCCAAACTCTTCAGGTCTGTAAGGGTGATGGATTTTGGGGTTAAAGAAGAACATTTGAAAAATTCTCTCTTAACCATTCCTTTATAGGTTTTTAGTGTAATGGATTACTTGATCCAAAATTTAGTTCAGGCCAATTTCATGACATCTGTTTAAAATATGCACTTTGATTATATAGTTTTGAACAAAATTTGCAACTAAAATTTAAAAATTGACTCTTTGCTTCCTGCCTCAGAATCACAATTGGTTATTAAATAGCAAATGACTTAATACAAAATTTTTATTTAAATATTATATGCATAAAGTTTTAGAAATCAACACCATCTACAGAAGATTTTCACTTTAGTTTTATGATGTAAATTTAATGATACAATATACATGAAAGCTTGTCACTAGGTAATTCAGTAAATTCCATTTTAGTAGCAATCATATAACAGTTCAACAAATAGCTCCAACTGCAGATTTATTTTCTTACTTTACTTGTGAAAAAGTTAAGAATGCAGAAGTGGTTAAATTGCTTTTCATTTATTTTGTTTTTAATTAAAAGCTCCATGTATCCAATTTGATATCTCATACTTGCTTACACATACAAAGTTGTTTATAGAGACTCAAAGCACACTGTGTATTTATAGGTGTTTCTATGTATTTCGAACATATTTAATGAAGGTCAAGAATAAAACAGCAAATGAGGTTTATTGGAGTGTTGTAAAGGTTCATTATCATCATTGTGTGGGAAAGTATAATTTTCTTAAGAGAAATGATGACATATACATAATAAAGTCCCTGTCCATGTCATGACAGCTCAAGAGCATGCCATCGTTACCACCTATCTCACACTGCAGGTGTGCCTGCTGTATGGGTGACAGCCGCTGACTTCTCTGATCAACACATAATTATCTCTGAATAAAAATGCACGTTGAAGTTAGCTGGACATAATGGATTGAATACCCAGGGCAAAATTATCTTTATCATGGCACATAGCACCACCTGGGGGTAGGAGACGGCTAGAGAGTTGTTGGCAATGATGCAACCTTGAGAAGCTTGCTGTGGTGTGGGCACTTCTGGGATGTTCATGTTTATCCTACTTGTCTTCTTTTGGATAGACGAGGTCACTTGGTTAATGGTTAGGATGCCCCTGGCAGGGAAAGGTCCCGCTGATCAGCAATATTCTCCACTGATCTGTGTATCTCTCTCTCAGCATCTGGATAGTTTCCATTTTCAGGGCCCCCTTCCCCCATAAGATAATAAATATCATATCACAAGGATGGCAGTGCTCCTTCATGGAACACTGACTGTTTATTAGAGACAAAAAAGTTTAAGAGAAATGCTAACAATGTTCATTAATGGCCCGCATCCAGGTTTAATGAGGCATGTCAATATGCGGACTGGNATATCATATCACAAGGATGGCAGTGCTCCTTCATGGAACACTGACTGTTTATTAGAGACAAAAAAGTTTAAGAGAAATGCTAACAATGTTCATTAATGGCCCGCATCCAGGTTTAATGAGGCATGTCAATATGCGGACTGGGCAACATCAGTGGCATAATAGTGGTGGTAAATGGGAGTAATTGTATCCAATTGTACAGCACAGCTTCCAGGAATGAGCCCGAACTGCCAACTGACAATGACAGAGCAATTATGGGAAGGCAAGCGAGCTGTGTCAAATTAGCACTTGGTGAGAACTCATTTTTCAGAGATGTGCTTGCTCTACACCACCACAAGTGATAGCTACTTTATTGTGAGTGATAGGAAGACCAGCACTTAGACTGATGTTCTGATTTGTCAATAGCTGTATTTGAAAGCTTAGTGTCACAAATATATAGAGATATTCAGGGAGAGAGGCACACTGCTCATGATCCGAAGGATAAGAATGTTGCCGAGAAGGTCATCTGTCAGTGTGAGCTGTCAGAGAGAGATCATACTCTATGAAAAGGGAACATTCAGCCGACTTAAGTAATTACCTTTGACTGAGATTTGAAGATGTCTTCTTTTGTTGGCCTACATTGACTGCATAATTTATAATTTACTGCAATCATCAAAGGGCCAGGAATTGTAACTAAGAAAATCCTTATTTTATTTCCCATAATTACTTTTCTCTCTCTCTCTCTCTCTCTTTTTAAACTCCTTTAGCACTTCAGAAGTGTAAAGTGGAAAACTGATGAAATTGANTTGTAACTAAGAAAATCCTTATTTTATTTCCCATAATTACTTTTCTCTCTCTCTCTCTCTCTCTTTTTAAACTCCTTTAGCACTTCAGAAGTGTAAAGTGGAAAACTGATGAAATTGATTTTTTTCTATCTTTCTTAAACAACTCAGCCTCAAGTACATCAGAAACAATATATTTACTTTTGACTGTTGTTTCACAGAGCTATTGCTCTCTACCATCACCCTATAAAAGGTATAAAACACCCCTTTATCCTTGATGTATTCTTTCTTGCTTTGTGGGATTACCACTTAAAGAGGATAAAGGAATAATTCAATTTTGTCTCTTTAGTGCAGAAAAATAAGAAAGAAAAAAAATAGATCTGGAGTACTGAGCACTGAAACTGTATTCACATCCTCAGATTGCCATCAGTTTGACTGAGTTGTCAGAAATATAAAGAGATGTCTTATAGCAAATACTTCAGAACTATATGAATTAATAGAATTTAAAATTCTTGCTGTCTGCCCACCCCAACCCTGTCCGAGGACATATCACAAGATCATGTTTGTAAAATAATTCCTTTGCCTTTAATAACCTTATGATAAAAATATTTTGTAAACCATTATATCCTAGAGTGCAATAAGCACTAAAATTTTATTTTTAATATATTTCTAGAAAAAGTAATTACTTAATTTTGCTGGCTAAAATATAATAGGGCTTTATAATAGAGTAGGTTTTCTTTTTTAATATTTTCTCAATCCTATGAAGAGATATTAAACTTCTATTATTTGGCATCATTGTCAAATTCTTGCTGCTTTGTTTTTTTTTNATATAATAGGGCTTTATAATAGAGTAGGTTTTCTTTTTTAATATTTTCTCAATCCTATGAAGAGATATTAAACTTCTATTATTTGGCATCATTGTCAAATTCTTGCTGCTTTGTTTTTTTTTCTAATTAAAACCAACTGATTAATGAATTATAAGTAAAAATTACAGAGATTAGCCTGCCTTCTGGCAAAAACTGTCGTTTAATTCTAGGTGCATTGATTTACTGTAGAGACATTGACAAAAGAATTAATTTAAGTACTTTAAATCAATATTACTTTAGTGCAAACTCTACCTTGTAGGTATAAAGAAATACTCTTAGAGCATTCTTCTATTAATACAGTGTAAAATTACTGTCACATAATAAACATTCATTTCTTCCCATCTTAAAGTCTGCATAGATTCACACTGCTCTTTTTTTCTTCTCAAGATCCATCATGCAATCATGTTTGAAATTAGTAATTGTGGGTTTAAGGGTTCTGCTAGTGTATTTAATATTTCCTCTAAACTTTAAAGATTCTGCTAAAAATATTTTGTTTCCCATAGTTTACCATTTACTACCTGAGATTATTTTAAATTATATACCTTGATGTTTCTGAAACAGTTTTTAATTATTTTTAAAAAATATTTCATAATTCTTTGGACCATTCATTTTCCCATGTAGAAAGCTATTTAATTCACAATGCCTTTGGTACAGGCCCGTCATCTTTTCTATAGTGACTGTGCCACTTAATAATGGAATAGTGCATCAAAGTGGCACTTAGGTCTCAAATTGTTATGTATGACTGTCAAAGCGGTAAAAAAAAAAAAAAAAGAATTAGAAAAGGAGTTGGGGAGGAGTGGAGAAAAACCATTGATTTGTCTTTAATGCTGAAATGTGAATTTGTCAGCCAGGTTCTAAAACCACAACAGCATTGCGTCCCCGCAAGATGTTGAAAACTTGACAGGTACACGTTTTTTTAACTACAAGCACTTCTATAATGAAAACTAAATACACAAATCTTATTTCTTTCAATTTTTTTTTTTTATTTTTTGGTCCTGACAGATAGTTGCTGCCAATGGGATTTAATGTTCAGGTTCAAGTTGTCAAGAGAAATAATGAATAAACAATCCTAAGAGTCACGATACAGATATTCAAAGGCGAAAAGCCTGGCTTCTGGGATATACTGAAAGGATTTGAGTGTATAATTAAACAAGTCCAAACCACTGGCACTTAATCTTCCCTCTAATGATAAGTAAAGCCCATTACAGCTCTCCGGGGAACAAACTGTAACTTGTTTAGTGGTCACCAAGGCTTTTGATCATCATTGTTCTTTTAACTTCATCGTTTAAAGATGAGTTTGCTTTGATCTGACATTTTTCCATTTATCACTGCTTGTTCTCAAAAAGAATAAAAGAATAATCCACAATCTAGTAATGAAATTCTATCATCCTAAATACTTTTTTAATCTCCCTAAATATCTTTATATTCAGAACTATCTACTTCTGAGTCTGATTCACAGTATATAGCCTGTGTATATAATTTCTCTAGGTCTATTTTGTGCACGTTGTAAGTGCCCTGACAACCACTATTAATACCTACAAAGATACTCAGTGTGTGGTGATTATTTACCCGCTGGTAGCTTCACTATATTACCAAAAACCTTATGGGCATGCCTGGACGTTTCCTGTAGGAGGGAGGAAGCAGACCTGTAGTCATAGCACTATTTCCTAGAAATTATAAATTGCAACTGGTTGTCACCCACTGCTCTATATACATCAGTCTTGCAGAATTGCATTCAATCATTTGCCTAGGGCAAGTGATATTTTTGACAGATGAGTAGAATTCTGCAAGGCTAGATAATGCTCCACAAACTACATATGAATAACTGAAAACTACAATTCCCACCATGCCCTGGAATTGAACATTAAATAATCATGACTGCTTTGGAAGTTTGTTTTTAATTTTTTCAAACTAATTTATTTAATTGGAGGGTAATTTGTTTTTAATTTTATTTTATTGTGAAAAGAATACTTAACATGAGAACTACTCTCAACAGATTTATTAAGTGTACAAAATAGCATAATATTATGTATAGCACAATGCTATACATCAGAGCTCTAGAATCCTGGTAAATACCATTTTATTTATTTATTGCTTTTTTGAGATTGACTCTTAAATATCTCACATAAGTAAAATCATGTAATATTTTTCCTCTGTGACTGGCTTATTTCACTTTGCATATACTGTCCTTAGGTTCATCCATGCTGTGGTACATTGCAGGATTTCTTTCCTTTTTAAGGATGAATAATATTCAGCTATGTGTATTTACCACATTTTTTTAAATCCACTTAATCGCTGATGGGTATTTAGCCTGATTCCTATCTTAGTCTCTGAATAATGCTGCAACAAACAGGAGCATTTGTATCACTCTGAGATCAAGATTTCACTTCTTTTGTACAAATACCCCAAAGTGGGATTGCAGGATCATATGGTAGTTCTATTTTTAACTTTTTTGAGAAATCTCTGTACTGTTTTCTACAGTGTTGAAGCATTTTTAATTCCCACCAAATGTGTACTAACTTCCAGTTTTCCACAGCCTTGTAAACATTTGTCTTTTGTGTATGTGTGTTTTTAAATAATAGCCATGCTAACAGGTGTGAGGTATGGTTTCATTTCTATTTCTCTGGTGATTAGTGGGACATTGCGTGTCTTATCTTTACTATCTGAGTCACTGTACGCAGGAGACTGAGCATATTTTCTATCTAAATATTGGCCATTAATATATCTTCTTTGAAGTAACTTATGTGGATCTCTTCTGTCCATTTTTAATCAGCTTTTTTCCTACTGAGTTGTACAAGTACTTTATATTACTAAGCTCTTATCAGATACTTGATTTACAGATATTTTCTACCATTATGCAGTTTGCTTTTACATTTGCTCCTTTTGCTGTCCAGAGTTTTTAAGACTGATGCAGTCCCACATAAATTTTCAATCAATGGAAGCTATTATTGTATATTAACTTGCATGTTTATTTCATTTCGGTGTTTCCTTCTGTCCCTAACCAGGTCCAAGGCTGCTATTTGAAAAGGACAGTGATGTCATATGACTTCACCTAATTGTACAGGGAATTCCTATCACATATGAACTGACTAGGAACCTTGCTTTGCTAACCAGGAGACAAAAACAAATTATAAGCTGACTGATTGAACAATTGACTGATAATCTGTGTGATGTAGCTGCAGTTGTCTTATTTTTATTTTTATTGCCTGTGCTTTTGGTGTCATATCCAAGAAATCATTTCCAAGACCGAAGTCAAGAAGCTCTTTCTTCTCCTGCGTTTTCCTCAAAGTTCTACAGTTCAGATCTGACATTTAAATCTTTAAGTTGATTTTTATATATGGAGTAAGAGAAAGGTCCAATTTTATTCTTTTGCATGCAGATATCCACTTTGTCCAGCACCATTTGTTGAAGAGATTGTTCATTCCTTGCATGTTGTCATGCAAAGGAAAAGGGCCTCTTGAATCAGATCTCCATCCACAGAAAAACAAATCAACATGACACCCTTGGAAATGAATCTTATATAATTCAGCTCTGCAAATTGTTCCACCAAAAAAGTTTCTATGATCTCTTATTCTTTCAGGAAGTAAAAATTAGGATGCTTCTGAAAACTCTATTTTCAAAGGAGTTATTTTGAAGTTTAAGCCTCCAAATATACAAACATTCCTCTTTGATGTTTATTCCCTTTCCCTATTGTCCACATGTAATTTATCAGAAATTATTTCTATGTTACTTCTAAAACCTATCCTAGAGTCTTTCTACCTCAGTCACCTAGATAAATGTAATAGCTGTCTGGTCTTCCTGCATTTACTAGTGTCTCTTCTGCTCTACAAGTAGCTGGAGGGATATTTTTGAAATAAAATTCAGCCATGATCATTTCATTTCCACCTATTATACTGATGTTAAAATACAGCCAAAGATCTTAAATGACTTGAGGCTTGCGATGCTGCTGCTGCTGTTCAGTAGCTTCAGTCATGTCCGACTCTTTGCAGCCCTATGAACTGTAGTCCACCAGGCTCCTCTGTCCATGGGATTCTCCAGGCAAGAATACTGGAGTGGGTTGCCATGCCCTTCTCCAAGAGATCTTCCCAACCCAGGGAATGGACCTATATTTCTTATTTCTCCCGCATTGGCAGGTAGTTTCTTTACCACTAGCATCATCTGGAAAGCCCAATGCTCACAACAGAAAGAAAAATCAAATCTCACTAAAATTCTTGATGCTCTCTGCTCTTTTTGACTCTTTATTGGTATGTGGCTGCTTTTTGTCTAATCCACAGCTCCACTAAACTAACCACTTATTTAGGGCTCAATGTTAGTACTCCTTCTGAGATTTTACTCGCTTCTCCAACAAAGAGCATAACTTGTCCTGCCCCCATTACATTGGTAGCACAGTGCCAGGTGTGTTCCTCCATCATGGCAAATGTTAGACCAAACTGGGTGTCTCTCTACCACATAGAATCTACTTATCTTAAGGACTGGCACTGAGTTGTATTCATAGCCTCATATTCTGAAATTGATGCAGTATTCGGCATTGTAGACCCTAAATATAACTGGTTGAATGAATGAATAAACCTTTCCCTGAGGCAGGAGTCATCGTGTTATATCTAATTAAGTAGAATTATAACATATAAACCTAGTCCATTCTGAAGGAGATCAGCCCTGGGATTTCTTTGGAAGGAATGATGCTAAAGCTGAAACTCCAGTACTTTAGCCACCTCATGCAGAGAGTTGACTCATTGGAAAAGACTCTGATGCTGGGAGGGATTGGGGGCAGGAGGAGAAGGGGACGACAGAGGATGAGATGGCTGGATGGCATCACTGACTCAATGGGCGTGAGTCTGAATGAACTCCGNTTTCTTTGGAAGGACTGATGCTAAAGCTGAAACTCCAGTACTTTGGCCACCTCATGTGAAGAGTTGACTCATTGGAAAAGACTCTGATGCTGGGAGGGATTGGGGGCAGGAGGAGAAGGGGACGACAGAGGATGAGATGGCTGGATGGCATCACTGACTCAATGGGCGTGAGTCTGAATGAACTCCAGGAGTTGGTGATGGACAGGGAGGCCCGGCGTGCTGCGATTCATGGGGTCGCAGAGTCGGACACGACTGAAAGATTGAACTGAACTGAAGAAAGAAACTGTGGTTCTCAGTTTAATCATTTTATAAAGTGGGAAGGAAACATCATGTCCATCTCATCCCTCATAAAGTTGTTAGGTGGTTAAATAAGATATTTACAGAAAATTAAGTGCCCACTACTTAGCAAATCTGCAGTGAATGTTTGCTTTGCATTGTTTTCATCTCTATTTTTAACTGAATCCTCCTATTTAAAACTACATTTTGATTAACTTATTAAAGAAGAACCTCTCATGGGATGATCATTAAAGAAGGCAGCACAGAACTGGAAAAAACATGTTTAGTATTTAATTTAAGCTATGTTTAGCCTATGACATATTTATGTCTCTTTTTTTAATCTTACCCATTTTACATCAAATAAGTCTCATCTGTCCACATGTTTACAATAATTGTGGCACTCAAACAATTCTGTTTTCTTAAAATGCCTTAGTATTTTAAATGCAAGGTAGGGACATTTCACTTGGCCCTGTGAAATCCGAATAGCTCAAGGTTAAAGGACTCTGAGTTAATGGGATGAGATTTGTGGTTTAGCAGGAAGCTTTCTAACATACTGTCATAAATGAACTGAATGAAATACTACTGGCTGTCTTCTTCTAAGGGAAAAAAATCTTTCAGCTTGCAGTTATAATTTCCAAAAAGTTACAGACTTCTAAATATCCTATACATCAATGTGTAAGGGTTTATATGGGAAATCATGCGAAGTAATCATTCCCATGAAGAACATCCATGTATATTTATGTAACAGTTTAAAGAAAATGACCCTACATTTTATTTGGGCAAGTGAAGAAGATAAAGGGAATTATTTCCATAAATAAGTGAAATGTATACTATCTAGAGAAACAGGTTAATATCAAAACTATACTTTCAAATCAGTCATTATAAAAACTATATTTAATTAACCAGGCCCAGTGTGGAAAGTCTGCTTTTCTAAATGTTCATACTATTTGCAAGATGTTTCAGGAGTTCCAGTGCTATAAAATCTTAATGTATATACATTTAACAAAAATTGCAAAAAATACACACTTGGTCTATGAAAGAATATTTAACAGCATTGCTTCTCTTGGTTTTCATGCAGTTTTTATGAGCACTATTAATTAGTCCATATTTCTTAGCATTGTTTCTTAAAATTGAAAGAGATATACAGAATATGGAAAATAGATTCTCCTGTTCAGTAGTTAGTGGGTTACTTAATCCTGGCAGATTAGCCACAATGTAATCCTCTGGCAAAATTCCCCCCCCACCTTTCCAACTATCACCATTTTCATCTAGGAGAAATGCAGAATTAGGCAAAGCCACAAGCAAAGCATTCCCTATAGATTCTTAACCATATGAAGCCTTCCACAAAATCTCTGGAATCAGAAAGGTAAATGAAATTAAGAAGCAATAATATATGGCTTGATTTAGGAAAATATTTTTTCCTTTGCTTTGGAAAATACAACTACTCTGTCTGGTAACCGTGTAATACAAATTAAACCTAGTGTGTTCACCATTTGAAGCCTAAAACCAAAGCTTTAAAACAAACTCTAAAAATGTTTTTCTTTTAATTCTGACACCAGTTTATTCATTACACTCTGAGATTCAATTCTGAACTGACAGTCTGATGTGCCAAGTTAACATCAGAAGATAACATCTATTATTTTTTTAATGTAATTTCTACTTAGGTAAGTTTTCCAATGTACTTAAGGGTTGACTTTTATCAAGATTTTTTTCAAGAGGGGAAAAAGAATCTCGAAAACATACGAAATAAAGCTAGCTTTCATAAAGTAGAGCATGGACTTTTCAAACTGCAATTCTCTCACTTTTCTATGAACATTAATGACACTGCAAACCAGACACGTAACAAAAAATGAGAAATACAATGTACCCTGAAAACAAGGTCAAAGGTGATGCTTTACCTAAAAGAATTTCTTTGGGCAACAGAGGAAGTAAACCAAGTTCATACTTCTTTCTGTTCAAATGTTCATTAAAAAAAAAAAAAGCCTAATACCACCAGTTTTTATTTTTAATTTCATGAAGTGCTATACTAACACTTTCCTGCATTGTTATTTCCCAACATATTATGTATAAATCAGAATTGAAAAAGTTGTTGATTTGTTTAAAAGGGAAGCGAGAAAGAAGAGACGAGGGCAAGAGAGCTAACAGGAGAGAGACAGGACAGAGTGGGAAAGGGAGGGAGAGAGACAGAGGGAAAAAGATAAGACAAGAAGAAGGAGGGAGGCGGGCAGAGACAAGAGACAGAGAAGATGAAGAAAAGAAAAAGAAGAGAAGGGAATAGAAATGGGATGGAGAAATATGCTTTCATGTCAATCTGGTACCTCTGACTTGGGTAAGCAAGCCTCACTATTAACAAAGAGATCTCAGAGTGTTTCATGGCACAAGGACACTTTAAATAAATTTACAAGGCATGAGACCAGGTTTCTATATTTCTTATATTTTATCTACTTTATGATTTCCGAATTTATTTTTGTCCTTTTATTAGACAATTCTTATAAACATACATCTGCCAGATTCCTCACTACAATTTTTGTTTGCCTGTTTATCTTTCTGAAATATTCAACTCTTGGTGACTTATTTCCAATTCCCTTGAAGTATTTGGTATTTGTTCCTCTTTGCTTTATCACTTTCTCCTCCTAAGTTTAAAACATCATCTTATCATAGGGATGACATGTGATAATATTGTTGCTGTTTTAAAATCTGGTTCTAAAGAATAGATCAGAAGCAAAATGAAGCCATTAGAATAATGATCTATTTCAGTGTCCTGAACTGACTTTTTCAAAGCTCACCTCCAAAGGGTAGATGGTTGGTTTATAAAAATAAATGTACTTATTTATAAACAATAATTGTTTAAACACTTTACAATTTCTCATAACTAATAGAATATAAAGCATTTGGTCTCTGATGTGGTAGTCTATTAAACAAATTATTTCAATCATTCGTTAGAGTATTATTTATTTATGCAACTGTATCTGACTTTCACTTATTTTAACCTATCCTAAAATGTCCTCAGCCAATAACACAGATGTCTATTGTACAGCGGAAATCTTTGCCAGGAGCATTATATTTGTAGATGCATCCAAGAAATAGAGTGAAGAAATTGTAACTAAATTTTAGTAGGGGGAGGGGAATAAATGGCTCTATTTGTAAAGAATAGGGGCACAGAACACTGTACAATTCTCCCTGAAACATCTGAAAATTGATCTCAGTTTGAGCTGAAGTGCTTACCAGGCTCACCTCAACCAAGTGCCCAAATGACTTTTTAAAAGGGTACGACTCAAACCGGGGGAGAATGAGAGAAAGGGCAGGTTTGAAACTTACAGTGTTTCTATAATCAATATTCTGCTCCTGAACAAAAGTGTAAAGAGGCACACAAATGTACTAAACTGCATTTCAAAAATGACATCGTAATTGCTGGCACTGCCCAGCCTACCCTGGCCTCAGCATTGCCAGGATTTAAATTTATTTCAAACTGTTCTTCCCAAGTCTGTCTAATTTTTTTTTTGTCCAAATAGCAGCAACTGGCAGTTAGTGAACAAAGCCTCAGAATTTTTTTTACTTACAGCTAAATTTAACTTTACCCATCCAATAAAAAAGAAATAAGGGAGCCTTTATTATCTCCCTGGATTTCTGGGTATGATACCACATCATAGAGAAGTAGTTATTAGAGACAATGGCCTACCAAGGTGAAGTTTGTAATAAAGCCTATTATGTGGTTTCACCATTGACACTAATGGAATGTAACAGTGATTTAGAATGATTTAATGGTTCCCAGGTTGTGCTCTAATAGTGCTCTTTATATTATGATGTATATCACAAAACCTAATGTGGCTGTTGTGATATATTGACAGTATTCATGCTGTTTCATTTTTCTAGAGGAATTTAAAAAACTGTCAAAGAGGAAAATTAATAGCTGCAACTGCTTTATTTTCAAAGGTTCTGTTTTTTAAATGTATGTGCATAAATTTCCATTTGGTGCCACTCTTAGGCTAATAAATTCATTTGCATTTTTATTCTGAGGTAATAAAGAAGTGTACATGTGTGTACATTTTTGTATTTATGCACTGTATACCTATACCTACACATTTGTATTTGAAATCAAACTTGGAGAAGACAGCACTGTCATTTTATGTTTACAAAATAGTTCTATTAGATTAACAAATACTTTAAAGAATAGTATAAGAGAAATCATACTTTAATGGTGTAAGATAAAATTATTTCACTGGAACTGTGAAGCAGAAGGCTAGTTTTGGTACTAGTGCACTAACAAAATTTTTTTTCTTAGGTAACTGTCACGTGAGCTTTATTCTAAAAGCACAAGCGAGGCAGTGACGATGCTCTCAGGGATTGTAAACATCACAAAAAGGCCTAATCTTTAAGTATGGAGGCATATTTTGAATTCAAATAGAAAATGGACAACACTGCACAATTTAAGGCTATTATTGTCAAAAGTTGTCAAACTGGAGAGTTGTAGATAAAACGTAAAAAGAGGAGGGGTTCAAGAAACTCCATGCTCCATCTCGCCAACATTTTGATCACTACTTCTGTGTTCAGTTTGTCTTCTTTGTCATGTCTTATTTTCTCTATTTCCACATAGCATTCATTTCTTAAGAAATCTAAAGGACTTTTTATAAATCCCACTTAATTTACAAAATCATCTTCTTCCTTTTCAGCCCAAAGCAATTTTCATGTCTCTTACATCCTTTTACAGTCAGTTAATAACCACTTTGGTTATTTGCTGTTCTAAGTATATATCAAGTAAACACATGATAAGTGTTCAGCACATATTTTCCAGTTATTTGATAGATGACTGTGACTGCATACAACTTCACCCAGCTCAACTGCTATCCCACGAGACCACACCTTCATGTGGTAAAGGAGGATAACATATTACATTGGTTGGGTATGAGGCCTTCAGATATTGGATTACTTCATTAAAAAATAACCATTTGACCATGATAAGAGCTTTTGTATTAGAGGAAATATATTCCTAAATTCTATAGTTCATTTATTACAAAATCATTTTACATAGAAACAATATTACTTTAAATTCTTACTTGAGGTACATACTTTTCTCTATGTTACTACTGGCATTGCATCTTAAATAAAATCACAGATATATTTGAATATATATAACTTTTACCTGGAATCCCTCTCTCTGCCTGTATAATGATCACTAAGAAGTGAAGTGAAGTGGCTCAGCTGTGTCCGACTCTTTGCGACCCCATGGACTGTAGCCTACCAGGCTTCTCTGTCCATGGGATTTTCCAGGTAAGAATACCGGAGTGGGTTGCCATTGCCTTCTCCAGGGGATCTTCCCGAACTAGGGATTGAACCTGCCTGCATTGCAGGCAGTCGCTTTACCCTCTGAGCCACCCAGGAAGCCATACATCATATACACATGGGTATAAGACGCTTACTCCTTGGAAGGAAACTTATTTCCAACACAGATAGCATATTCAAAAGCAGAGATATTACTTTGCCAACAAAGGTCCATCTAGTCAAGGCTATGGTTTTTCCAGTAGTCATGTATGGATGTGAGAGCTGGACTGTGAAGAAAGCTGAGCACCAAAGAATTGATGTTTTTGAACTGTGGTGTTGGAGAAGACTCTGGAGAGTCCCTTGGACTGCAAGGAGATCCAACCAGTACATTCTAAAGGAAATTAGTCCTGGGTATTTTCCGGAAGGAATGGTGCTAAAGCTGAAACTCCAGTACTCTGGCCACCTCATGCAAAGAGTTGACTCATTGGAAAAGACTCTGATGCTGGGAGGGATTGGGGGCAGGAGGAAAAGGGGATGACAGAGGATGAGATGACTGGATGTCATCACCAACTCGGTGGATGTGAGTTTGAGTGACCTCCTGGAGCTGGTAATGGACAGGGAGGCCTGGCATGCTGCGATTCATGGGGTCACAAAGGGTCGGACACGACCGAGCGACTGAACTGAACTGAACTGATATATATGCTTATTCATGTAAACTGACTTCTTTGGGTCCAGAAAATTAAGATAAACAATGCATCTTCATTTAACATATACAAGGCAACATATTTATACAAATGTATGTATTAACTTTAGGACATTTATAAAGTATATGACATTCAATAGTGAGCTAGTTATTAAATTAAGCTCATTTAAATATTTTCATTTAAAATCTAATGGTTAATGTATCTAATTAGCCATCTTAAATTCTCTATGCCAAAGTTGGCAAATGACAAAAAAGAGTAGAAAAAGAATGAAAAGAAAATTTGAATACATGAAAATAAACACTATTATTGGCTGGGGACATTCAATACTGCAAAGAGGCCAATTTTTCTCCAAAGTTAATGTATAATGTAAATTTAGAATTACGTGAGTTCAGTGAAAAATCAACAAAATGATAATAAGTTCATCCAGAATTGTTAAGGTAAAAAAAGTCTAGAAATATTTGAAAGGAAGAGAAACTATTATTAAAACACATTCAGTTCAGTTCAGTTCAGTCGCTGTCATGTCTGACTCTTTGCGACCCCATGAATCAGAGCACGCCAGGCCTTCCCGTTCATCACCAACTCCCGGAGGTCACTCAGACTCACGTCCGTCGAGTCCGTGATGCCATCCAGCCAACTCATCCTCGGTCGTTCCCTTCTCCTCTTGCCCCCAATCCCTCCCAGCATCAGAGTCTTTTCCAATGAGTCAACTCTTCTCATGAGGTGGCCAAAGTACTGGAGTTTCAGCTTTAGCATCATTCCTTCCAAAGAAATCCCAGGGTTGATCTCCTTCAGAATGGACTGGTTGGACCTCCTTGCAGTCCCAGGGACTCTCAAGAGTCTTCCCCAATACCACAGTTCAAAAGCATCCATTCTTCGGCGCTCAGCTTTCTTCACAGTCCAACTATCACATCCATACGAGACCACAGAAAAAACCATAGCCTTGACTAGATGGACATTAATCGGCAAAGTAATATCTCAGCTTTTGAATATGCTATCTAGGTTGGTCACAACTTATCTTCCAAGGAGTAAGCGTCTTTTAAGTTCATGGCTGCAGTCACCATCTGCAGTGATTTTGGAGCCCAAAAAATAAAGTCTGACACTGTTTCCCCATCTATTTCCCATGAAGTGATGGGACCGGATGCCATGATCTTCGTTTTCTGAATGTTGAGCTTTAAGCCAACTTTTTCACTCTCCACTTTCACTTTCATCAAGAGGCTTTTTAGTTCCTCTTCACTTTCTGCCATAAGGGTGGTGTCATCTGCATATCTGAGGTTATTGATATTTCTCCTGGCAATCTAGATAATTTAATTATAACAGGTCAAATTTAGTATTGGAATAGAAAGAAAATTTTAAATTTTAACCAGGTGGGGAGTCCAGAAATAAGTTCAAGTGTACTTTGGAGTTTAGCAGAGAATAGTGTATGTGCATGTCTGACTCTGCAATGCTATGGACCACATCCTCTGCCAATGGAATTCTCTAGGCAAAAATACTGGAGTGGGTTCCCAACCTGGAATCAAACTGCATCTTTTATGTCTCTTGCATTGGCAGGTAGTCTCTTTACCACTATTGCCACCTGCTATTAATGAAAAAATAATATTTGGACAACTGGCTACCCATTTTGGATTTAAAAAAAAGCAATAAATAATTCTGAATTTCTTTTACTCCAAAATAAACTCCCTAGATCTAAGATTTAGCTGTAAAATTTCAAACCACAAGAGATCTAGAAGAGACATTAGTAATTAAAAAATAATAATTTGTGTTAATTTGAGTAGAGAAGGCACTCCTGAATATAGACAAAACCCTAAAACCATGAAGAACAAAGATCAATAAATCTGGCCACAAAAAACTTTTGCATGGATAAAAATAGGATAAACCAAATCAAAGGGCAAACGAGGGGGGGAACCTGTGATAGATAAAATTTTAAGTAAATATATATGATTTTTTGAAAAATCAATAAAATAACCCAATTAAAAAAAATAATCAAAGACGGGAATAAGTATCACAAAAAATAGCAAAAATGTTAAAAAAAATAAAAGCAGAGAACTATGCTCAGAGTCAGTCATAATAAAATAAATTAATCATGGCAATAGTGTGACTTTTTTTTGCACTTAAAGTTTGGTAGTTCCCAGTGCTGTTAAGCACATGAGGAAATATGTATTCTATACTGCTGATGCTATCAGTGCAATTTTTTAAAGCAATTTGTGAAATATACTGATATTATCCAATAAACATTATAATGTGTATATCTTCATAAGTAACCATAGAGATACAAATTAAAATGAGATACTGTTATATGAACCAAAGAAGGACTGAAATTAATGACTTTAAGAATACGTGTGTTCATGCTCAATCACTTCAGTCATACCCAACTCTTTGCAACCCCTTATAGACTATACTCTGTCAGGCTTCTCTGTCAATGGAATTCTCCAGGCAATAATACTGGAATGGGCTGCCATGCCTTCCTGGCATGCCAGGGCATCTTCCCAACCCAGGAATCAAACCAGCATCTCCTGCATTCCTGTATTACAGGCAGATTTTTTACTGCTGAGCTACAGGAGAAGTTCTAAGCCTCCAGGGAAGCCCTTTAACAACACAAATCTCCACTAAAGATATAAAACAGCAGAACTCTCTTATAATCTTGGTGAGAAAATACACTGGTACAACCAGTTTGAAAAACTGGCATCATTTTCTCAATTTGAACATATGCCTAATTTATGACCTAGCAATTTAACTCCTAATTATACACAGAACCAAAAACTTGCATACAAGCACTGTGTTTAGAACAGCATTATCTGTAATATTCCCAGACTGGAAACCCAAAGATTCATCTACCATGAAACAGACAAATTAATCAAGTGGTATTCATAAAATGGATACTATACAACAACAAAAATGACTCAACTACTGATGTATGCAACTTCAAAGATTTTATCCAATAAATGTTAAATGAAAAAAACTAGATACAAAAATAATTCCGTGTATATAAAGATGAAACAAAGTTTAACCTTAAAGTTAGAAGTCAGAATAGTGGTTATCTTTGGTAAAGAGGAAAAAAGATGAAAGTAGCAATTGTCAAAGTTCCCAAGAATGTTGTTGGATTGCTACCAATTTTGTATTTCTTGGCTTTCTTCAGATACTCACTTGTGATCACTGTTTGAGCTATATATTTATGTGTTGTGCAAATGATCTGAATGTTATACTTTATAATAAAAAGTTTAAAAAATAAGAAACAGCAGGTTAAAAGAGAAAGAATAATGAAATTATTCCAATTTTTAATGCTCAAAAAAACTCTGTAGGTTATCATAATGGCCCTTAATAATAATAGCAGCTTCTAAGTAAATAAGAATAGAAATGAAGATGTAGATATAACTGGTTAGCAAATCAATCATCCATTGATTTTAACCTGTTGGTACAATTCTGCCATTAAATATGGAATTATAAAAGTCACACAAAAAATATTTACTTTTTCATACACTCAAATTTTCTGCCTTCTTATCCTCATGTGTGCATGTACTTAGTCGTTTAGTCATGTCCAACACTTTGTGACCCCATCCAGGCTTCTTTGTCCATGGTATTCTCCAGGCAAAAATACTGGAGTGTGTTGCCATTCCTTTCTCCAGGGGATCTTCCAGACCCAGGAATCAAACCCAGGTTTCCTGCACTGCAGGCAGATTCTTTACTGTCTGAGCCACCAAGGAAGCCCTCTTTTCCTCATACATTAATTAAAAGTATGGAAAAAACTCTGATAAATGTATCGGGTCACAAAGAATTGGACATGATTTAGTGACTGAGCATGCACGCACACATACCTAGAGACTGCCAGGGTCCACTTGGATCGCAAGAAACAAAATCAATATGCCACACTGAATTACACATACTAATGTCTACAATCTGTCTGCCAGATGGGAGAGATTATGCTTGTTTTAAAATAAATTTTTTGACATTTATTTTTCCTTAAAAAAATATATGGGAAAAAACCTGATAAATATAAATAAACTAAACATTTTGATGGCTAATAAGCTTATGGCTTTTCACAACTTTGTGCCTTGCTGGGATTATCTTCATTCTCTGGGAGATGTTCTAGATATTAATTCCTAATGAAAATTCTAGGTCTGAAAAGAAAATAGATATTCTGTGTACCCATTTAACTAGTTTTATGCTTTAAACTTCTACTATATTCAGATTACCATAAGAAATAAGACATGTTTTTTTATCTCATGGCCTTAGAGATCAATTTAATAGGAGATGAGCCTACATAAAGACTGCTTTGCTTACACTGGATGGCATGGTTACCTCTGGAGTCTCACTTTTGCCTAAAATTAAAAATAGAATTTCAGTTTGGAAAAGAATAAGGTGACTTTCCTCACATGGGGGAATTAGGCCATGATGGGTCTTGTTATGAAAAAGAGGCAGTCTTGCTAGGAGAGAGTAGCCCCCAGAGTCAAAAAGATGGGGACATGTATGCTCATTCATGTCTGACTCTTTGCAACTCCATGGGCTGTAACCTGTCAGGCTCCACTGTCCATGGGATTTTCCAGGCAAGCATACTGGAGTTGGTTACCATATCCTACACCAGGGGATCTTCCTGACCGAAGGATTGAAACTTCATCTCCTTCATCCCCTGCATTTGCAGGCCAATTCTTTACTACTGTGCCATCTGGGAGCCAGAAAGAATTTGTTTCAAATATAGTCACTGACTTTATAACAAGGTGACTTTCCTAAACCTCAGGAAGGGCGGCCTAACAAGTGAAAGTCATCCTGTGCCCATTAATTGGAGTTATACAGACTGACTACTTATATATACTTAATTAATTTTAGCTACCTTTTCCTGTTTCAATGGTTAGCTATAGTCACTTGTCTAGTGTTTCACTTCCTATATTGGTCTGTAAGCTTTTTGAAATTAGGGATCATATCTTATTCTTCTTTATACCCCTTATAGAACTTGGCATAATGCCATGTGCAGAGCTGAAATTCCATATTTGCTGAAGGAATGAAATTTTTTCAATCACATATTGACTGTGAGAAATGAAGATATGTGCCCTTAATTCTGCTGAAGCTAAAGGAGAATCTACTCAATTAACCCAAACCAGTGATGATTACTCACATTCATTCTAGAGAAAACTAAATATGTATTTAACAACTGTCATTGGGAACATGAGGTTGTACAAACAAAAAATAAATAAAATGGGACTACTGATTTGTGTAAGGAGATGTGAGAAGAAATAAGTTTCAACTCACTGAAGAAACTTGTAATACAACAGGTAGCTATAAAGACTGATTTTTTGTGTGCAAGTTATTACTTTAGAGGCATATGGATTTTTGCAGATACATGTGATGCTGAAATTTAGAATTTTGTATAAAATATACCCTCACCTGAAATAGCTTAGCTACTTGATGCCAAGATGTAGAAGGAATAGACAAACTAATGTCAAGGTCCTTTAAAGCCCTGTGATTCTTTGACCTATTTGGTTTTTCCCTTCTATCTCACCTCTCAGGAAAGCTCTGAAAACTTTAAACATATATAATATAATTAGACAACTAACAGAAGCACTCTAAAGCTGTCCAATTATTCTTCTTATACTAGGATGGCACATCATAATGAAAAGTATCAATGTTTTAGGTGACAAAGGTCATATATATATGATAGGCAATAATCATACCATTATGTGTTAATAGCACACCTTATCCCATCCTATTGTATTTGAACTTTCTATGAAAACAATAGCCTGTGGTGAAGCAGCTTGTCACAGATACTAATGAAAAATTGCCCGATGGGATTCCTCCTGCAATCATTACGCCCCTGAGGTCTGGGAAATCACGGAACACAGAAGTAAGATTTTCCTCTATCTCTTATATTCTGCAAAATATTGCACACAAATTCAGAATACCTCAAGTGGGCAAAGTGGGTAACACATGAGAATGGTTTTTAGACTACAACCAAACATTGATTAATTACAGGGCTGAATGGCAAGAGGACAGGTTGATGGAAGGGGCAAAGTTGATGCCATTTGTTTTTGACACCACAGTTATTTCAAGCTTGTAAGCAAATAGATGTTCATCTTTGTTTCTAATTTTATATAGCACCTTCCCTGTGATGAACTTCACAGATTTCTATGGAACAGAAATAGGTAGAATGCCTCCCCCATGTAACCTTAATGGTCTCTAAAAATAATAGAGTATTCTCATCACCGGAGCTTGCCCTTTTCAAAGATTCTATATAGTAGGTTTTGGAAAAATAAATGAAGGAATGAAATACAAAGATTCTTTGTAAGATAATTAAATAGGATTTGAATAATTATTATCCCATTTTGTTTTTTCAACTTTAGAGTCTCTATATGGGTCAATTTCTATTGCCTGAATTGCTGCAAAATCAAAATAACAAAAAAAATGGCAATTTCGTGCACTCTCTCTTGGTGTTTTTTTTTTCAGTTGCAGCCTGTAGCAATAATTTTATTTTCCAAATGCAAAATACCTCATTTGAAATGCAAGCTTCCCAAAAGTTGGCCAACTTTTTTGTGTTCAAAATGGCAGAAATAAATAAATCTTTTTTTCTGCAATCTCCTGTTAAAACTCCTTTTGGCACATGCACTGAATATGAATCAGCCATGATGTAAATACACTTCTGTGTCAATATTTTTTATTGTAAAATATTTTTCCCATTGGAGTAAAAATGGAACAAGGGTTCACAAATCAGATTACTACCACATTCCTAATTTACCTTGCATGGATAGCATTTAAGACACAGTTGACCTCTTATCTCATATATACATACATACATGCATACATATATATATCTATATCTATATATATATATGTTAGCTGGAAACAATTCATCAAGTAAGTTACCCCCTTCCCTTTCAAATCCACTTGTATTACTAAAAGGTTGAGTAAAGACCTCTGGGGAACAAGGGCAATTTTTGACATGGGTCTCAACAGATTAAACTATGCAGGGACAATATAGAATACATTGGAGCAATAACATTATCACATCATAGGCTGATTGAGAGGCATTTCCTTGCATTTCTGTCCTTTTACCATAAGCCAATAGTAGCCACAGGCATTTGACTGGAGAGCCTGGAGGATTGACAGGCCTGGCAGTCATTACACGCTGGATTGAATACTAGATTACTCCAAAGTGGCTGAGGGTCAGGGATCAGTGTGTTCCCTTTTGGCACTAAATGACTTTAATATCCTTACTGTATTAGTCAATTACTTTAAAGCTGCTGCTCTCTGAGCTCTCTCTGCCCCCCTGCAGTTTACTATGGACATTTGAATTGCTCCCATACTTAACCCCCACAATCTGCTTTTAGCTGTCAAAAGAACAGTGCTATCAGTGGTGCTATTGACAATATGAAAAGAACTGAGATACTTGTGGAGGTGTCAAGTGCCTCTTTCTTTTGGCTGCTTAGTTTAAAAAAAAAATTTTTTTTTAAACTAAATAACTCAGTTACAAAGGGGTCCTCGAAGAAAAAGAACTCAGAGTCTTTTAATCTACTGGCATGTAAAGTGACCAACAGGAAAAAAAATAGTGGAGTTGATTTTCTTTTTTACTACTTACTTCCATATACTATGCATCTTCTATGTGAGTTTTTATGAATTTTGTGAACATACACTTTCTATGTAACTGTGAAAGAGTGTGCACCTGAGTGAGGACCTGTATCAAAGTCTTTATTTCATTTCATGATAGTTCCTGTAATAGTGGAGAATTATATTGCACTTCTCAATTTATTGGTGCAACACAGTGAAGAATTTTATATCACAGCCACTGAACTTTTAAAAGGTCTGGTGTGGCTTGGTGTTAAACCAACATGTCCAGATTAAATATGGACTAAGCTGATTTGAAATTTAAAACTACTTGAAAGTCGTGCCTTCAGTATTTCAGAAAAAGTGATATGATTCCCACACAAGAGCACATCTGTTGAGCAGCCCCTGACTTGCATTTGTTTGCATGTGGATAGAGTCTATTTACTCGTGTCAGTGAAAGCATGTGTAAGTCACAGCACTACAACAATCATAAAGACATCACACATTTCTAAGATTCTTAAGAACTATTTTACATAGGAAATGTTAAAAATGAAACAAAAACTTACAGAAAGGGTAACACACTGCCATTATCATACTTATACCATAATCTGAGAAAACCACTAATTTCATATTTTAGGGCCTCCTTTCACTAAGACTATCTGATTAACTGTTTTGCTGAGTTTCCACTATTGATTTCTGTGTATACTAAATTATATATAGACAGATATAAGCAATTCTCCACAGCAAAAAATTTAAGTAAAAGCTTAATTTTTCTAAAATAATGACTAAATAAATAAACAGCATGGAAAATTTTTCACTTTTTTTCCTAAAAATATGAACCCATAAGCTGTGATTTCAGGAACCATCCATCTCTCTTGCTTAGAAAAGATTTTTCTCAGTTACGAAAACATACCACAAAATACAATGTCAGCAGAAACAAAATAAACCAACCCAAGTCAAAAATGGAAAAGAAATTGCACGTTTAGATTGTATCAAGTCATTAGAGAAGACAGCTTTTGTCATCACAGTGGCATTTTTAAGGTAATTTAAAGGGAAA
This sequence comes from Neotragus pygmaeus, assembly GCA_006410875.1. Classification (NCBI taxonomy): domain Eukaryota; kingdom Metazoa; phylum Chordata; class Mammalia; order Artiodactyla; family Bovidae; genus Neotragus; species Neotragus pygmaeus. Next base: position 803,333 of record SJYV01008710.1, read on the forward strand.
ATGGCATGAAATTATAAGATTTGAGAACTACTCTGTATTATTTGCTAAATATAAAGATTTTGATTCAATTGTTGAAAAATGACATTAACCTGATTCTAAAGATTTAAAAAACACCTTTAAACTTCTAAGTGATACAGGACAGCTTCCAAATCTTATCATTTAGAGCCACTTTTCTTTTAATTAGAATGTAGGGTTTTTCATTAGTCTAGTTTTTAATGAGTACAGATCATATACATGGACTAAATTACATATATTTGGGTCTCAAAAGCTGATAAGACTCCTACCATAGGAAAGATAGACCAGAAGACAATATTACATATTTCCTTTCAGTGGACACCTATTAAAAATACAAATATTACTCCCTCGGTGAATTATTTCAGGATTTTGCTCATTTAAAATTTAGTCAGCAAAGGAGCTTTAAAAACTTAATAACTCTTGGCAATTATGCATCATTAGCACTTCCCCCTCATTTATATTTTGTTGTGTTTTGAGAATTGAGTATTCTAGGCAAGAAAGGTACACTGACAAGAAAGTGATTGAGTCAGCCCCCTTGATAGTTGGGATGACAGAAGGTGAAGAACTGTAGCTGCAGATGACAACTTCTTTAAAATGAGTCACTTATACATATTTACAATTTATAGTTCAACAATAACTCTATGGGTAGCATATAAACAGAAGTGTTTGATGGTTTGCTTGGAATTCTGATCATTACTATTTTGATAGGCATGTGTTTCTATTAGGAAGGGTTTTTTTCAACAAGTCTTTGGAAAAGTCCAGTCTTTCCTCTGTGTCTCATAATTATTTCTAATAGATAACTTCCTCTTACAGTTTATTACCACATTTTCTTTCTGTAAGAAACATACAGTGCATTCATCAAAGGTTAACTTCCTCTTCTACTCTGTCATGATGTTTAGGTAGATCTATTTAAATTATATTTCCTCTAGAACGTATTATAAAGTAAATTGAGTAATTTTTTGTAACACCATATACTAGTTATCTTTCAAACATAAGAATGATTATCACTGAAATATCTGTTTATTAAAATACTGTTATCTTACGAAATACAAAGATCTACAACAATCTGTTAGTATAGCATCTGATTTTCATTTTCACAAATTTCATTATCGATTCCCTAATATAACAAGGAGGATTTAAATGATTAGTAGAGGTGTGGGGGTGCATACGCCTTTCTTTCTGACCTAGTGAGTAATGAGGTAGAGAAGCCCCTAACCCATTACACCTTCAACTATGGAGTGGGCATGCAGTTAAATTTCAAAACATAGCAAAAGGTACATATCATTTACGATTGTGGACAAAAAACATGTAGAATTATAATCTGTGCTTTAACATCTTTCTCAGTAATTATATAGAAAATTAACTAAAGGTCATAGTCTTTGAGCTTCCTATTGCTGTATAAAATGTGGACATACCATTTTCACATGTGCAGTAAATCACTTGACATTTTCTGATTTTATAAAGAATGTTAACAATTTATGAAACAGAATACAGTCAGTAGATAGTAACTGGTTTAAGCAGCGATAAGTTTATATTTTAAGTAGCATAAATAAGGGCAACAGAGGTTTTTGATGACGTGATCTTTAACAACTGTCTGAATGCTTCCTGGTTTTCTTATGAAAATATATGTGCATACATGTGTGTGTGTATGTGTGCATGGTCAGTAATTCTGGTATAAAGAAATTGACAGTTGTTTTAGCGAAGTATCATTAGAATCATTTAAAATATCTATTTCCTTTTGAATCGCTTCATATGTCAACAATTAAAAGAAAACTCTGTAGAATCTGCTTGTCATGTTATCATACTTCAGTAGGTAAACAATTCACTGACTGTCTTTGTACTAGAATGGGGCTCATAATTTTCAGTCTGAAAATGACATATACAAATAAAGGAACTAAAGCATGGAAAGTAACATATTTTGGTCTTGTGACTAATGGTAACCTGGTGCTATTGAATTACTGAACTGTGTCTGAGAACTAATGAGAAAACTTTCCCAGGGGAATCTTTATCCAGTGCACTTGGAGAGCACCTCGGGGACCTATTCTGAGTCTGTCACCTTCCCCGTCTCATTGACACTCCACTTCTTTACCACCATTACACTGTGCAACCATTTCACTTCACACCTCACGATTAGAATATTAAAAGGAGAGAATACTACATGACTTGTTCCAGATAGCAGAGTTGTTTTTGACACTTAGAATAGAAATTGTCACCAGAATATCACAAAGACATGAGAGTCTCCCACTGAGTAGTACATTCTAAAACTTAAAGCTATTTTATTTCATAGCTAATAAAAACTTTCAAGAAATCTCTTAATGGCACATGATTCATTTACTCACAGTTATTTAAAGGACTGCATAACTTTAACCAAAAAGAATAATTGTACTTTCAAAGTTACAAAAAATGATTCTGCCATAGATATATAGCTTGGGTCGTTATTACATTGATCTTTTGTTGGTTATTGTTGTTTGATCTTATGCATGCTTGGATAGAAGGTATGTTCCTAGACAGAGGGTTGCATTTCTTGTACTGGTCAGTGTTTAAGATTAGCACATTACCACAGAGAGGGTCTTACTGTAGTGAATAAGAATAATGTTATTTCTTCTAGAACCAATACTGACATACCTAACAGGATATTCCTAGTTTCTGACACAAAGGAACAGAGTTGGAAAAATATGACCATTTAGAATGTATTCCACTATTACAATGCTTTATATATGTATATACAATTTTACATATACAAGGCAAGAGTACTGGAGTGGGTTGCCATTTCCTTCTCCATATACAATGTATAGAAATATATATATGTGTGTGTGTATATATATATATATATATGTAAGAAATTATTAACTAAAGAATTCTCTTCTGAAAGCCGGGAACTATTTTTTTTTTAATCAAAAGCAAAATTCCTTCCACTAAAAATACAAAATTGGTGTTGATATATCTTTTTCAAAATTTTGAGTACTGCCTCTGTGGCTGGGCTTCCATACATCCATGTAGAATAAGCACTGTTATTTCCATTGCTGAGGTTAGGCTATTAAATTAAGGGCATTACACATTCACATAAAAGAGCGTCCCATGTACATCCGGGGTTGGAATTCATTAATTCTCTGATAATTTTAACAGTTATATGTAAATTTTGTAAAATATACTTTGCACAGTAAACTCCCCTTATTAATACTAATGCTACATTTATATTTGCCCCAAATTAAATGAACCCCACTCTTAATAGGGTTTTCCTGGTGGCTAAAACAGTCAAGAATCTGCTTCCAGTGCAGGAAGACCTGGGTTTGATCCCTGGGTTGGAAAGATCCCCTGGAGAAGGAAATGGCAACCCACTCCAGTATCCTTGCCTGGAGAATTCTATGGACAAAGGAGCCTGGTGGGCTACAGTCTATGGGGTCCCAAAGAGACAGACATGACTAACACTTTATNGATCCCTGGGTTGGAAAGATCCCCTGGAGAAGGAAATGGCAACCCACTCCAGTATCCTTGCCTGGAGAATTCTATGGACAAAGGAGCCTGGTGGGCTACAGTCTATGGGGTCCCAAAGAGACAGACATGACTAACACTTTATTAGATGGAAGGACTAACTTTTTCTTTTTAGTCTTAATAACAAGTGGCTTAAATTCATATGCTCATATGGCCAAATGTATACAAATATTATTAAAAATGAAAGTCTACAGGATAGTAAAGCCATTCTCCTTCCATAACAAAGTATTTTTTAATAGCTTTCAAAGTTTCATAATGGGAGCTTGTCTGGGCTAGAAGAAAAAAAAAAAACAGTCCTTGGTCATTCAGGTTTTCACTATGAACATGTGTCCTGGGATTTGGTACTTTCACAATTTTCATAGTTTAGTTGACCTCATATATTGGTATTTCCCTTTCAGAACCTTATTGCAGAGCAAAAGGAGATTAAAACAATTTTTGAACCCTTTAATTTCTGAAACTTAATGCTTGACAACACAGGGTCTAAAACAAATTTTATAGAAAATTTCCTTCCAAACACACTCAGAAAAATATATTACTCTGACAAAAGTAGGGCTGAAAACATTTTAAGTTCAGGGGACAGTAGAAAGTTTAAAGGCTTGAAATCCATTTGTAATGGTGGGCATTTTGGATGAAATTATCCATGAAGAACTAGCCATCTTGAGGTAAGTTTATCAGTCAAATATAGTAAGTTCAGGAAAAGAAAAGGATAAATTAGACATGTGTCCTGCTGTCATTCAGACTTTCAGTGTTCACTGGGCATCTATGCTTTTGCTACTTCAGATCCATTTTGTATCATATGCTACGATGAGAGTTCATCCTATCCCTCTGCCACAGGAACCTTTTTTCCATTGTAAAAAGACATAAAAACTGAATTTTGGCTCTTTTTGTCTGTTATGAATTCTAAAAAGTTATTCGTTTGATGTGTAATGTAGATCTGCTACAGTGTCTGTTAATTTAATATGATAGAAGTCAAGAGAAAGAGAAAGAAGAGATCTAATTTCTGATACAATATTTGTATTTAAGTACTCAAGTATTAAAGTGGTATTTGCCCAGCAAGTTGAGTTTAGAACGCTTTTCCACACAGGTATCTTGAGCTTAAGTAGATGAAACCCTGTGACTCTTGAGTGGTAATGATTCAAAATATAATTCACATGAGGGAGTTAAACACACACTCATAATAAGCCTACATGAGCCGTCTGTTACAAGGGTTTCCTTCATTTTCTATGCTAGAGTCACAAAATAACTTCAAACTTTGTCCCAGAGATGAAATCAAAAGTCCACCTCACATACATGAAAAGGGCATCTCTATGGATTTAAACCAAGACCTGATTATTCAGGAGCAGCTTATTTGGCTCGTGGCTAAGTCAAAGTTTGCTACTTCTGGGCATGTTTGACTATAGGGAACTCGCCCTCATTTTCATCCCTTAGCCTGTTCTGAAGGATGTGAAAAACACACAACTTCATTTTTACTCATGTGGTTTTGAATGGGCTCTTATTTGACTCATCTCCTTTAGAAGTGGGGAAAAAAATAAGAAAGCTTTTGCATGTGCAGGGATTTGGGGATTTATTCTCTTTCTTCTCTTTTCTATTTCTTTTCCCCTTGACAGAATTTCTGGTTTTTAAGCATTTGTAAGGTCTCTGCTTCATTCTTTCAAACTAAACTCTGATATGTGGGTGAGATGATGGGGGATATGAGAAACAGGAAACGGATTTCTATCCACAGGACAGCTTAGAACCCAGGGGACTGCAGGTCACCATCCTGGGCAGGACACTTCAGCTGAAAGAGTTTCAACACAGTTTATACCGAGATATAATAGCAACATTCAATGGATGGGCCCTTTCTGATGGCAGTCATCGAGAACACAACCCTACCTTGGTACATTACTCTATCTCGCATACACTTTTAGTATCTACTTTTTTTTTTTTAACTTATTGCACCTGAATCTCCTTCAGTCCATTTGCTACTTAAATTTTTAATGTTGGTACTAAACTAGTCACACAAATGAGACTTTCTGACAACAAACAAAAGGAGATGCACTTCTCTCAACCAAGACCTAGATTAAGCCAGAAAAACTATTTTCTTCGAAAGGAACAGAGTGATAGAAAAATCGTGAATTTCAGTAGAACCAACTGGTATAAATGCAAAATGGTTTCTATAAAGGATAAAAATATGAGCAGAAACGGTGTGTGTAAACTTTAAAAACCCTTTGACTCAGGACTGAATTCATGCAGAAAGAGCCAAATTGAACTTTATTTATCAATCAATTCAATTTACAGTAAGATAATATCATAAAAGGGAGGGTCATGCTTTTCATTGCTAAGTTTCTACATTAGTATGTTTGGTATTTTATTTTCAGTGTCAAAGAACCAAGCTGACAGTTTGAATCAGAGTCAATTTATTTCAACAAATACTATAAATTGGTACCTGTTTTATATTTCTGTTGTTTTGATAATCCATAGCTGAACTGATTTCCCTACACTGTACTCTTATAACTTTAAAGTGTCATTTGAGAAGAGAGGGATTTTATTTTCTCATGATCTTATGCAGTTGAAGAAAAAAAATTCTTTGAGGTATTTTTGGCAAAATTTCCTTCAGCCATGTCTATGTGGTGTCTAAATAAATAGTGAAAAGTTGAAAAGTTCAGTCAATTCCCTTTGTTAATGGCTTTTGAGACACTAAATAAGAGTTTAACTCAAAATGATATCTAACTTGCTCAATTAAAGTAACCTGTCATTTCAGTTCAGTTAGTCAAAACCTTTGTGCACATTGTTGAAGGCTTTGCTACTCAAAGACTGTAGCAAATTTACTGATAGTTAGATTCTCCATATGAAATATAAGTTCAGTACTGCATAGGCCTGAGTGTAGTGTTTTACACCGTTTGATTTTTCTTAAGATTTTTGTCCATAAAATCCTAATACAAAATGTAGAGTAACCAGTAAACTGGGTATTTTCCTTCACTGGTTTTCTGGGTAAGTCTAAATTTGGGGCTCTTTTTTTCTAAGCAGATTCCCAAATATTTAGAAGCTAGTTGTAGAGAAATGTAGATAAATGAGAGAGAATCTCTACTTATAAGGAGTTTTGCATTAGCAGGGCGGGAGACTGCCTCCAACAGACTTAATGACAAATACCACATTGAAGTAAATTAATTCAAATGGGTCCAGACAATATTTTGAAAAAATTACAAAGAGAATGGGGAAAAGAGTTTATTAAAGAATGAACAGTAGAGCCTAGATTTAAGGAATGAGACTTAAAATTTAAGGAAGGACATTTAAACTAAAGAAACAAGATGAGTAAAATATTAACTTAGATGAGCAAGGGCGTGAGTGTTTGTGTCCTAATGTAGATTGTGCAGAGAGGTAACAGTAGATATTTCAGAGCCTCAAGGGGGACAATGCATAAAAATGATTACGTCTGAAATTATTTACCATACACAAACCAGCAAGATACTTTATAATCTTTTATTGTCAACAAGAATTCCCAGTTTAAAGCTAGCGAGTGGTATGTGGCTAATCAATTTTATTTCACTCTGAGGTAGAGTGAAGTATCTGTGTGCTGTAAATCACTCCCTGGGAAGTCAAACTGACTGAAATGACAGTGAAAAAATTTTAAGTAGCATAGCTACAAAAAAAAACTGTGTTAAAATTTGGTTGTTTTATATCTTAATGACAGGGAGATTATTCCACCAAATACAGGTATAGATGCATTATGCAATAGTCTTTTTGACAGTGAGGACCAGAGAATGGATTTTCCACAGCTAAGCACTTTAGAGAGGAATCATTAAGGGTTCTTAACTACTGTTCCAAAAGTGTTTTCCAACTTTCTGTGGTTCTGCTGGTGTTCCAGAATCATTTTGCTGGACGCACTGAAAGCATGCTTCAGTGGTATAAAGGCACAGTGCTTCCTGAATTCAGTGCATCTTCTGGGATTCAGTGAGAACCAAGGGGACTCATTTCAATCTTGGAACATTAGCTAAATTGTGCAGTTTTTGTTTATATGATTCTGGGCATGCAGTCATAAACGAAGATGAAATTGAATCCTTCTTAGAAAGCAAAGCATCATCAAAGCATTTGTTTCATCTATGCATATTGCTTTCTTGAGGAGAAGTTTCCAACCGCAAGGATAATGCTACTCACATTCTATGCCAAAGTTTTTGAGGAAGTAGCATCCAGGTCATGGGATTCCATGGTAAATTAACACTGAAGTTCTTCAAATTTATCAAAATTGCTTTCAGGTTTCCAGTTGGCATTGTTTGGAATCCTCAGTGAAGGGTTCTATTGATGGGGTTCCAAAATACACTACAGAAATATCACCTTCTCCCCAAACAGGGTACATGCTGTACATCTGATGTGGCGTTCCAGTTTTATGTTAGTCTGGAAGACAGTCCTACAGCAGGAATACAGAGCTGACAACACCCTCCAGAGGACACCTAAAGAGAATCCATGCCAGTTCTCACTTTCTCATTTTCTGTTGTCGGTTCATTTTATCTTTTTTGCTCAAGCTATGTTTTGGTAATGACTTGAGAGCTTGGTTATTCATGTAAAACATACTTGAATTTCATTTTTATAAATCTCTTTTAAGATATTTAACCATCTGCCATAAGAAATTGCCCACTTGCCCCATTCGACAGGCATTAATCTCCAACCATAGCACCACTCTTCTCATTTTCTTCTTTGCTTTCTTCACATTTTTTTCCTATCTTATCTCATGTCATATATATATTCCCTTTTACATTGTCATATTCTAAATAGAGAAGTTAAAATAACTTTGTGTTTTACTGTTCCACTCTAAATATACTTAAGGTCTTCTCATTCCTTTTTTCCCCTTTTTTCAGTTTTATTGAGGTGCAATTGTCAAAAATTATATATAAGTGAACAACATGATGTACACACATTACCTCACATAGCTATCTTTTCTTTTTTTTCATTCCCTTATTCTCCTTCCATCTAACAACCACTTGTTTGTTCTCTGTTGAATAAAAATCTAAAAGGAATATCTGTTTTTATTTCCAGTATTCTGGGAGGTGGATCATAGAGGATCCTACTGTGATTTATGTCAGAGAGTGTTTTGCCTATGTTCTCCTCTAGGAGTTTTATAGTTTCTGGTCTTACATTTAGGTCTTTAATCCATTTTGAGTTTATTTTTGTGTGTGGTGTTAGAAAGTGATCTAGTTTCATTTTTTTACAAGTGGTTGACCAGTTTTCCCAGCACCACTTGTTAAAGAGATTGTCNCATCAGATGTGTATAAGAGACAGCATATATTCCCTCCCTCTCACTCACTCCTCCAGGTCCTCACTGAGCTACAGTCCAGTCTTTGAAGAGAAACAAACTCCAAAGGAGAAATGCTTTACACCATTATCAAAGTCTTCCCCTGAATGGTAAGGTCAGGACGGGGTTTAGTAAAATGCACAAGCTCTCTACTTTTACCGAACATTTTGGCTTTTTACTAACGTCCTTTTGTTACAGTGAGAAATAATCTAAAAAAGTAAACTCACTCTAACTCTTCAGATTACTACACAACTATTTTAATTTTATAGTCACTATCAAGGACCTCTTAAATCACATTCCCTAATCCCTTCACCCTCCTAGATTTCTCACCTCTCTTCACAACTTCCAACACGTTCTCCCTCACCCTTACTTCCAAATGGTGTCCTCCTTTCTATTTTCCTGAAGTAACTAAAGCAATTAGAAAACCTCCCCAAGCTTCTACCACATCCACCTGCCTTCCCGACTTCACTATTAATGGATTGTCTAAGATCCTATCTAAAGCCATCAATTTCTCCCTCTACTATATCACATTAGCCTGCCAACATACCATTATTTTTCTCACCTTAAAAACAAAATTAAAGGGGAAAAAAAGTATTTTTTTCTCTAGCTATAATCCCATTTCCCTCCTCTCCTTTTGAGCCAAATTCTACAAAAAAGCTGTCTGTGCTGGCAGCCCACAATTAATTCCTCTCTTCTCACTAACTCACTGGAATATATAAAGATTTGACTACTGTCACGCTAGGGCTTCCTGGGTGGCTCAGACAGTAAAGAATTTGCCTGTAACGAGAGACCTGGGTTCAATGCCTGGGTCGGAAAGATCCTCCGGAGAAGGGAATGGCAACCCACTCCAACACTCTTGCCTGGAGAATCCTACGTAGCCTGATGGGCTACAGCTCATGGGGTTGCAAAGAGTTGGACACTACTGAACGACTGATACTTTCACACTTACACTTCACTCTACCAAAACTGCTCTGGAAATCATCAAAGACTTCCACAGGGCTATACCAAATTTCAGTTCTCAGTCCTTAGTCATTTGATCTACCAAAAATATGAAGTATCAATACTTTTGAATGGGTTGGTCCACCAAATTCATCTCCCTCTACTCTCCTCACCCTCCATTTATTCTTCTGCAGCTTCACAGGCTTCATTTTAGACTGATTTATTCACTGTGCAATCCTCAGTGCCTTGGAACACATATGGTACATAACCGGCACTCAATAAATGTTACATGAACATGTATGTGTCTCTGTGTGTCAGGCAATAAACAGATCAACTATAAACATTACAAACCAACACAGTATGATATATATACAGCTCTATTGGCCTCAATAGTTTGAGTTTTTATATCAAAATAATCGTAACAAAATTATCACACATTATAAACATATTTCATTAAAGACCAGAACTGGATCACTTAAATACTCTGAGTGAGCAAAGTAAAATGACTATAACTGAAACACAATAAAGAGGTGAAGAAAACTGCACTCAAAAATTCCAAGGAAATGCTTATTTTCACCCGGATCTTTTGTGAGACAGCAAGCCCAGTGCTGAAACAGGAAGTGCCTGAGAGTAGCACCTACATGATTTTCACCACTGAAAAATATTTTTTTCTTGTTGCATAGTATCTGACACATAATAAATATGCCTCGTGACTGAAGCTCTCATTATAAGGTACTTCCATTTTTCTCTGTAAAATCTGCTATACTTAACACTCGGTCTCTCCAACAATGCTGAGAAGATGAAGTATTATAGACACGTGTTCCTTGGTAACAGTGGTGATAAGTAATCACTGATATAAATCATAATAAGCATATGTTAGGGGAAAAAAATTTAATTTGACAAAACTCGGAGAATAGAAAAAGTAAGTGTCAAAAAAACAAACAAACTCATTCTAACATACCAAAATACATATGATCAACATTAGGAGGAATTAAAATTAAATTCTATTTTAGTCCTACATATATTTAACAAAATCATGAAAACAGAATAATCTTAGTTTTAATTTAAAGCTAACTGCTTTAGGATAAAGACTATAATTGGGGAAAAAATAAGTAAAAGATTACTTAGTTTAAGGAACAAAGTTCTCAGTTCAAGGCCAATGTACACTACGTCAATTAGCAAAATTCGTAAGGTTTTCTTGTGCCTTCAGCTTTATGTTGACAATGTATGAGCCACGTGTAGCAGAAATATTAATTACTACATCACAGGCAAAACACAAAGATCATGCAGAGTGAGCTCTTAATAGCATAAATCACCTCAAACAAACAAGATAAAAACACAATTTAAGAGATATGGTGGCTAATACTTACACAAGGCAGCTGAGGTCTGCCAGGTCATCAATAAAATCAAACAACTGACTGATATCATATGTGATAGAGGGGCTGTTGGGATTCATTCTCTTCAGATGTTCTTCATACATTTTACAAACACCTAAGAGAGGGGAAAACCAAGATCTTACAATTGTATGAACTTTAGATATGAGTAGTGCTACATGCTTCTATCACAATACTTTGTCCTACCCTGTACAAATAGGTCTTTGTGTACCTCCAAATTGATTTCATAGATTTCCTAATAAAAATAGCCAACCACAGAGTTATCAAAAGCTATCTTAATAAAGCTTGGTTCACTATACTGTGATCAGAAATATCGCTTATGAGTTCCTGAATAGAAAGGGTGAATGGAAAGGAAATAAAAACCAGGAAAAGTAATTCACTGTGGCACTACCATCACACTCAGTGGCAAAAGACAGTGCTTTCCCAGTCAGACTNAGGAATATCTGGGGAAAGATATTTCCATAAGCAGTGCTTAGCTCTGACATATTCTTGACAATATAGAATGCCAAGCACAAGTGCAGAGCTGTGCACACTTCACATTTAGAGTAAAAATACTCTAAATGTTTGCCTTTATCAGAGCTTGAAGCTTTCCCCAAGCAGGAATAGAAGGCTAAGGCAGAGTTACAGACTGTTCCTTGGAGAACTGAACTGGCCTTCAAACACACAAGGAACCACCTGGCAAAAGTTGGGAGATTTATTAATTCAAGACATATCCCACCATGAATTGACCACTAAGCTTAGTGAGTTTGCAGTGCCCCCACATAACTAAAACCAGACTTTATAGACTTAATCCTGTTGTAACTAAAGGACAAAAACAATATAAAGGGATATCAAGCAAATTCAGTGAGGAAAGAAAGAACAGTCTTTTAACAATTGGTCCCGAGCAGCAGGAAATCCACACATAAAAGAGTGAAACTATATCCCTAAATTCACACAATATATAAAAGTTAACTCATAGACTTAAATGTAAGGACTTTAAACTCTAAAATACTTAGAAGAAAATGTAAGAGTAAATCTTTACAATCTTGAGTTTGAAAATGCTTTCTTAGTTATGACATCAAAAACACATCTGACAAAAAAAAAATTGATAAATTAGGTTTCACCATAATTAAAACCTTTTGTGCTTTATAACACACCATCAAGAAAATAAAAATACAACCAACACAATGGGAGAACATTTTTGCAGACCATATAAGGGCTTCCCAGGTGGTATTAGTGATAAAGAATCCACCTGTCAATGCAGGAGACTCAAAGATGTGGGTTCAATCCCTGGGTCTGGTCCTTGCCTATAAAATCCCATGGATAGAGGAGCTTGGAGGGCTACAGTCCATGGGGGGCACAAAGAGTCGGACACAGATGAACAACTGAATGCACACACACATGCAAATGCTATATTTAGTTCTTTAACCAACCTGGATTAAACTTTGATGTTCTGAAATATGGAGTGTTATTAGGATAATTATGGTTGAAGATAACTGTCCTAGCACTATTTAAAAAACAGTTAATCAAAATGCAGTGACTTAAAATACCATTTTTATCATACACTAGTGTTTTCACTGATACATGTCTTTGACAGTTTTCTCTTCTGTTCCTTGTGCTGGTATCTCCCTTTTAATTACTATAATTTTACAATGTACTTTAACATTTAAAAGTCAAGTACAACCTTAAATAAGCTATCTTTTTATAGAATTCTCTTGGCTAGTCTCGTATATTTAATCTTACACATGGAATTTAGAGTTATTTGATAAAGTTTCCCAACATTTTTTATAGTGATTTTAAATCACTTGACAAAGTACAAAATTTCAACTCAGTTGAGTTGTTCAGTCATGTCTGATTCTTTACAACCCCATGGACTGAAGCACACCAGGCCTCACTGTCCATCACCGACTCCCGGAGTTCACTCAAACTTACATCCATTGAGTCGGTGATGCCATCAACCATCTCATGCTCTGTCATCCCTGTCGTTTCCTGTCTTCAATCTTTCCCACCATCAGGGTATTTTCAGATGAGTCAGTTCTTCGCTTCAGGTGGCCAAAGTATTGGGCTTTCAGCTTCAGCATCAGTCCTTCCAATGAATACTCAGGACTGACTTCCTTTAGGATGGACTGGTTGGATCTCCTTGCAGTCCTAGGGACTCTCAAGAGTCTTCTCTAACACCACAGGTCAAAAGCATCAGTTCTTCAGTGCTCAGCTTTCTTTATAATCTGACTCTCACACCCATACATANGGACTGACTTCCTTTAGGATGGACTGGTTGGATCTCCTTGCAGTCCTAGGGACTCTCAAGAGTCTTCTCTAACACCACAGGTCAAAAGCATCAGTTCTTCAGTGCTCAGCTTTCTTTATAATCTGACTCTCACACCCATACATAACTACTGGAAAAACCATAGCTTTGACTAGATGGACTTTTATTGGCAAAATAATGTTCTGCTTTTTAATATGCTGTCTAGGTTGGTCAAAACTTTCCTTCCAAGAAGCAAGCATCTTTTATTTCATGGATGTAGTCACCATTTGCAGTGATTTTGAAGCCCTCCAAAATAAAGTCTCTCACTGTTTCCAATGCTTCCCCATCTATTTGCCATGAAGTGATGGGATCAGATGCCTTGATCTGAGTTTTCTGAATGTTGAGTTTTAAGCCGACTTTTTCACTCTCCTCTTTCACTTTCATCAAGAGGCTCTTTAGTTCTTCTTCACTTTCTGCCATAAGGGTGGTATCATCTGCATATCTGAGGTTATTGATATCTCTCCTGGCAATCTTGATTCCAGCTTGTGCTTCGTCCAGCCCAGCATTTCTCATGATGTACTCTGCATATAAAGTAAATAAGCTGGGTGACAATATACAGCCTTGATGTACTCCTTTCCCCATTGGGAACCAGTCTGTTATCCGATGTCCAGTTCTACCTGTTGCTTCTTGAGCCACATGCAGATTTCTTAAGAGGCAGGTCAGGTGGTCTGGGATTCCCATCTCTTTCAGAATTTTCCAGAGTTTTTTGTGATCCACACAGTCAAAAGCTTTAGTATAGCCAATAAAGCAGATGTAGATGTTTTTCTGGACCCTTCTTGTCTTTTTGATGATCCAGTGGATTTTGGCAATTTGATCTCTGGTTCCTCTGACTTTTCTAAATCCAGCTTGAACATCTGGAAGTGCATGGTCCATGTACTGTTGAAGCCTGGCTTGGAGAATTTTGAGCCTTCCTTTGCTAGCGTGTGATATGAGTGCAACTGCAGAAGTTTAAGCATTCTTTGACATTGCCTTTCTTTAGGAATGGAATGAAAACTGACCTTTTCCAGTTCTGTGACCACTGCTGAGATTTCCAAATTTACTGACATATGGAGTGCAGCATTTCACAGCTTAATCTTTTAGGATTTGAAATAGCTCAACTGGAATTCCATCACCTCCACTAGCTCTGTTTTCGGGATACTTGCTAAAGCCCACTTGACTTCACATTCCAGGATGTCTGGCTCTAGGTGAGTGATCACACCATCGAGATAATCTGGGTCATGAAGATCTTTGTTGTATAGTTCCTCTGTGTATTTTTGCCACCTCTTCTTAAGATCTTCTGCTGCTGTTAGGTTCATACCACTTCTGTCCTTTATTGTGCCCATGTTTGCATGAAATATTCCCTTGGTATCTCTAGTTTTCTTGACTCTTTCCCATTCTATACTTTTCTTCTATTTCTTTGCATTGATCACTGAGGAAGGCTTTCTTATCTCTCCTTGCTGTTCTTTGTAATTCTGCATTCAATGGGTATATCTTTCTTTTTCTCCTTTGCCTTTTGCTTCCCTTCTTTTCATAGCTATTTGTAAGGCCTCCTCAGACAAGCTTTTTGCCTTTTTGCATTTCTTTTTCTTGGGGATGGTCTTGATCCCTGCCTCCTGTACAGTGTCACGAACTTCTGTCCATAGTTCTTCAGGCACTCTGTCTATCATATCTAATCCCTTGAATCTATTTTTCACTTCCCTTAATCATAAGAGATTTGATTTAGGTCACACCTGGATGGTCTAATGGATTTCCCTTGTTTCTTCAATTTAAGTCTGAATTTGGCAAGGCGGATTCTTTACCGACTGAGCTGCCAGGGACTTTACAAGTGCAAAAGTGGGAGGACTCAAATTACTCACAGCCTGAGGTGACATTTAACCCTGTCTTAAAACCTGTTTCATTTACAAACAATAATAATACTGATAATAACCATAACCAATCAGATACATGTCTTTAAAAAGCAGCATGCTTATACATTTATTCTTTAACCTAATATCTACCGCAGAGTAAAGCATTTAAGTAAGAAGTTATACAATATTACTTTAAATTTTTAATTGGATTTATCAGTTATTTAGGGGGATAATCCATATGAAGATTTAGTATGATTCAAATTTAGGAAGAGTTCTCTTTTCTTATCCTAATCTTTATAGAGATCTTTGAACAATTTTGAAACATATTTTCATCTCAAAATCACTTACAGGTATTACCTATTTCCATTGCTTTGTGAATGAGAATATTTGCTACCCTATTGACTAAACTTTTACAGTAATATATGTTAAACAAGTTGATTTTGTAACTGATTATGAATCTCACTTATTAGGGCTAAATATAAAAAAATTAATTTTAATCAATTAATGTGAATGTTTTGAATAAACAAGTATGTTTTCTAGCAATAATAATTTTATCTCTAATTATTTTCTTCCTTTATTGTGTTGTCTAGAACTTTCAGAATCATCTTGAATAATAGCAATAATAGACATCCTTACGTTGTTCTGTTTCTTAATTTTAATTAAAATATAATTCAATGTTTCAAAATCAAGTAAATGCAAATTATTGTTGGAATAAATTTTATCACAGTATTTTTGTTTGTTTGTTTTTAGTTTGTGCTAACTTTTTTAAAAAAGGGATACTGCATTTCATCAAGATATTTTTTGAAATATGACAAAATATTGCTTTTTTTGAGTTATTGATTGATTTAATGAGCTATTGAAATTGATTTGGGGTTTCCCTGGTAGCTCAGCTGAAAAAGAATCTGCTCGTGATGCAGATGTACCCCAATTCAATTCCTTGGACATGAAGATATCTTGGAGAAGGGATAGGCTATCCACTCCAGGATTCTTGGGCTTCCCTGGTGTCTCAGACATTAAAGAATCCACCTGCAATCTGAGAGACCTGGGTTGGATCACTGGGTTGAAAAACTGATTTATTTTTATCCATGCTTATATTCGTGAAATAAAAATGTTACAAGATAAGCACTGAAACCAGATGCCATGTGTTTCAATATAGGCTCTGGAATTAATTAACTATATAATTTAGGGCCTACTAACTTTGGTTTCTTCAACTACAAAATGGGTATAGTTAGGTTGCTTTTCTCATGGAATTATTTGAAGCTTAATATGTTAATATATATAATGATGGTTTATTTTTTAATATTCTTTTGGGTTTTCTCTGAATTTATTTTGTAACCTTTGTATCTAGATTTGCAAGTACATTGTACCATTTATTTCTGTATACTTCACTGGCCAGACTTTGGAACCATTTCAGGAGATTCTTGAATTCTTTTAGATTTTCAGAGTTGTTAGCATTAAATTGTATTTAGTGATCCAACATATTTAATCACAGCCATACATACTGGTTTATGTGCTGTGCTTAGTTGCTCAGTCATGTATAACTCTTAGTGACCCCATGGACAGTAGCCTGCCAGGCTCCTCTGTTCGTGGGGATTCTCTAGGCGAGAAGGCAGGAGTGTGTTGCCATGACCTCCTCCGGGGGAACTTCCCAACCCAGGAATTGAACCAGGATCTCCTGCATTGCAGGCAGATTCTTTACCAGCTTAGCTACCTGGGAAGCCCTATTGTTTTGCAGTAAGCCTTATTTTTAAATTCTTTTTATAAGTTTTTTCATTTTTTTATTAGCTATATTAGTTTCCTATTGTCACTATAACAAATCATCATAAGCTTAGAGTCTAAAAGCAACACAGTTAGTAAGAACTGTATTATATATATAAAATATAATAAAGTCCATGATGTTTTATATATAACTTATATATATATATGTATCTTCAAAGAAAATTGTTGTTCATTCAATAAGTTGTGTTCCACTCTTTGTGACACCATGGACTGCAGCACACCAGGCTCACCTGTCCTTCACTATCTCCAGAGTTTGTTCAAATTCATGTCCATTGAGTCAGAAATGCTACAAACCATCTCATCCTCTTCCACCCCATTTTCCTTTTGCATTCAACCTATCCCAGCAACAAGGTCTTTTCTGAATGAGTCAGCTCTTCACATCACATGGCCAAAATATTGGAGCTTCAGCTTCAGTTATCAGTCTTTCCAATGAATATTCATTGTCAGTTTTGTTTAGAATAGATTGGTTTGATCTCCTTGGAGTCCAAGGGACTCTCAAGAGTCTTCTCCAACACCACATTTCAAAAGCATCAATTCCTCAGCACTATGCCTTTTGTTATGGTCCAACTTGCGCATCCATACATGACTACTGGAAAAACCATAGCTTTGACTATATGGTCCTTTCTTGGCAAAGTGATATCTCTACTTTGTCATAGCTTTCCATCCAAGGAGCAAGTGTCTTTACATTTCACAGTTGCAGTCACCATATGCAAGAAAATAAAATCTGTCACAGTTTCTTCTTTGTCCCCTTCTATTTTCCATAAAATCATGGGACCAAATTAAACCATTTATTTGTTGAATATTGAGTTTTAAACCAACTTTTTCATTCTCCACTTTCACCCTCATCAAGAGGCTCTTTGATTTCTGTCATTAGAGTG
The DNA here is from genome assembly GCA_006410875.1 of Neotragus pygmaeus. NCBI lineage: Eukaryota > Metazoa > Chordata > Mammalia > Artiodactyla > Bovidae > Neotragus > Neotragus pygmaeus. Next base: position 821,206 of record SJYV01008710.1, read on the forward strand.
GTAAAACCTGCATATCTGAGGTTACTGATATTTCTCCCAGCAATCCCGATCCCAGCTTGTGATTCATCCAGCCCAGCATTTCACATGAGGTACTCTGCATATAAATTAAATACACAAGGTGACAATATACAGCCTTGACATACTCCTTTCCCAATTTTGAACCAGTCGGTTGTTCCATGTCTGGTTCTAACTGTTGCTTCTTGACCCCCATATATGTTTCTCAGGAGACAGGTAAGGTGGTCTGATACTCCCATGTTTTTAAGAATTTTCCACAGTCTGTGGTGATCCAGCAGTCAAAGGGTTTAGCATAGTCAAAGAAGCAGAAGATATGTTTTATGGAATTCCCTTGTTTTCTCCATGATCCAATGAATGTTGGCAATTTGATCTCTGGTTCCTCTGCCTCTTCAAAACCCAGCTTACATATCTGGAAGTTCTTAGGTCATGTGCTGCTGAAGACTAGTTTGAAGGATTTTCAGTATAGCCTTGCTAATATGTAAATTGAGTGCAATTGTGCAGCAATTTGAACATTCTTTGGTATTTCTCTTCTTTGGGATTAGAATGAAAACTATCATTTTCCAGTCCTATGGCTACTGCTTAGTTTTCCAAATTTGCTGACATATTGAGTACAACACTTTAACAGAATCATCTTTTAGGATTTTAAATAGCTCAGCTGGAATTCCATCACCTCCATTAGCTTTGCTCACAGTAATTTTTCTTGAAACCCACTTGACTTCACATTCCAGGATGTCCAGCTCTAGGTGAGTGACCACACCATCATGATTATATGGGTCTAAGACCATTCTTCCCTGGTGTCTCAGAGGTTAAAGCATATGCCTGCAAGGCAGGAGACCTGGATTCAATCCCTGGGTCGGGAAGATCCCCTGGAGAAGGAAATGGCAACTCACTCCAGTATTCTTGCCTGGAGAATCCCATGGACGGAGGAGCCTGGTAGGTTACAGTCCATGGGGTTGCAAAGAGTCGGACATGACTGAGTGACTTCACTTTCACTTTCACAAGACCATTCTTGTATAGTTCTGGGTATTCTTGCCACCTCTTCTTAATATCTTCTGCTTATACTAGGTCCTTACATTTTCTGTCCTTTATTATGCCCATCTTTGCATGAAATATTCCCTTGATATCTCCAGTTTTCTTGATGAGATCTCTAGTCTTTCCCATTCTATCGTTTTCCTCTATTTCTTTGCATTGTTCATTGAAGAAGGCCTTCTTATTTCTCCTTGCTATTTTCTTGAATTCTGCATTCGGTTGTGTATGTCTTTCCCTTTCTCCCTTCCCTTTTACTTCCTTTGTTTTTTGATCTATTTGTAAAGTCTACTCAAACAACCAGTTTGAAACAGTTTGTTTAATTGTGGTATTTTTAGTTATTTATTTTATATTTTTCTGTTTTCTTCAACTCTGGTTATATTCATTTGTCAAACTGTTTAACATTTATTTCCTCTATATTTTTCTTGCTTTTAAATGTAAGCATTTACATCTCTGAATTTTTGTCTGATTACAATTTGGATGGACACCACAGGCTTTTATGATGTTCCATTGTCATTTTACAATTGAAAATCTTAGAGTTAACGTTCTCAATCTTAGCACTATTCAGGGGAGAATTTTTTTATTGTAAGTGACATTTTAAACTTGCAATTTATTACTGATTTCTGGTTATACATTGTGTTAAGATAATATCCTAAATATGCATTTTGAGATTTTTTTAGGTTGTATTTTTGGCCTACCTACATATAAGTAACCAGTTTACATAAGTTCAGTAGTTATTTTTTATAGGATATAGAATGTGATATTAACAGTATTAACTATATTAATTTAATTTTATATCCATTATAGAGTTATTTATCTTTGCCTAATTTGTAGGCTATTATATAGTCCATTATACTGCTGTGGATAAGGATATATGGTTGTACTAGATATTGCTCTCAGAGAAGTTTTTAAAAATTTAGGTAAAATTGCAACAAATGTATAAGTAGAAAAAAAAGTATACATTTATTTGTGGACTGTAAATATTAATTGCTTATGTGCATCTCTCATACCTTATTTGCACAAGTGCCTATTGGAATATATTTAGGGGAAAACTAAAGCTTACATTTAAAAGAGTAAACAGATATTCTTTTTTAAAAAAATATCTATTTAATCTGTCTCATCCCACTTTCTATCTACCTACCTATTTTCTGATCTTTTGAAAAAGCATTTGACTTTGTCCATCCATAGCGGCATTAGAAACACCAGAGCAACAGTGTCATGGCATTAAGTGTTATAAAGTATGAGAAACTTACCTTACAACAGATAACTGCTGTTCAGCAAAAGCCCAATGCTGCCAGCTTTAGCTAGCTTTTCTTTTAGCTAGCCTTTTGGATTGCAGCAGAGAGCTGATACTGAAACCACGTCTGCAAGTTCTAAACTAAATGAGTCTGATGGTGTCAGCTTAACTGGAGCCAAAGTAAGCCTACGGGATATGTTTATAGTCTCTGTTTTATACATGTCTGGTGCACAGGAACAATTGAAGTTGAATTACTTCTCACTCCTGGAGACTGTAGTCCTTCAACGTCATGACAAAGGTCACTGACAGGTCATCATGGAGAAGACAGCTTCTGGATATCAGAGTACAGTTTCTAAAACCTGTCAATTTTTTTTTTCATTTTTATAAAAACAAACTGTACAAATATTTTCTTAAGAAATATATTTATGCTCATTTCATGTTCAAATTTAAAATACTTATCTTCAATATAGGTACAAAAATTGTAACTTGTACTTGAGAACAGTGGCTATATTTGGAAGCACTTTTTATTCTGAATTATATGGAATATAACTAGAAATAAGAAAACATCATTTATGTATCAATGTCAAAAAAAAAATCAAAGCTTTTCCCAGATTAATAGTGAGCTTTATTGACAAGAGCTAGAAGCTGATGAACCAAGAATGAAGAATATACTCTCCAGTTCAAATGAACAGAACATTTTTCAAATATATCAGCATACAAAAAAGACATTTATTTTTATATAAAGTAGTCATTACTATAACTTTACATTTCATTTCACTGCCCCCTACACTTTTTGAGTGGAAAATGTTGACTTTCTTTAAATGTACTCAAATTAATTACTCAAAAGATAGCTTATTCTAATTATAACAAATTTCATTTTAATGTTCAAGATGCTGGTATGTGTAAATATGCATTTAGTCTAATGTCCACCCACCTTCAGCACTGATCAACTGATCAATGATGTCTTGCTGTTGCTATACTGACCTCTGCAGGCTTCTTAAGTTGGGAATAAACTGTTTCCTTTGGGTATAGCATTGCCAGCCATTGTAGAGTAAAATGAAAGCCTTATAGTCATAAAGGACTTATATACTTTGAGAGTTACTGATGAGCTAAGATACCTTTTTAGTCTACCATTGATTTTTTTTTAATGCTTTGTATATATATATATATATATATATATACACATTCTGAAGAATGATTTCAAAAGCAGTATTGGTCATTTTTTATTACTAACTTCTGCCCAACAAACCTGTTTAACATGAAAAATCTCCCTTTTAAATGAATAATTTAAAAATAATCTTTAATGATTACTATAGGAAAAGGTGGTTGGCCAGTTAGTAGGTACAATGATTTGAGTTGAAAATATTCATCTGCAAATAAACTATATGTTGACTCTGATNCTGTTTAACATGAAAAATCTCCCTTTTAAATGAATAATTTAAAAATAATCTTTAATGATTACTATAGGAAAAGGTGGTTGGCCAGTTAGTAGGTACAATGATTTGAGTTGAAAATATTCATCTGCAAATAAACTATATGTTGACTCTGATTTTATATCACGAGCAGTTTGGTTCCATTTTTCTATATGTTACTATGTACTAAGCACTTTCACTTACAAATTAGGGAAACACTTGAAGACCTACTGAAGCTCAAATGAGGCAGAACTGGAATTCTAATACAACTATTATAAGTAGTAAATAAGTTTTTGGAAATACCTATGTAGAATTTTGGAAGTACCTATGTTGAATTTTATCATTTAGGATTGTGTATGACATGAAAAGAACTAGTCTGTTCTTCCCAGCTTGTCTGCTTGCCCCTTTGTAGTTTGTTCATGTCCAACTATAACTTTCCAGTTAGTCTCTAACACACCCTCTCTTGCTCTCTCTCTCTCTCTCTCTCTCTATATATATATATATATATATATATGTAAAATTTGCAGTTCATGGTCCAGTCTGGTTGATTTGCAGAACAGTGCTCCAAACTTTATTTATGTTAGCAACAAAATCATGTTGAACTACAGCTCTGTGTATGCCTATTGTGGTTTAACAAATGACAAAATACAGACTACTTAAAAATTTGGTCCTGGAAATATTTTTGTCTGGTTTATGTTTTCCTTTGCTTTTTTTGCATTTACCGATTTTAGTAATGATTTCACTCTATTTCCTATGGCTACCCAAACTATTTTCTTAAACAGATACAGGGAGGATATTCAAGCAGTTTATGGCTCTCCATAAAGTTAAAAAAAAAAAAAGAATCATTTATCAAATGAACTTTTAATAATACTAATGCATCTTTGAAAATTAAAATGAAATTTTGATAATACTCATGCATCTCTGAAAACAATTATGCTATGTTCTGACACCTTTTCTTTATCTATGAAACTATAGATGATACTGATTCCATACTAGTTCACCTCATCTTAGCTGTTGACAACTGAATCCTATGTCCCAGAATTTAGTCTGAAATTTTCATTATAAGCCATTATCATTTGAAACACTATATGTTTTAGAACATATATTAATAGTATTTAGATTAGTTTAGTCAAAAAAATACTTGTATAAAAAATATACAGATAAAAGCAGGCCAAAAAAGGTATCCTTAACATATTATCCTTAAGAATTTTTGGAATAATAATTGGGAAATTTTAATATTGATGAGGTACTAGAGAATCTTAAGGGTTTACTGTTAAGGTTTTATGTGTGTTCCAGTTATGTTCCTAGTAAGTCCTTACGTTATAGAGATACCCAGTGAACTATTTACAGATGAAATTTTACAATGTCTGGAATTTGCTTCAAAACATTCTAGTGGTAGTACTGGGGTAGGGAAAGAAATAGTTGGTAAAAATATACATGAAACCACACTGTCTTCAAAAATCTAGGACATAAATACCTGAAGTTCGTGACACTATTCTTTCTTTCTTTGATTTCCCCCGCAAAAAACTTGAAAATAACAGTAATTAATTCCCAACTCTTCATAACCATTCAACTGAAGCATCATTTCAAACCTGGGTCATGGATGTTCTTCTTTATCCATACTTTTTTAATGCAAAAAGTTATGCACTGTAGATCTGGCCAGTTCCATATACACCATGAGCCTACATGTCCTCTCTTACTTTATAATGCAGCATTTGATTTCCAAAATACACTCGTACTGTGTTCTGTACCAACCATTTTGTTTCACGCCTACTCAACTTTGCAGGTATAATTCCACACTCTATGTGTCTACTTTTTCTCTTGTTTCTTCAAAAGTGAGGTCAGATACCACTTCTTATAAATAAATAAATAAAATTTTTAAGAATCCTGGGCTTCTCGGATGATTCAGTGGTAAAGAATTCATTTGTAATGCAGGAGACACAAGAGATTCGGATTAGATCCCTCAGTTGGGAAGATCCCCTGGAGAAGGAAATGACAACCCACTCCAGTATTCTTCCCAGGAAAATCTCATGGACAGAGGAGCCTGGCAGGCTATGGTCCATGGGGTCACAAAGAGTTGAACACAACCAGGCACAGCAAGTAGTACTCAAAAAATAAGCTAATTATATATTCCATACTCTTTTTGTTTCAGCACTATTTTGTACTTTTTAATTGTTATACTTAATCATGTCTTGCATTTTATCACTTTACATATAACTCACTACAAGTATTTAAAGATCTTATTTCTAATTATACAGATCTTATTTCTAATTACATTTTATTTCCCTACTCTTTTCCATTCTTCCTTTCATCATTCTTACCTGGTTTTTATTCATGTTATACTTACAATGTATTTTTAGGAGTGTTATTCACTCATCTGTGTTTGACCTTTGCAACCCCATGGACTGTAGCCCTCCAGGCTAGGGCTATAGTGAAACTCTCCAGGCAAGAACACTGGAGTGGTTTGCCATGCCTTTCTCCAGGGGATCTTCCCAACCCACAGATCAAACCCACAGTCTCCTGCATTGCAAGCAGATTCTTTACCATCAGAGCAACCAGGAAAGCCCAAAGGCTGCCTTAAATTATTTTTGGTACATATCGAACATATATAAATGAGCGAAAAAAATAATCTATCTAATTGTGAAATTCTTTAGGAAACCTAATGCCTCTCATTGACCTCTGTATACCCCAAAATAAAGCTGTGTTCAACTGAATAGAAAAACAAACAAACAAACAAACAAATGTAAAAGAACAGTTAGTAATGCATTTACTATAGCAGGAAAAGAATAACGAGGGGAGATTTCTGGAATTATCCAACTTAGAAAATACTCTAAAATAAATTTCTAAAACTTTATTTTCCATTCTAGTTTTCTAATGTATGAAGTTGCTACTTTTTATTACATGAAACTGGATGTACATTTTGATTTGGAGCCTATTGTTACTATTTATTATTCATTCATTGAGGTGAGGTGAAGTGAAGTCGCTCAGTCGTGTCCAACTCTTTGCGACCTCATGGACTGTAGCCTACCAGGCTCCTCCCTCTATGGGATTCTCCAGGCAAGAGAACTGGAGTGGGTTGAATACTCTTTGCTATTGTTGTTATCTTCTCTCATAAAAAAAGACACCTATTTAATAGTTGGAGTGGCTGGACCAAAGTACATATTACTCCATAGGCTATTTATATATTGATAAATCTTAAGCTATCATGAAGACACACTTTTACACATGCTAGATCACAAACATATTTAGAAAGCTAAGTATTAGTTTTCATTTTAAATAAGTAATCTTTCATTTACTCTGTAGAAATTCATAATCAACATATAAAAAGTAATGGGAGCCTTTCCTGGAGGCTCAGTGATAAAGAATTCACCTGCCAATGCAGGAGGCATGGGTTTAATCCCTGGTCCAGAAAGATCCCACATGCAGCGGAGCAACCAAGCTTATGCACCACAACTATTGAGTCTGTGCTCCAGAGCCTGGGAATCACAACTCCTGTGCTCTGCAACAAGAGAAGCCACTATAATGAGAAACCTGATCACCACATCTAGAGAGTAGCCCCTGCTAGCCACAAGTACAGAGGAGCCCGAGCAATGGAGACCAGCACAGACAAAAATAAACAAATAAATAAATTTTTAAAAAAAGAAAATCTGACACCAATATTTTTTAAAAGGTAATGGGAAAGCTGAAGACATAATTCTGCTAAGTGTTTTCATATAATTTCAATTGCCTTTAAATGATATTCCTGGATTATGAACAATTATAGCTGTGGGCCATAAAATCTAAGCAACTTTATTAAAATTCATAAATTTTCAGACAGGAGAATGCCATATGCAAATATTTTTAATATAGTAGATCTTTATGGTAGTATTCAGTCTAAAATTCAGTAGAATTATTACATCACATTTAGGGTGTTAAACCACCATAGACACACTAGTATAAATACCAGTTGGTATAGATGGAAACTCAGTTGTTTTAGGAAGGAATGGAGTACTACTATAATCCTCCTGTCCTTAAGATTTACTTTAATACTAACAATCTTTAACCATGATTGTAAATAGAAGCAATAGGTGAGCTTTATCACCAGTAAAATCAAGACACCTTAGGACTGATATAATAGAAGACTAATTCAAACACATGTGTCCATGAAACAGTCCCTTTCTGGATAGGAACTGTGCTATGGTTTTCAGATTAGCAATTACAGGAATCGAAAACTCCACTGTAAGAAATCATTTGGCAAGTTCAAGTTTCTGTCTCAATTTCTGTTTCCAATCTTTATAACACTATCATGGAGTTAGTTATAGGTAAGATCAAGAAGGCTTGCCTTGAATACACTGCTTCCCTCCTAAACTGGCTACGGGTGAGAAGTAATAATAATGATAAGGACAATCATATCATTTATTCGCAGTTTACTGTTGCAAGACGCTCTGTTAAGCCCAAGTTTCACTCATTCCCTTGTAATTAATTTGGTGACTTCAGATTGCAAGGCTTTATCTGAATCTTTTCTTTTGACTTACGTATAAGTATTGCTTGGATCAAAATTCTGAAGCTGCAAAATAAACAAAAAATAATTTGTTATAATTTTCTTGAACAAATGATGTTTTCAGACAGGATAATATTCTTCTTCCATGTTAAATCTAAAACCTAAATGAAGACATTTTGAGTGTGTCAGCATTCTTAAATAATTTCTTTAAATTTTTATATCAGAAACAAGGTATGATTTTATAAACAAAAATTCAGTAATACTCCATTGTGTATATGTACCACAGCTTTCTTATCCATTCATCTGCTGATGGACATCTAGGTTGTTTTCATGTCCTGGCTATTATAAACAGTGCTGCAATGAACATTGGGGTACATGTGTCTCTTTCAATTCTGGTTTCCTCAGTGTGTATGCCCAGCAGTNGACTGAGCAACTTCACTTTCACTTTTCACTTTCATGCATTGGAGAAGGAAATGGCAACCCACTTCAGTGTTCTTGCCTGGAGAATCCCAGGGATGGCGGAGCGTGGTGGACTGCCATCTATGGGGTTGCACAGAGTCAGACATGACTGAAGTGACTTAGCAGCAGCAGCAGCAGCAGCAGCAACAGACTACCACTTCTTCAAGTACCTTGACAATGTTTTGCAGGGAAAATGCTTCCACAACCAGCAGAAGGCAGAAAGAGTTCATAGAATCCTGAAGCACAGATTTTTATGCTATGAGAATAAACAAACTTTCTTTGCCTTGGCAAAAATGTGTTGATTGTAATGGTTCCTATTTCAATTAATAAAGATGTGTTTGAGCCTAGTTATAATGATTTAAAATTAATGATCCCAAACTGCAATTACTTTTGTACCAACCTAATAACATATGCCAATTTTATCTCAATGTTTTAAAATGGTCATTTTCCAAAGGTAATGGAAAACTAAGTCATTATCTTGGTAACTGCTAAATAAAAGGAAATATTAAGCCAAAAAAAAAAAAAAATCCAAACAGTGGTCCCAAGAAAGGCAGTTGCCCTGTGCCCTTATGCATTTAAGTAGCTGCAGAAATTTAACACTCAATTTCAAAATAAATTTCAACAATGACGATTCACCCACATTCTTTAAATGAAGAATGTAATTCAACCAAGAGCCAGGAGAGCCAAATTATAATTGGTTAATTTTAAAAATATTAGTGAATTATTCAGCTGGTATATTCGTTTCCTAGGGCTGCCGTAACAAATTACCACAAAATTGGTGATGTAAAACAACAGAAATTTATTCTCTCATAGTTCTGAAGCCCACAAGTCCAAAATCAAGATGTCAGCATCTGGAGGTCCCGAGGGACAATGTGATCCATGCCTCTCACCTTCTGGTGGCTCCTGGAAACCTTGCCTTTCCTTGTCCTGAAGCCGATATTTCTAATCTCTGTTTCTATCCTCACATGACCTCCTCTCTGCATCTTCTCCTTTTCCATCTCTTATAAGGACACTTGTTAATAGATTTAAAGCTTACTTTGATTGAGGATGATCTCGTCTTGAGACCTTTGTCTTAATTACATCTGCAAAGACCTGTATTCCAAGTAAGTTCACGTTCTAAGGATCCAAGCGACCACATCATTTGGGGACCACAATTGAACCTGCAACAGCCAGTAACCTCTATTACTGACCCTGTGCTATCATCAGCATTATGTCTAAAATAAAAATGCCAACAAAAACAAGTACTTAATGACAATACTTTGGCCTCCTATGCGAAGAGCTGACTCATTGGAAAAGACCCTGATGCTGGGAAAGATTGAGGGCAGGAGGAGAAGGGGATGAGAGGATGAGATGTTGGATGGCATCACTAACTCAATGGACATGGTTTTGGGTGGACTCTGGGAGTTGGTGATGGACAGGGAGGTCTGGCATGGTGTGGTTCATGGGGTTGCAAAGAGTCTGACACGACTGAGCAACTGAACTGAACTGAACTTAACGACAGTTCATTTTCTGGATTCCATCATGTGTCTTATGCACATAATTGTAGCAACAATAATGATTCCCATTCATATTTAACTTCACAGTTTGCAAAAGGCTTGTTGATAAATTACATAGCTAGATGTCTACAAAAGTAGATTCTTACAATTCTATGGTACACAAGGGAAGTATAATAAAAAAGAATAATGTAACAATATCTCCTTTAAATATATGCACTCTGAAAAAATTGATATTAAAGCATTTTCTATGGGGTATTCCAGTGGTCATGATGTTGAATATCAAAATGCATATATGGAATGTTTAAATACCTTATTAACATTATTGATTGTGATATATATACAATAACTTTGTGAACAGAACATTTTTCAGAAATATATTAAGTGTTTATCTAGAGCCTTTAATGTTCTAGGCATTAGGGGAGGTACATCAATAATAACAGTATTGTTTTGCCTTCTTCAGTTTGAAAAAAGGGAAAAGTGAAAAGGAAGATGATGAAGTGGTAACTTGGTCCGAACCTTAAACCATCAGTGGAAGAACACAGTGAGGCTCAAAATATGATTCCTATATATGTTAGCAAAATTATTTATAAAAACTTACAGTGTTTTCTTCCTTTTTTACCTCCACATGACAGTATAGCAGGGTAATTTCTGAACCACGGCATTTAGTCAATGAGAATTTCTCAAACTGTTTTGACCCTGTGGTAATACATTTTGCATTGTGATCAAGTATATGTGTCTCTGAAATCACAGTTTCACAATACAATGTTTACTCTTAGAACCACAATACCATCTAACTTTTTCTATTCCACTGTATTTCATTAGTGATCTAAATTCAAAACTTACTAATGGCCATCCGTATGTCTTCTTTGGAGAAATGCCTATTTAGTTCTTTGGCCCATTTTTTCATTGGGTCGTTAATTTTTCTGGAGTTGAGCTGCATAAGTTGCTTGTATATTTTTGAGATTAGTTGTTTGTCAGTTGCTTCATTTGCTATTGTTTTCTCCCATTCAGAAGGCTGTCTTTTCACCTTACTTATAGTTTTCTTTGTTGTGCAGAAGCTTTTAATTTTAATTAGATCCCATTTGTTTATTTTTGCTTTTATTTCCAGTATTCTGGGAGGTGGATCATAGAGGATCCTGCTGTGATTTATGTTGGAGTGTTTTGCCTATGTTCTCCTCTAGGAGTTTTATAGTTTCTGGTCTTACGTTTAGATCTTTAATCCATTTTGAGTTTATTTTTGTGTGTGGTGTTAGAAAGTGATCTAGTTTCATTTTTTTACAAGTGGTTGACCAGTTTTCCCAGCACCACTTGTTAAAGAGATTGTCTTTACTCCAGTGTATATTCTTGCCTCTTTTGTCGAAGATAAGGTGTCCATAGGTGTGGATTTATCTCTGGGCTTTCTATTTTGTTCCATTGATCTAAACACCAATACAGTATACTGACACATATATATGGAATTTAGAAAGATGATAATGATGACCCTGTATATGAGATAACAAAAGAGACACAGATGTGTAGGACAGACTTTTGGATTCTGAGGGAGAGGGAGAGGGTGGGATTATTTGGGAAAATGGCATTGAAACATGTATACTATTATGTAAGAAACGAAGTGCCAGCCTATGCTCGATACAGGATACAGGATGCTTGGGGTTGGTGCATGGGGATGATCCAGAGAGATGATATGGGGTGGGAGGGAGGAGGGGGATTCAGGATTGGGAGCTTGTATACATCCATGTCGGATTCATGACAATGTATGGCAAAACCAATACGGTATTGTAAAGTACAATAAAGTAAAAATAAAATTTAAAAAAAATTCAGATGTGAAAAATCATTTTTTCTCTATAATTTATTTCAGCTAATGGCCCTCCATTTTTACATAATCCTGAATTTGAAGGTACACTCAGTCATTATCAGTTTAGATTTGCCATTTCAAGATTATAGTGCCTTTTCCCATGTTACCTCATCTCTCTATGACTGGTCCAAATTCAGGGAGGTTAAGTGAGTTTACCTTGTTCAACACCATCCTCCTATCTGCTCTAAGTTGTATAATTTCCACAGATGCATTCACTTTTGATACCATATCCTACTGCATCCTTGCCTTCCAGTCACCAGGGTCATGAATTCCCTTTTCATTAAATTCTAATCAGAAATAACATCACATCAAGGTCCTTGGTGAATGCTCAGGTTCTTTTGTGGCCCTTCCCTACCCCATAAGGGGGATCTAGAACCTTTACTATGTTCTCCCATGATACTGAATCCAAGAGATGTTTCATGGCTAGCTAAGGCCAAGAGAAAAAAAGTAAAAAAGAAATGTAAAAAAAAGCAAAAAGGGACAGGTAAAGTTAATTGATAATATACAGTATTTAACTCATACATTCAAATGCCAATAGAAAATCTACTTTAATTTCTAAAAGAAATTCCAGTTCCAATAAAAGCCTTAATAAATCAAAAGTTGATTTTTAGTATATCTTTATTCCAGATTTAAGAATGACTTTTATATAGGTTCATAGACCTTTTTTAATGCATGCTTGGTGATTCATTAGAATCTCAATCACCTCACCCTTCTGCCAACCATCCACTAAAAAAAAAAAAAAGAAAGGAAAAATCCTATAATGTTTTTAACCTCCAGTGCAGGGTACTCATACATGGATATAGTTAAAATCTCAAAAGGAATATCCTGAGGCCTTTATAAAGGCAATATGTCGACTAGGAACAAAATTCAGAAGTAATATTTAGGATTAGGGTATGGTAACCTTACTGTGTGATGTTTTACTAATGTCTATATATGTCTAGTATATATAACTATACTTGTTTAGATTCATTTGAGAAGCTAAACTTTAATTCTATTTATTTCATTTATGTAGAATCTGAGTATCAGTCAGGCTAGTGTTGGATAACAGGCTAATGTTGAGTAAGATACCATTCTATTATAGTTAATTATAGCAACAGTGACAACTTCTCTTTTCCATTTTACAAAGTATACTTGAATTCATCTTAAATCTGTCTCCACACAAATATGACCACCACCACTACGATATACACAGTGAGTCACCCATGTTAAGAGACCAGGATCTCAGGTATGCTATTTATTCTAAATAAAATGCACTTCTTTATCCAGTAAGAGATCAGAGTATGTTCCTTTTAATTCAACTTTAATGGAAATTTTATCCTACCCACACATGTTACCATTTAATTCTTTACCTTATTTTGACTGGGGTCAGAACAACTTTACTAAGTGATCAAGTTTCTCTATGCTTTGGTCTACAATGTGAAATAAAACAAAAGATGGTCAAACGGCACATATCCAAAGTTTTTAAACATTGTTAATCATTTTTTATAAACTGGATAATTTTATAAGTGAAATGTCTTGTATTATTAAAACTTAGAACATCTTTATCTAGGGGAAAGAACATTTTCTGTTGTACCTGTTTGACCATACAAATCAGCACAGTATGTCTATGCTTTTCTTAGATGATTTGAAACAATTCAGCTGTGTCAGGTGGAAAGGTCATAAAAGAGTTTCACATTCTGGGTGACTGTGTGATTGGTGAATTAAAAGAATAAAGTGTTAAACTGACATTCACAATATATTTTCACATTTATATTTTTCCCTTTTCATAATTCTTATTTTATTGTTTCTTGTGCTTTATGATAAAATGCAGAATTGAAGAAAAATATCTATGAATCACAAACCATGTGCTCTACTCACAACATTAATTAGTTGTCAAATTTGCAATAAGCTTATTAACTTCTTTGTGCTTCAGTTTTCTTTATGTTTTATTTAAAACATTTATAATATGCACACTCCTTTCCTGTCTTTAATATGCTGCTGCTGCTGCTGCTAAGTCGCTTCAGTCATGTCCGACTCTGTGCAACCTCATGGACGGCAGCCCACCAGGCTCCCCCGTCCCTGGGATTCTCCTGGCAAGAACACTGGAGTGTGTTGCCATTTCCTTCTCCAATGCATGAAAGTGAAAAGTGAAAGTGAAGTCACTCAGTCATGTCCGACTCTTCGCGACCCCATGGGCTGCAGCCCACCAGGCTCCTCTGTCCATGGGATTTTTCAGGCAGGAAAATGGAGTGGGGTGCCATTGCCTTCTAGCTCCTGAATAAAAAGAAAGGGCTATATTGAAGGAGTAACTCCCAGGTTTAGATAAACATTCAGATAGTTTCCAGACTTGATATCTACATCACAAGAGCAGGTAAATAACAAGAATAAACCTGACTGAGTTAAATGATAGAGTCAGACAGTAGAATGGTCCCTAACTTATGAAGATAGAACTTGTGTATTCCCAGAAACAATGATAGGATTCAGAAGATACTTGAACATTTACCTTAGATACCATAATATATGCTGTGTCTTAGTAAAATACTGTTGCTTCATATAATGGGCTTCCCAGATGGCTCAGGGGTTAAAGAATCCACCTGCAATGCAGGAGACCTAGGAGACATGGATTTGATCTCTAGGTCAGGAAGATCCCCTGGAGGAGAGGCAACCCAGTCCAGTATTCTTTCCTGGAGAATCCCATGAACAGAGGAGCCTGACAGACTACAGTCCACAGGGTCACAAAGAGTCAGACACGACTAAAAAAACTGAGCACAAGCACACACTCACGCTTCAGGTAACAGGGAACAATTATGATAGGCATATTTGAAGAGAAATAGCTTTAGTTAGAAGGCAATGGCAACCCACTCCAGTACTCTTGCCTGGAAAATCCCATGGATGGAGGAGCCTGGTAGGCTGCAGTCCATGGGGTCGCACAGAGTCAGACACGACTGAAGTGACTTAGCAATAGCAATAGCAGCAGTTTTAGTTGTATGGTATTTATACTCTGGGCCACTTCTTTCAGCTATAAATCTAGAAACAAAAAGTTCTACCTCTCCAAATTTGTGTTTAATGAAATTAATCTAGTCTCTCTAATTGTAAAGGGGAAACTCCTTTCATCTCAACCAGAATAACGTTAAAAAGAAGCAACGTCTGAGATAGGAGGGGTGGTAGCGTAAATATCAGTTTGGGCCAAATCATTATACAGAAAATAGTACATTTCAGGCAAGAATTAGATTGAGTAGAACTATGAGAAACTGAGACAGCATATTAAAAAGCAGAGACATTACTTCGCTGACAAAGGTCTATCTAGTCAAAGCTATGATCTTTCTAGTAGTCATGTATGGATGAGAGAGTTGGACCACAAAGAAGGCTGAGCACTAAAGAATTGATGCTTTTGAACTGTGGTGTTGGAGAAAACTCTTGAGAGTTCCTTGTACTGCAAGAAACCAAACCAGTCAATCCTAAAGGAAATCAATCCTGAATATTCATTGGAAGGACTGATGCTGAAGCTGAAACTCCAATACTTTGGCCACTGATACAAAGAGCCAACTCACTGGAAAGACCCTGATGCTGGTAAAGACTGAGGGCAAGAGAAGGGGGCAACAGAAGATGAGATGGTTGGATGGCATCACTGACTCAATGGACTTGAGTTTGAGCAAACTCCAGGAGTTTTGAAGGACAGAGAAGCCTGGCATGCTGCCATTCAAGGGGTTGCAAAGAGCTGAACATACTGACCGACTGAACAACAACAAGAACTTCAGCAAAATGGTTCTGTACAAGGGTTTGCACAGAAATTGCTATGTTTCAGTCACTGGTTTAAGCACTTTATATAGATTAGCTCAATCAGTTATCACAGTCAATAAGATAGGTTGGATTACTATTCTCCACGAGGCACTGAGGCACAGAGGGGTTAAGTATGTCTTAAAGCACAAAGTTTTTTAATTGGTTACTTACTCCAAAACAACTACATCTATCCTTTCAGATGTTTTTCATGTTCTCCTTCTTGAAACCCCATCAGTTCAGTTCAGTTGCTCAGTAGTGTCCGACTCTTTGGGACCCCATGAATTGTAGCACGCCAAGCCTCCCTGTCCATTACCAACTCCTAGAGTTCACCCGAACTCATGTGCATTGAGTCGGTGAAGCCATCCAGCCATCTCATCCTTTGTCGTCCCCATCTCCTCCTGCCCCCAAACCCTCCCAGCATCAGGGGCTTTTCCAATGAGTCTCTTTGCATGAGGTGGCCAAAGTACTGGAGTTTCAGCCTCAGCATCAATCCTTCCAATGAATACCCAGGACTGGCCTCCTTTAGGATGGACTGGTTAGATCTCCTTGCAGTCCAAGGGACTTGCAAGAGTCTTCTCCAGCACCACAGTTCAAAAGCATGAATTTTTCGGTGCTTAGCTTTCTGCACAGTTAACTCTCACATCCATACATGACCACTGGAACAACCATAGCCTTGACTGGATGGCCCTTTGTTGGCAAAGTAATATCTTTGCTTTGTAATATGCTGTTGGTCATAACTTTCCTCATATTATATGCTTATTATTTATAATACAGAATTCATTTTTATAAAGCATTATATTTTAATTTCTCCATGTTTTACATATATATTCTTTATAGAATTTCAGAACAATTTGCAGGAATTGGCAAGTCATTGTTTTCTCTCAATCACATGGATTGAAGTCATTTTAATGAAATTCAATCTCTAATTTCTAAAATGGACATCACATTTACAAGAATTTACGGAAAGAATCAGACTGGTATAGAATGCTGTAATTAGGTGTATAATAAGAGCATCACAATTTGCAATGCATCCTACAGAGGAATCGCTGCCTACCACGATTTAACTAGGATTGGGCAAATGTGCAGCCCTCAGTGCCATTTATGAATTAATCAGGTGCACAAGGACCGCTTAGGAACCTTCATACCGAGTGAGGAAACCTCCTAAGGGACATCATATTAAAAAAGCCCTACAAAACTCATTAGTAGAAACTACATATTTCTATTTTTAATTTAAATATATAATAGAAAAAGAAACAACCTCTTTCAGTCTATCACTGGACTTGAATTAAGGTCACTGTAATGCAGAAATTACTAAAGTTTTTGTTTAGTTTCTGAATAAATGCATATTTTATATCCATGCAATTCCAAAACTAAAATATGAAAAAAGAATTTTGATGTAGCTAATAATGTATCTAAAACACATGTACCTTATAAACTTACAAATAAGAGGCAAACATAAATGTTTACTTCATCCTGAAGACAACATAAAATATATATGGGTAAAATGATACTCTTGCTTAATTCAGGTCAATGCTAATGTCATATGCCTTAACTACTCAGTTCAGTTAAGTTCAGTTGCTCAGTCATGTCCGACTCTTTGCAACTCCATGAATTGTAGCACGCCAGGCCTCCCTGTCCATCACCAACTCCCGGAGTTCACTCAAACTCATGTCCATTGAGTCGATGATGCCATACAGCCATCTTATCCTCTGTTGTCCCCTTCTCCTCCTGCCCTCAGTCCCTTCCAGCATCAGAGTCTTTTCTAATGAGTCAACTCTTCACATGAGATGGCCAAAGTATTGGAGTTTCAGCCTTAACTATTACGAGCTTTGAAATTGAACCAAAAATAAGGCAAAGTTGTAACAAGACACAATTTTCTTTTTTACCTTAGCTATTACAGAGTAGTTTTAATACTTTCAGCAAGAGCAGATAATATAAAATTTCCAATACTGACTTCAATTTGAAACAAGGATACACTTTAGGAGTTATTAGCACTCTGCAAGTTGTGTGAAGTCTGACATTCATGATGTCTTCATTATTAAACAGGTACTGGTACATACTGATTTTGTTATAAAACTTAATAATGATAATAACCTTTCCTTTAGGAACTGGGTTTCCATGTTAAAAACACAGGTAGATATATAGAATTTGATATGAGACACAGACTTGGCAGACCATTGAGTTTTTATAAAGAGAGAAGTTGCAATGCATTTCTCACTCTGGGCTTTGAAAACTTGTGTATCATTATGGCCACCAAATGTTTATATGTCACTTCAAAGTGAATATAATTAGTGTTATACTCAATTTGTGACCTGATTCATTGTCCTTATGCCCCATTGCATCATTCTACTATAGTAATTTGTATCTCAGAGAATCCTGTTAAGGGAAGAGTACCTGATGGTACCTATTTTTTTTCACGTCACTTTGCCTACTTAAAAAGTAGTATTCAGCCAAATTTTTATGACCACACAGAGGCTAGTAGCTTATAGACATGGTGGATTGTAGAATCCATCATAAGGATTGTAGACTCCTTAACCTTAATCACAATCCAAGAGTAAGACTTATTCCAATATGATGCAATTAGTGTCCCAAGGACCCAATTAGTATTGCTTTGTTTTCCTTCAAAATCTGAAATTCTCATAAGCAAAATTAATCACATTATTAAGCATTTCATTCAATACTTAAATGTGTGAAATGGCCATAAATGGCTACCATTTTTTTTTTGCCCTGAGGAAATAAGTTGCTTTATGTTAAGTTGTATGCATCAAGGGTCAAGGAAGGGAAATCAGTTATTAAATAATATGTGTACATATCAAGAATAAAGACAATGTAATGATCATTTGCACTCAGAAACACTTACTAAAAAGTTTAAGTTCTTTTCTAAGCCTGTAATGCTGGTTTGTGAGTATTTTACCTTAACTCCAATCACTTATATAAAATTGATTTTTATATAATTAGCAATCAACAATAAGACTTCTATGCATTAATTAAGTCTTTTACAAGGGTGTGAAAATTCAGTCCAACTAGATTTGAGTCAAACTCATATTCTGGGTCTTGTTTTTGTTACCCATATTAATTCCCACAATCTTTAAACCACCTGTTCCACTAAGTAGAATATTTCTGAGTCCCACTAGTGTGTTTGTACAGGTATTTTGCACAGTTTGAAATGCTATGTAGATACTAAGTAATAATTTGAATGCCATTCCTTCTGTTGATGATAGGACACTTCTATATCACTGGTGAAATTCACACTCAAATATGTTTTTAATATTTTGTTGACTCAACTAGTTTGCACATGGAAAGCCTCACTCAGCTGACAAGAAAACAGGAAAGTTAAAACATTTTTTTTTTCACATAGGCCATAGTGATAGATTGGGATAGAAAGGCATTTAACTGTAGGAATATTGTTAGAAAACATGCCTAAAGTGAGACATTGGAATCACCTGGAAAATAAAGTCTAAAATATATTTTCATCTTGCCCAGTAAGAGCTCAATCATTTGGAGCTTTGAGACAGCCAAGGGAGTGAATAGTGTGCAGTGGATAAAAATCCTTTGTTTTTAGAATTTGCTGAAGACTAATAATCTGTGTTCAGATCATGGCATCTGGTCCCATCACTTCAAGGCAAATAGATGGGGAAACAGTGAGAACAGTGGCTGACTTTACTTTTGGGGGCTCCAAAATCACTGCAGATGGTGATTGCAGTCATGAAATTAAAAGACACTTACTCCTTGGAAGGAAAGTTATGACCAATGTAGACAAAATATTAAAAATCAGAGACAATACTTTGCCAACAAAGGTACTTGTAGTCAAGGCTACGGTTTTTCCAGTAGTCATGTATGAATGTGAGAGTTGAACTATAAAGAAAGCGGAGCAACGAAGAATTGATGCTTTTGAACTGTGGTGTTGGAGAAGACTCTTGAGAGTCCCTTGGACTGCAAGGAGATCCAACCAGTCCATCCTAAAGGAGATAAGTCCTGGTGTTCATTGGAAGGACTGATGTAGAAGCTGAAAAACTCTAATACTTTGGCCACCTGATGCGAAGAGCTGACTTGTTTGAAAAGACCCTGACGCAGGGAAAGATTGAGGGCAGGAGGAGAAGGGGACGACAGAGGATGAGTTGGTTGGATGGCATCACCAACTAAATGGACATGAGTTTGAGTGAACTCTGGGAGTTGGTGATGGATAAGGAGGCCTGATGTGCTGCAGTTTTGGGGGTCATAAAGAGTTAGACACGACTGAGCGACTGAACTGACTGACTGAATAATCTGCGTTACCCTGAAAGTGAACAATTTACCAACTCTGAGCATCAGTTACCTCATCTGTAAAAGGAGGCTTTAATGAAAATCAAGAATTTTTAAACTTTCATCCTTAGAAACTCAGGAGTCTATGGCATAAATCAGAACCCTCTGAGAGATATAGCCAAATGTAGCATGGGCAAAGACCCAGGTCTTTTGCCCCATTCAACAATATCAATTTGTTTTCTCTTCTGAGGTCCCATGATTTCATTTGAAAAAAAATATTTTTAAGTATGGAAGTGGCAATGTAGTGAAAAAAATTTAAAAAAAAAACTTTCTACATGATTTCTGAGTTTCATTCAGTTTTAAAATGCCATATACTTGTTAATATTAGAATAACCATCTTATATCTAAAGAGTTATACATCTTCCTACCTAATTATTTATTTACTTAAACACAGATGTCAACTTCTATGTGCTTGGTTCTATTCTGACTCCCTCATAAATAATAACACATTTACTCTAGTAAGACAGATATCATAATGACGCCTGTTTTGTAAAGGAGGAAAACAAAAGCACAGAGAGGTTATCTGCCCAAGGTCACAAGTCACTGGTGGAAATAAGATCTGAACCCAGGCCTCTGGTTCTAGAATCCATTGTGCTTCATTTCTACATTGCTCAAACTATCATATATTTTAAATGCATTAGTGATATACTAGTGATACAGTGCAGATTGCTGATTAATAAACAATCCTTTAACAAGCTCCTTTAACAAGTCTTCAATGATTCAGAAATATAAGAGCTTTTTATCTCTTCCCAACAGTGTTAAAATTTGATTTTTCCAATGTAAAAAAAAAAAATGTAACATGACCTTTGTAGTACCATCACCTACAAGAATATAACCATCACCAAGGTCTGCTGCTCTCATGGCCAGATTAACACACATGAGTAAATGTTCATATTCTTTGTATGAATCACTTTTAGAGATGGTTTCTACTTTAAGCTTGGATTAGAAGCTGCTATTAACAACCACAAAATATTCTTGGTGATTAATCCAAAACATACTTTTCACTAGCACAGATAATGAGATTCATTGGTCATAAGCAATATTTATTAACTCCTATCCATATTTTTCAATTCAAAATTTCCTATATTTGCTTCTTAAGTTGCTATATACTTATCATTTGTAGGTGAGTTCTTTATATATATAAATATAACTAGGTAAATAGATAAAAAATCATAAATCATCTTATTAAGAAAAAATATATATATTCTATCTTTAGATCATTAATTTACTAAACATATGGTACTCATAAAACTGATGTTTATGTAGTTTTCTGAAAATATTTAGGATTATATTTTGGAAAATATTAGCATATTGTTTAAACCAGACTCTGAGTTTTAACATTCCCAGTTCATTAGTAAATGAAAATAGAGAAACAACTAATTCTATTGCTTTAAGGAAAAACTAGAGATAAATTATAGGAAGCTTATTTTAAGAAGTCCTTTTAAGCTTATTTTAAGAAGTCCTTTTAAGTCTTATGGTTCTGAGATGTAATATAATATCCTTTAATGTACACTGCCAATGATTTTCAACAATAGAGGTTTCTTCAGTTGTGACATTAATGAATATTATGAGTATATACTCACACAGTATGTCCTTTTAACTTTTTTCCTACAAACTGTTGCAACTTTTTTGACACACTGTGGCAAAATGTAATTTGAGATGTTTACAATTAATGAATTTATTATCCTTTAATTTTTTTTTTCACTGAAACAATCCATAAAATAAACTGAGTTCAGTTGAGTGAGGAGAATGCATAAACTTTCACTTACTTTGTAATAAGCAACTCTTGACTGTTTAAGATTATCTTTATTAATAGACATAGAGATGTAGAAAGGAAGGCTGAAAAACTGTAGTAAGTTAGGTAGGAATATTAAAATTATTGGCTACGGCTGAACAACACCCCATATCCCCACACACAGATAGCAGCTGCTCCCCCAACCACCCCCTCCTCCTGCTTCCTCATCCACAGCCTTTCATCCTGGCCAGCCTCCCCCCAACACAGGCCACCAGGTGGGCTCCTGAGACCTTCTGCCTGGCAAAAGGCTGCCTGCGTGCAGCTCATTCCACTGGGAGTGGAGAGCAGGAACAGGCACACTAGACTTTGGAATGGCAAATAGAGATCTGGGGTGGGGGGGCAGTGTGCCTCAGTTTCCTCCCCAACAACATCTGAATTTTTATAGTATCCAAAAATTGAGAGGTCTTACCTGGTGGCTCAGACAGTAAAGAGTTCCCCTGCAAAGCAGGAGACCTGGGTTCAATCCCTGGGTCGGGAAGATCCCCTGGAGAAGGGAATGGCTACCCACTGCAATATTCTTGCCTAGAGAATTCCTTGGACATTGGAGCCTGATGGGCTTCAGTTCATGGGGTTGCAAAGAGTCAGACATGACTGAGTGACTAACACACAAAAGTTCACTGTTCGTGATTTAATTATCCATACTACATCTGCTTTGCTATTGCTAAAAGAAGAATAAGAATTTTTCCTATCAATCATCTATATTGGTGACTATTAACACAATAATGAAGTGATAGGTGATCTTAAAAGGGAGCATGTTAATATACATTTTCTAATTTTCTTAAACTGTTATCATAAGTTATTAAGCTTTACTTAATTATTCTGACACTTTAGAAAACCTTTCCAATTCATCTTCACAAAGAACATTTTTAAGATAACATACAACATATTTAAAAAATCAACTTAATAAGGAGAACACATACTATCAAAGCATTTGACAATAATGTCATATTTTAAAGTCTCTACTAAAAAGAGAGCCTATCTCTAGATCTTTTTTTCCAAGATTACTAGTTTCAATTATTTATCTATTCATTAATTCTTTTATTCATTTCTATCTTTTTCTCAAGATGTTTCAAGACTCTTTCACAAAACGAATAAATCAAACAAAAATAATACAGTAGAAATAAAAGGAGGAAATCAGGTCTAAAAACAGGAAAGCAAGAATTTCACATGAAGGATTAATACTTTGCTATAATTGAGCATAAAACCTGCATTAAGTTTCCTGGCAGGCAAGGTAAAAAATACAAAGCAGCAAGTTACAAATCTCTCAGAGAAAAGAAAACATGGCTATGANAAAAACAGGAAAGCAAGAATTTCACATGAAGGATTAATACTTTGCTATAATTGAGCATAAAACCTGCATTAAGTTTCCTGGCAGGCAAGGTAAAAAATACAAAGCAGCAAGTTACAAATCTCTCAGAGAAAAGAAAACATGGCTATGATTTGCCCCTGAAAAACAAAATTTTTCTTAGTAGCAGACTTTGATAAAAATTATTCATAGGAGGCAATATTTTGAGCCCATGAAATAATGTCACTGGATTCTGACCAAAATTTGAAATGCAATACAGTTTTTGTTATTTACAGTAATTATATTCTATATAGTTCCTATAATCATTAGATTAGCAAATACTGATTCACTGCCCCTGAAAAAATACAGTATTAAGTACCTTTCTGGCCACATTTTTATAAACCTATCAATACATAACCTTATTTTGTTTGTTTCTCTTAAAAAGACATTTTATTTACTATATATTGTTGATTCATTAGCATTAACTCATGGCCAACAGAACTATAACTCATGCCTGAACTAAGTTTATCTAACACACATATTTTCTCAGTAAGGCACAGCACAGCCTTCTTGTGCTTAGAAGCACTAGACAGTGCTTCAACATTATACTGGGGTCCATTTAAAACAGCAAAATGACCAAAGAAAAGCATTAAAGACTTTTACAGTTTAATAATTTAAACAAGAAAGCAGTGCATCTCACCATGTTTGACCTCAGCGGGTATGTGTGGTATGTACCTATCTGGTAACTCAAACCAGGACTATGAGTGTTGAATTTGGTCTGAACAAACAAACTTTATGGTTTAGGCAAATCTGCAAATGCAGAACCTACCAATAATGAAGACTGACTCTATACAGGATGTGAATGGAAAAGATTAAAATAGAAAAAAAAAATCAGTGCTCATCTTAGATAAAATATTATTTCATGAAAGGTTTTTCAGAGCTAATACATTTATTGATACAGATGTGTGCATAAAATCCATATTCATAGATAGACCAAATCACAATAAAAATCTTTCAATTCAGTTCAGTTCAGTCGCTCAGTCGTCTCCAACTCTTTGCAACCCCATGAGTTGCAGTGCGCCAGGCCTCCCTGTCCATCACCAAATCCCGGAGGTCACTCAAACTCATGTCCATCGAGTCGGTGATGCCATCCAGCCATCTCATCCTCTGTCGTCCCCTTCCCCTCCTGCCCCCAATCCCTTCCAGCATCAAAGCCTTTTCCAATGAGTCAACTCTTCGCATGAGGTGGCCAAAGTACTGGAGTTTCAGCTTTAGCATCATTCCTTCCAAAGAACACCCAAGGCTGATCTCCTTTAGAATGGACTGGTTGGATAAAAATCTTTACTATCAAGTTATTTTATGTTTAGAAATCACTGGAATAGAAGATACACAGTGATGCAATGAATAATTCAATAGCAAAATCTCAAACATAATTCACTGACCAGTTTTTCTGAGGAGTCTTTTCTTGTAAANAAAAATCTTTACTATCAATTTATTTTATGTTTAGAAATCACTGGAATAGAAGATACACAGTGATGCAATGAATAATTCAATAGCAAAATCTCAAACATAATTCACTGA
This sequence comes from Neotragus pygmaeus, assembly GCA_006410875.1. NCBI lineage: Eukaryota > Metazoa > Chordata > Mammalia > Artiodactyla > Bovidae > Neotragus > Neotragus pygmaeus. The sequence goes on from SJYV01008710.1 coordinate 845,905, forward strand.
CCAGTTTTTCTGAGGAGTCTTTTCTTGTAAAGACTCTCTAGAAAACATTTCAAGAAACCACTGGAGAATTAATGATGGTCTCTTCTAGGGCAGTGACCATGAAAAAGCAAAGAACAAGACAGATCTGAGACTGTCAAAATGAGAGAATTCTTGTTGATTGACTATAAAGTGGAGGAAGAGTGAAGAAGAAACTGGGGTTGATTAGAAAGAGAAATCCATGTGGTTCCATTTTTTAAGAAAGAAAGCATGTAAGTAAGAGCAAAGTCTTTTTTTTTTTTTTTTTGCTTTTTTAAGGAAAAGATATTAAGAATTTGAAAGAAATGAAGTAGAAGATTAGGAAAGGATTAACTAACATAGGCTAAATTTTTTTAGTTTCTTTCACTCTCATCTATAAGTGCAAATAAAAATTAACTAATAAACAATGTAACTTTAAAAGATATTCTAAATATTCTAATGTAAAACATTATTGCAAAACATGTCTAACATGTTGCAAAGACCCAAAGAAATGTGAGCTACTGTAAAGTGGTGCACTGACCCTGTCAGTAGGGGTGGAGGGATGCTATGTTACAAAAAGAAAAAAAAAAATTCTGTCAGGATTTAAAAGAAGAAAATAAAAATAGTATTTTTCTTTTTAGCTCATAAGTGATGTGCTGTGAAGAATGGTTAAGAAAGTATAGAAATAAAATGAAGATACATGAAGCAATGAAAATCAAGTTGCAGTTATATGGTGAAGTATCAATGAATCTGTCCAAGGTCAAATCACATTTTGCCTTCCTTGGAAAACTCCAAGGTGTTTTCCAAGACTTTTAGAAACTGAGTCTTCAATGCAAGTAATTCTACCTCAATTGATTCATTTTTCTTCCTTTCTTCTCTTTTTTGCTTCCTTCCTTTCTTCCTTCCTCCAAGATCAATTTTTCAATGTTAAACCCCCTGTATGTATTATACCACTATCCCATAACACATTGTGAATCTACTATGGGTTGCCAGGGGTAAAGTTCTCTTTATCTTATTATTTTCCTTAGTTTTTATGAGATTCTTGTCTCATTAGACATCCTGGGGCTTTGTATCTAATTCACCTCAAAACATTTCCTCTGGCCAACAAAACCATATTGATTTTGGATATATTAACAAATATCCAAAAGGTACAATCATAGTTTCCTGTTAAGACTTCAATACACTTTGAGATGTACATATTAATCTCATGTAGTTTAAGTTTACAAGGCTCTCAAAATTTGATAGAATTTTGGTTTCTATTAAACATACCCAAAACATTTTTTATATAAAATACTAATATTAATTCTGTGTTTAACGCTAAATTATGAAACATTAATTTAGAGTTAATGAATATAAAAAGATACTATGAGGGTAATATTAAAAAGATTTTAAATGTTTTCTCTTGGGATAAATAATTTTATCAAGTAAAGTAAACACACAAAAATTCTAGACTTTAGTGGGATTCTCTAGGCTTGTGAATTTTTGATCAATTAAGAAGGCAATAGTGTATTCACTTGCTTAAGATAGTTTAAGGAAACACAGATATAAAATTATTTTAACATTTTGAAGTCTACATTTCTTGACATACTGAATCATAGTAACAATATTCCTTGTTTTCATGTTTTATAACCTTTATTCTCAGTCTTCACTGAATTACTGAAAACTATAGGCCTTATTTTTGTATCTATCTAAAGAAAATCTATCATTATAACTCCACAGTAGAAGTATACTTGAATTTCATATCTCACTTTGTTGAAAATTCAGTAAAGCAAAGGGAATTTAAACAAAAATAAAACATCCCCCAAAATAGAAACAAAAGGAAATTTACTTTTTCGTTTTTTCTTGTTTTCAGCATCGGTCCTAACCAGTACTCAATTCCCCCTCACCCTGACCCCAACCTTCTGCCTTCATCTCTTGGTACCTATGATTGCCTTTGTCTGTTCTTAACATTGAAATAGCACCTTAATATTATTAGACAGATTTATTTAATAAAAACCACATTATTTCTAAATGGCATTCACCCTCCCAGAAGTTTAAATAATCTGCCAGAAATTTACCCCAGCACTGACCTTGTTTTCTTCAGTAGAGTACAAGTTTTCAATAAAACACTTTGACAGTCAACAGCAAAAATATGTTTGTCTCACCTTAATATATAATAACAAGGATAAGTATCGTGCTTCTTTATATGGACATATTTATATAAGCACATAGACTTGGGATTGTTGGTTAGTACAAAAACATATATTCCAAATGCTCCATACATTCAAATCTGGCTAGTTATGGTTTGTTTTGATCTTTGAAAATGTGTTTGAAAGTTCTGTGGGCTTACTTCACATATTATATCCATTTAAATTTTAATACAAACTGACTTTTCCCCTCTATGTAGTAACTCTCCAACTGCTGTCAGTCAGCAGGAGCTCCACATACACAGACTCATGTTAACAGTGGCCTCTAGAAGGATGTGATTTCTAGCTCATTCAGTCTCCTACAGAAAAGCTCAGATTGTATTTCAAACCAAAATAAAAGTCTCTATGGAGGTGACTCTTTATTTCCCACATTTACTACCTACTAGCACAAGTAATCAATCAAAAGGGAAATGGATATTCAACTTTAGATTTGTAACCAATGTAAATGTTCCCCCAAAAGGCCATGAATGCTTATATTCCAGAGAAATGTGGGACTAGGGGAGTGGGCACTTAAAAAACCACCTTCAAAGAAATCCTATGCAAGAAGAAGGCAATTTTAACATTCCTCCCCCGCCTCCACCCCGCCACCA
>SJYV01008710.1:848751-870327 GCA_006410875.1 Neotragus pygmaeus
GTAAATGGATTACCTTATATCTAAATTTCTCCTGGACATATGTTTAGTTCATGAACTCTCTCTGTTATATTTGATGTCCAGGTGGCTTAAAATGGTTTTACATTCTTGTCCACAACCTTTCAAGACTCACAAACAACAATTTACTTTGAAATGTTCACTGAACTGACTCCACAAGCACATCTCGGTGTGCTTCTGTAATTCTGGGCACATACAATAGAACTGTTTGTTAATTATTTTAAAATGAAAATCTCTATTCAGTGAAATCTAAGCTCTATTTTATGCCACCCTTCCGTGAAGAATTCCTTATCACCCAAGCCAAAACACCTTCTTTCTGTGAGTTCTCTGCTACACGTTCAACTCACTGGCTATCCTCACTAATCTGTATTGCATGCAGTTCTCTAGGATTTCATCTTTTTCACCGAAAAAAGAAAAGAAAGAAAATTTGTAAAAGGTAGGGAGTGCCCAGCACAGTCCAGAATCTAGTCCATTCCAAGAGTCGCCTAAAATGTCTTAACTAAACTCTAGCTATCCTGTCCTGACACTAGAAGTTTTTAATTTTTTTAAAAGCTTAATTCTAGTGTCACACTAACATCTTTACCATCCTTGAATGCTAGTGACCGCCCAACTGTCAATGACCATAAGACCCTTCATTCAGGGGAAAATCTTCTTTTCCACTCACATCAACTCTAAAAAATCATAATGCTCCTACAGTGTTCATTTTAATAGGTGCTTCCAATATGATGTTCAATATATGCTCTGTTTCTAGATGTCAAAACTTTAATAAACTAGCCAAAATGTTAAAACAGAATAACAGGGACATATAGGTTGTGGTTTATTTTGGAGGAATTGCTATTAGCCTGACTACAAGGCTAATCTTCAAACATGACTCTAAAGAAAAGGTCAGCAGCCTGAACTCACACAGAAATGGTTGTTAATAGATGAATGCAATGATGAGGGCTCTTGTGGGTGGGTCAGCTCAGTGACTTTTGACCATCTCAGAAACACAAGCTGTGAAAATACAAATACAAGCATTCCTTCATTTTACTTATCATTTGGATCCTAAGCTCTGATTCACTTTTTTCAAAACTTATTTTGGAGCCAACAGCAATTGGTAAGTAAAAGGCTACCTGGGGCTGATTGTCAGCAGCAGCAGGGCCCCACATCGAGGAGAATTATCGCTCTTGTTCACAAGAGTCTGTTTATAATACATCTGAAATTGCCTGGCAGAGGGTCTTTGAGGAGACTGCAGAGCAAGGGTGGAAACAGATAAGAATATCACTTGAAAAAGACACTCTAGTGATTTAGAAAGTTCTTTGGAGAAATATTTTTCCCTCTCTATTCAGTATTTCCATTCTTTGTCAACTCAGTTTTATTTAGTATCAGTCTATGATGTTTAATACTTGCTTTCTAATTTTTTTTCCTATCCAAATAACTTTGTGCACAGTCTAGATAGCTCTTAGCAGCAGATCACACACTTTGCATTTAACACTCATTTAGTCACCCAAGAACAACCTGCCTCAGACACCTGGACTTCAGCAGATAACTCTGGCAAACTACTGTCTGAGCAGGCCTGGGGAGTGAAATGGTGTGCTAGACTCAGACAGACCTGGGTTGCTGCTTCTCAACTAGAAACTGTGTGATGCTGGAAAGGACACTCTGAGCTTGGGTGGCAGAACTGCAAAAGGACTTGGGAAGGATGAGTGTGACAAGAATGAAAATGGGGGTGCCACAAATTACATTTCAGAACTACTTTTAAAATATTCTCATCTAAGAACAAATTCACAATAGACAGATTTTCAATTCTTATGATGTGGACACTTACAAATGATTCTGCAGGAAAATCCTGTGGTTTTACTTAACAAAAGTGAAGATTACATATCATTCAACGTATCATCACAAAGCTCTTTCTATTTGAAGGGGCCAAAGTCTAGATACAACTTGTAACCCTGCTGAATTCTATGCCTGAGAACAAAGGGTAATTTCTGCTCAGCAATCCTCAGTGGGTATGTAAATGAATGCTGCTGAAATATTCAGAAGCTGATACCAATACAAAGTGAAGTGTAATAATCTAAATGTGTCATTGCTTTCCCCTGCTACTAATTACTTGCTTTAGGCTTTTTTCACCAATATTTTGTCTCCTTGCCTCTTCTGTACAGACTGAATGGACATCCGGCTACAATTTCTGAACACAACTCTGAAGCACTGTTATTATTATGCTGGCTTGGTTGCTGCCCTAGTTATGATCACTTAGTAGAGCTGGTTGAAGTGCAAACCTGCCAAAGTCACAATTTTTATGAGCTAACTTACTTTTCATTCCATGGAAATGTTATAGAAATCACTCTGATAACCAGGAAAACATTCACTGGTTAAAAGAAAGATCAAAACCAGCACACCAAAGTCACAATTTGTATGGTCAGCCAAAGGCTAACAGGTAACTGCTGATTTCCTAAAAATTTTGAGGACACAGAATAAAACTGAAATGTCTCAAGTCTTCAGTGCAATGAAGTTTGGTAGTGCTTTCACCCTACATGAAATAATTATTTCCATTGTTAATTACAGCCACTCTATTTCCATCCCTGTTTCCTCTGAAGGACTCAGACTTTACGACTAAACTTAAAGCAAATTCAAAGGAGGTTTACCATGTTTATTCAGAGGCTTTCCTTTTGGATAAAAGGCCTTGTGTCTAGCAAAAGCTTGCTCACTAGCTTTCTCTTCCTGAGGAATAAGTTCTATACTAAGAGGCTCTTTAGGCTATTTCGAAAATTGGTTCCTTTTAGACACTGCCCCCATTGCTAATTTAACAGTCACAAATCCAGAGGTTGATTCAGTTTATGCTCAAGGCACACTTGAAGTCACCAATCATTAACCATACAAATAACTTAGAATAAATCTTCTATTATTTTTTAGGGTTCCAATACAATTTTGTCTCAGTGCCAAAACCAGTCACTTCTAAAGGAAATCAACAATGAATATTCACAAGAAGGACTGATGCTGAAGTTCTAATACCTTGACCACCTGATGAGAAGAGTTGACTCATGGGAAAAGACTTTGATGCTGGGGAAGACTGAAGGCAAAAGGAGAAGAGGGCAGCAGAGGATAATGTGGTTAGATGGCATCACCAACTCCATGGACGTGAATTTCAGCAACCTCCAGGAGACATGTCTTCCTCTAGAAGGATGGAAGACCCTGGCATGCTGCAATCTATGGGGTCACAAAGAGCTGGATCTGACTTAGTGACTGAACAACAAATACAATTTTACATCAAAATAATCTTTTTTAAATTACTCCCATTATATAAATGTGATGACAGTAGATGTGGACATGGAGATGTATGAAAAGCCCAGAGCCACTTTGATTCAGTGAAAACTTGAAAACTGGACTAAATCATTCTACTCATTGAATCATACTCTAACTAATACATAAATGTCATGAACTGGGAAAATTTAAAGAATAAATGAAATTTATTTAGGGGAAGTACCAAAATATTATTATTAATTTATAACTTGAATTATTAATGATGTCATATAGAATAAGAGGATTTTACAAATATCATTAATAAATACTGCACCTTGAACACTTACTATGTTCACAACTGTGCTAAACACAATCCATACTTTTTCTCATTTTTAATTCTCACAAGTAATAGGTGTTATTATCATCTTCATTTTATAGTAGAGAAAAATGAGTCTTGACAAGGTTAAATAATTAACCAAAAGTCACCCAAATAGTAATGGAATAGCTAGAACTCAGATACAAGTCTCTATCCAGCTCCAAAGACTCTTACACTATTCCTTACTGCCACTTTCATTCATTCTTTTATTCCTTCAAAAATTTTTTATTGAATATCACAAAGGTGAAGGGCTTTAGAGTTGATGTTATGATATATCTCTGAAACTATAAAGATAACTCTTGTCTTTAAAGAATATATAGATACTTCAAGGGAATACAGTCTTCAAAGGACTCAGTATGTAAGAGATATATCTGAATAATTATATCATTATCCTGGGTTGCACAATAACTTTTCTCCACCTTCTAAATATGAACATCTTGGAAGAGACCTGGAAGAACCAACAAAGACCTTACCCCACGAAAGTATCCTGAGCATAGGTTCAAAGGGCAATTAGTGACGGCTTAATTCAGAATCAAACTGTGTATGCCTTCAATGGTTGGAAAAATCCTCAGTAATTTACAAAGCAGACTCAGTTTTTGAGAGAGGGAACTCACTATTTAATAACTCTATCTAAAATATAAAATAATTCAGATTTAGTTCATTCTATCTTTGTGAAAACACTTGTGGGAATGATCTAGAAGACAGGATAATGTCAGAGAGAGAACATAAACTGTGGAATTTTGAAAAAAAAATCTGTGTTTGAATCCTGGCTGGTTCTTTGAAGCTGTTCTCACATCAGGAAACTGGAGATGATAATACTGGGTCTTAAAGGGTTGTTGTAAAATAATCAAGAAACACTTTACATGAGGGAGATACCCACCATGTATTACAGCTTTTAGCACTGCTCAATCTTAAATCCTTTTATTTTCAGGAATATTATATAAAGGTAGGTGTCCTTTCCTTCCTCCCTACTGTAGCTGAATTTCTCCTAAAACTACATACTTGATCAATGAAAAAAAAATTTTATGATAAAAATAAAACAATTAATTATAGTATACATGAAGTATTATTCTCACGTGATAGACTATTCAAATCAAACTCAGTTCCAAAACACTAGTTTATCATATTCAGAAAATAGACTTTTCTTTTTTTCTTCTATTTGTTAAAACCAAGCTTATTGAGGTATAATTTAATATATAGTAAAACCTTTTTTAGTATATAGTTCTATGACTTTTGACAAACGTAACTATATATAACTATAAACACATAGTCATATAGCCATCAAAATCAAAATACAAACTGTGTCATCACCCCCAAATTTTCTCATTGCTACTTGTGGCCCATCTCTCACAATGCCCAAAGTCCTTGGAATGCTGATTTGGTTTTTGTGCCTATAGTTCTATCATCTCAGGATNGTCATATAGCCATCAAAATCAAAATACAAACTGTGTCATCACCCCCAAATTTTCTCATTGCTACTTGTGGCCCATCTCTCACAATGCCCAAAGTCCTTGGAATGCTGATTTGGTTTTTGTGCCTATAGTTCTATCATCTCAGGATGTCAAAAGAGAACCATTACATATTATCAATTTTGTTTCTTTCACTAAGCATAATGTATTCAGATTCATCCATTGATTATATATAGCAGTATTTATTGTTCTTTTATTTTTACTTTATGGTATTTCATTGTATGAATGCACCAGAGTTTGTCTAGTTGAAGAGCATTTTGGTTTTTACATTTTGGGCCAATTATGAATAAAGCCACTACAAATTTTGCCAATCCACTTTCTATAGTAGCTACAGAATTCTGCATTTGCACCAGTAATGTATGAGAATTTCAGTTGTTTCACATCTTCAACAGCACTTTAAAAAGTGGTATTCTAACAGATGCATAGTGGTATCTCATGATAGTTTCAATTTGATTACACAAATGACACCCAATTTGATTGGTCAGCAACTCTGCTTCACCTGTTGGTAAATGTTTTGCATGACATACTTTTACACTGAAGACAAAATATGTCCCCTTCCATTTCAGTGAACAAAGGATGTTGTTACCATAAAGTCATCGGCCATTGCAGACACCCCGACAGTGTACCCTGAGGGAATTTAGGATGGAGAAAACAGGGTCCTGGCCCTAGGGATTTAAGATGAACATCTAAGGAATGATATCAATGAGCCCAGACTTATATCTTCACATACATAGAAAAGCACTAAATTCATTAACATGAGATGTGGTTTTTGTGATTAACAGTAATCTTTTGATATCTGACTACAGTTGTTATTTTTTGAGAGGTTGTTTTTTTGTTTTTGTTTTTTTCCAGCAGAAATAACTACATGTCTTGGTTCCTCACTTATCATATTGGAACAGTACCTCAGAGCTACTTGAGAGGCTACCATCTCGGGCTATCATCCTCAATAAGGTCCTTGAAAAAACGTTTGCTCTCAACTTTTAGGCTGTGCATTTTTTTTCAGTTGACAATGGCTTTCCATAAATTAAGGTAATGGGAAATATATTAAGATAATGTAAACCTTTGTGAGATAAATAATATCCCAGTATAGTACTCAAATACTCAATTGTACTTCAACATTGGTATGTACAATTTTTACCCTAAAGTTTTATCATTATTTCTATATTGTTGTGTAGTTTTCTTCTATTTTTTTAACATTTGCTGTTGTTGCTGCTGCTGCTAAGTTGCTTCAGTCATATCTGACTCTGCGCAGCCCCATAGATGGCAGCCCAACAGGCTCCCCCACCCCTGGGATTCTTCAGGCAAGAACACTGGAGTGGGTTGCCATTTCTTTCTCCAGTGCATGAAAGTAAAAAGTGAAAGTGAAGTCGCTCAGTCCTGTCCGACCCTTAGCGACCCCATGGACTGCAGCCTACCAGGCTCCTCTGTCCATGGGATTTTCCAGGCAAGAATACTGGAGTGGGTTTCCATTGCCTTCTCCATTTAAAATCTGGAATCATTATATTTCCCAATGAGACTTGAGTATTCAATAAGACAGTGAGTTAATGATTTCTATCCTAAACTTATTATTTTAAAATATGGAATGCTTCACAAATTTGTATGTCACCTTGCTAATCTCTCTGTGGTTCCAATTTTAATTCATGTGCTACTGAAGCAAGCACTATCTTAAACTCACACTGTATTAATACTAAGAGCCTTATTCCACAAATGCTTGTGGAGTGAGTTGAGAGCATTCAAATCACAACTTTGTCCTGCCCTTCTCCAAGCTAAACGCCACCAGTTGCTAAGAGACAAAACTGAACTGAAGACAGAGAAGGAAGTCTTAAGGGCATGAAAACATTTGAAAGCTTAAGTGAGGATTGGTTAGAACTCTAAAGAAAATTGAAGAGAAAATGCAAAGTGAAGTATTATACAATGTAAATAAAGAAGCACAAGCAAAAGTAAGAAGCATTAGAAAAATGAGTAAAGGGAATATTGAAAATACAAGAAAAGGAAAGAATCTATCATAGGCTAGAACTGAAGATCAGAAACATGCCAAAAATTATTATACATGAATACATCTATTTTATTGATGATATTTATAATCTTGGTCTATAAGTTAAATATTTTTAAGTTAAATCAGCCTTCCAGAGTAAAATGTAGGATGAAGAATAAGTGATATATTACTTTTGCTAAGTTACTGGGGCTAATACTTAGATTATTTTCTATTAACAAATCTCCTGAACTTTTATTAAAATTGAAAATATTAATACAGACTCGAAATAGAATCAAGATATCAGCAAGTAAACGAGACTAGGGAGAAGATGGGTGAGATTAGCATACACCTGATGACCATCAACCTGGTACTGTATCTTTAAATACTACTAAACACGGACAACAGCCCAACCACTACTCTCAACTCCGTATATTAAAACTGCTCACTCAGTATCTCCCTTTGAATATCTGATAACATGTCAAAAGTTTTCATGGTAAGAACAGAATTATTTACGTGTTCTTTGCACTTGCTCTAGCCCCAGTTTACTCCACTTTAGTAAATGGCAACTCTATTCATCCACTTGCCAAAATAGTCATTCTTCACTTTTTCTTACGTGTTACTCTAATCCATCAAGTTGCACCTTCCAAATACACCCAGAATCCTACCACTTCTTATCAAAATAGTCAAAGCTACTCTCCTCTCACCGGAATTATTGGAGTAGCCTCTAACATGGTCTCCATATCTCCATCCTGGTTTCACCTCTTAGCAGTCTCTGTCCGGCTCATCCTTTTCTAGCCAGACTGTCTTCCTTTCTCTCCTTGGAACACGCCAAGCAAGCCCTCTCCATAAGCCTTTTTCCATCTCCCTCCCTGAGCTGTCTTCCCCCAGGTATATGCGTGCTTCTTCCTATTCCTCCATTCAGTCTCCTCTCAAAGGACATCTTCCCTCAGAAAGGCTTTTCCTGACCAATCTGCAGAGACAGCACCCTCTTACTCTTTTCCTCTATCCAAATCGTTCAGATTTACTTTTTTGAAGAATACTTACCACCACCTAACATTTCATATATTTGTTTGTTTACTATCTGTTTATTTTATCATCTGGTCCCCCACAAGAAACTCATGAGGAATTTAGCCTTCTTTGATCACTATTGAATTCTCAGTGCTTAGAAGAATGGGTGGCTCATAGAACATGGATTTGTTAAATGAATGAAGGAATGATTTAGCAGCCTGAAGTGAGGTCTTACCAAAGGATAGAGTGAGTATATGAACCCACTCTGAATTACTGATCAGTGACCTTGAAAGACATAATTAAGGTCAATTTTCTATCACAGCTTTTGATACATGGTAATTACTGAATACATGACAAATATCTTTTTATTTTCAGAGGTTTCTCAACTTCAAACCACTCAAAGGTTAACAGGAGATGAAATCTGTCAACAGTCATATTCTACTTGGTATTTGGCATAGCAGAGAATAATTGATGTGACTGTCCCCCAAATTTTAGTAAAGTAAGACCTCTACCAGCCATTTTCCAAAATATATGTATGGTGTCTCCCACTTCTTAACTCTGTAGCCAAGCTGACTCCCCTTTCAAAACTCTGAATAAAAAACAGATCAGAGTATGATGGAATAAAAGGTCTAGAAAACACTATGATCGATAGATAAAGGAATATCCTATGCATCCCTTATATAGATAGATATAGATGGTATCTACCAAGCATAGGTTGCTATCATCTGAACAAGCAAACTTCAGGTTCCCTGGAGCTGGCTTGAACAAAGCTCTGTGTTCAGAGCCATGGCAATTTTGTCTTCAGTTCTGCCCGCTTCTTCAGTGTCCCTTTCTTCCCTTATCTACACTACAGTTCAGTGGGATCTAATCAAGGTCAACAGCAGGTGGACATCTGGTACTTTGCAGAAATACTAACAATACGTAAGTTTTCAAATGTAAGGAATTTTTTTATTGAAGTACAGTTGATTTACAATGTTGTTATGTATATATATGAATATATTCTATTCCATTATGGTTCATAATAATAGACTATTGAATATAGTCACTGTGTTATACAGTAGGGACTTATCTATTTTTTATATATAGTAGTTTGTATCTGATAATCCCAAACTCCTGATTTCCCCTCTGGTAACCATAAATTTGTTATCTTTGCCTGTGAGTTTGCTTGTTTTGTAAATAAATTCATCTGTATCACATTTTAGATTCCACATGTAAGTGACATCATACAGTATGTCTTTCTCTTTCTGCCTTAATTCACTCAGTATGATATTCTCTGGGTACATTCATGCTGTGCACTATCAATATCACATTCTTGTTTATGGCTGAATAATATTTCATTATATATATGTATCCCACATCTATACCCATTCATCTCTTGATGGGCACTTAGATTGCTTCCTAGTCTTGGTTATTGTAAATGGTGCTAGTGAACACTAGCTGTGTTTTCAAATTAGAGTTTTCATCTTTTCCAAATATTGTGCTCATGACTGTGATTGCTGCCTCATAGAAATAGCAATTCTATTTTTAGTTTCTAAAGGAAACTCCATACTGTTTTTCATAGTAGCCTAACCAATTTATGTTCCTACCTATAGTATAAGAGTGAGGGTTCCTTTTTTCTCCATATCCTCTCTCCAGCATTTGTTATTTGTAGACTTTTTAATAATGGCCATTCTAACTGGTATGAGGTGGTACCTCATTGTAGTTTTGATTTGCATTTCTCTAATAATTAGTGATGTTGAGCATCTTTTCATATGCCTCTTGGTCATCTGCATGTCTTCTTTGGAGAAATGTATGTTTAGTTTTCTGCCTTTTTTTTTTTTTTGGATTGTTTTTTAGATATGAGCTGTTTGTATATTTTGGAAATTAACCCCTTGTCAGCCTCATCATTTGCAAGTATTTTCTCTCGTTCTGTAGGTGTCTTTTCATTTTATTGAGGGCTTCCTTGGATGTTTTTAAGTTTGTTTAGGTCCTATTTGTTTGTTTTTGCTTCTATTTCTTTTGCCTTGGGAAAATGATCTAAAAAAACACTGCCACAATTTATGTCTGAAAATGTTTTGCCTATGTTTCCTTCTAGGAGGCATCATTCTTATGGTGTTATATTTTACATTTAGGTCTTCAAATCATTTTGAGTTTATTTTTGTTTGTTTGGTTTTGGTTGTTCTTGTTATTCAATTGTATGAGCTGTTTATACATTCTGGAAATTAAACACTGTGTTAAAAATCTTTTGAAGTAAAACTAAACTTATTTGGTACTAGTACTGATACACAAACTTAGAAATCCCAGAGGAAAGCAATGGATCTCTAATGCATGTGCAGAACTCCTGCATGTGGTATAGGTAGAGTATATAAGAGGAAAATGTTAGAACCACTATGTATTTTTACTTTTGTGTAATAAAATAAGAAAGAAACTGAGCTTCAATGATAATCTATGGTTTTACAGTAGCAGTAGTATATATAATTCATAAATGAAAGTAAATATATTGGAGTGCAAGGTAAAATTATTTTTACTGATAGCATTCTTGGATCAGAACTGATTCAACTGTGTTAATTTTCTTTTTCTAAGTAGTAGATTACTACAAACATAACAGCTTAAAACCACACACATTTATTATCACAAAGTTTCCCTGGGTCATGAGTACTGCCATGGTTTCGCTGTTTCCTCATCTGGAACCTCAACCAGAGAAGAATTCTTCCAAGTTCATTCAGAAGCCTTCCTGTCATGTAGCCCTCCCCATAGACAGTACACAAATGGCTGTTTGCTTCTTCACAGCCAAAGGAGAATCTCTCCAGCTCTGGTCTACAAAGGCAAAGTCTTATTTAACAAATCATAATCACAAGTGTGACACTCCATCATCTTTGCCATACTCAAGTTACAGTTTCCACCTGCGCTCAAGAGGAAGGGATTATACAAGGGTATGGATCACCAGGAGACTCACATTAAGGTGTGCTTTCCATGGAAACTATTCTTTAAAAGAAAATCCAAAGGTCGTTTTAGCTTCAAAACACGGTTGACTAATCTTAATTTTTTAAAAGCTTACCTGAAATATATCTTCCCTCCTGGAAAATTTATTGCATCAACTTAGCTCAATTCTAGTCACTTCCTACAATGGATTTATCCATCCGTTACATCTAAGTTTAGATTCTATTAAATTGTACTGGATCCTGGATGCTAACAAGTATGTGTATGAAGTCTTGGATCTCTCTAATGTATACATAGTTAAAGGATATACACATCTATTTATCTTATAAACAATACTGTCAGAACAATGTTGTCAGAAAAGGCAACAATTCTCATCTTCCCTTCCTGTGCTTGCTAACACACTCCAAATATGAAAGTAGAAACTCTACATCTTGCATAAAACAAAATAGAGACAGAGTGGCAATGTAATGTGGCTGAAACACAAAGCAGTAGTCACTGAGAGTAAGGATTAGACCTTAACATTTCTGATCCTTTATCCTGTGTTCATTCCGTTAGGTTTTACTGTACTGTTTCCAATTAACTAAGAAGAAATCTTTAAAGAAAGATATGATCTTCAAAATAAAAATGAAAGCTTAAAGAAGGCAGTCAGCATAAAAGCTTCCAATGTGCCATCTGGATGAATAATTCCATCTGGAGAGGTGAGCCTTTTTTCATTTTTGTATTTTTAGGGTGGGTCATTATCTTCCCATAACTATGCATTAAACAGTCTAGCTCCCCTGGGTCAGAATTCTCAAGAGAATGGGAAACCCAGCTCATTGTACAAGTCAGTTCTACATGGCTGCATAATACTCAGAAGAGACTTTAATTGATTTATTATTTGCTTTTACTAGTCTCAACAAGCTAAAAGACAAAATTTAGGTTATACACTAATGCAATTTGATCTCTAATTAATCCAATATACTTCAATCTGTCTGAAAACAAAAGAAAATAAATTCATTCTATTCCATCAACTTCTTGACATTTTCCCTTCATATAGTTGGGAAGAAAAAACTGATGACAAAATTGTAACTTTTATGCTATAGATAGGGCTTGTAACATGCCAAGGCAAAAAACACAAGAGCTATTTACTGAATATGGTCTTTTACCCAGGAGAAAAACAGATGACTGCATATCCTAAAAGAAGGTATTTCTGAAGCTTCAAAAAAATATTCACAGTGCTCAAGACAAATGGTAAAAGTTCTGTCACTGCCTCTGGGAAGACTGTCCTAAGTCCTCAGCTACTGAACTCGAATATCCACAAACATCTGCTTCTTTCTTCAGCAGGTAGCTCCTCTCTGTTGTGTGCAACCAACATGACTCAAGCGGGGCTCTAAGGACATGGAATTATGAATACTAGTAGGTGCTGATCAATGAAAGCACTGAAATTCTTTATCTCCTTCCTCTTGCACAGATAATAGCAGTACAAAGAGCAATATAAACAATATTAGAGCTTTTGTTACAGGCAAATCTCTGATCTGCTGTTACTGCATTTGTGCCTGTTTTAAAATTTTCATCATTTCAATTCACAAAGATCAAGGAATAAAAAGGGAAATTTGTCATTTCTTATTTGATCAACTATCCAAGAACCGAGTGAATTTCTTCAATATTATAAGGTTCACATGAACACTAAGAGATCTTCTCACAAAAACAGTGTTGGTTAGATCTCTCTGTTATGAATACATTTAAAAATAATAAAAATGATCTTTAATCCTAATTTAACATAATTTCTAATAAATTCAACATATATTTGTTCCTCATTGAATTTTAATGTCAGTATTTTGTAAATGAAATGCCAGTATTTTTCTAATTGGTTTTCAGCTAATATTTTTTTCAGTCATCAATCCTATGATACATTTTGGAAGTTCAGTGTAGGGAGTACACACATATTGCTTTCAGTCAGGTTTTTTTTTTTTTTAATGTCCTCCTTAATGAATTCTTAATTATATTATTCAAAAGATCCATTATTCAGCATTCATCTCACTGCTAAATGAAAGTCTTTACCTGACATGTGAATGAAATAAGTCTAAATGCTTTCTATGCCACCTAGGGATTCTGAATAGATTTTTAGCTTCATGGCAGCAATAGGCTTCATTTCTGTTTTAAATTTGTATGGAATGTTTTTAGAGGTGGGTAATATGCAATAGTATACCAATGTGAGCAGCACTTTACTTCCAAATGTGTTCTCAGATTTACTTAGGGCTAGAAAAATGTGAAGAAGTTCAGAAGATAGCTGAAAGTGGAAAAATTCCACACAAGATTTGATAATATCTGTACAAAGATTTTAGATGAATGCAAGTGTTATCTAAGACTAACTTCAGATGAGGAGAGTAAATTTCCTGAGAGTTCCTTGTAAATGTCCCTCCTGTCACTTCTTTATCAGGAAAAAGCATAGTGCTAAGTAGTAGCAAGAGAAATTCAGAGATCCTTCAAAAGATAAGATTTTTTTAAAACATATTTTTGCTGACTAATGCATAAGTAAGAAATAGTCTCAGGCTTTATGGTCCTCTTATAGTCATATCTAAAAATGAGCCAGAGTTACTAGTCCACTTATCAAGCAGTCTCCACTGCTTGATACTCCCAGAAGATATCTACCAAGAAGGTAAACTTGTGTGTGAAATAGTTCTGACTGGGCTCTAGAACGTCCTCTGTGTTTGTGTGTGTGTGTTCAGTTATCTCCAACTCTTTGAGGTCCCATGGACGGTAGCCTGCAAGGCTTCTCTGTCCATGGAATTTTCCAGGCAGGAATACTGGAGTGGGTAGCCATTCCCTTCTCCAGGGGATCTTTCTAACTCAGGGATCAAAACCACATCTCTTGGCATGTGAATTCTTTACCACTAGCGCCTAATGGCAACCCACTTCAGTACTCTTGCCTGGAAAATCCCATGGAGGGAGGAGCCTGGTAGGCTACAGTCCATGGGGTCTCAAAGAGTCGGACACGACTGAGCGACTTCACTTCACTTCAGTGCCACCTGAGAGACCCTAGTTCTACAGAATATAAATAAACCTGTTGGAGATTTTAGGTTTAGGGAAAGCAACGTTCACGTTCTAAAGAATTAAAAGCAACAAATTCAGAATATCTGCTCTCCCTGCCTAAGCTTCAGAAGAAGAAAAAAAAATTAGCAAGAGCATCTAACAAGACAAGCTTACCTTGTTTTGATAGGCTTGGTTTTGTTTTGATTTTTCTAGCATAAGAAACCTGGCTGAAGACACTGTTACTTGCTTTGCTAGGCCTGAGTTACGTGTATGTGCAAATGTTTATGAGAACAAGCCCTTTGTCACATTCAGCTATGCAGAGCTGATTGAATAAATGACTTCATAGCCTTGCATCTAATATTGAGTGACAAAAACAATGAAATCTTTTGGATCCCCAAGACCATTAAAAAATATTCTTAGAGAAAGCATAAGTTAATAGTTTCCAATTCAGTGTTCTCTTTGAAAATAGAAGGAGATATGTCTGGGCAGAAAGCAATACATTTTTCTTCCATGATTGTTTTTATGATAACTGCCATTGTAGCCAAAACTTGGGAACAAATTGTTCTTCAATTGCTGCAGACAGTGAAGAAAGTATAGAAGGGAAATTTCAACATAAAATTACCACAAACACAGAAGGGTTGTTATATCTTCAGAGAAAGGTATATTTTAATGTTCCCATATTATTAACTGAATATTTTGAAAATTAATGATAAATATACACATTTTAAAACTCAATGTCTACATATTTTTAAAGAATACAGAAAAAGTGTGTGCATGCATGCTCAATGGTGTCTATAGCCTACCAGGCTCCTCTTGTCAATGGGATTTTCCAGGCAAGAATACTGGAAAGGGTTGTGATTTCTTCCTCGGAGGGATATTCCTAACCCAGGGGTCAAACCCACATCTCCTGCATCTCCTGCATTGTTGGGAAGATTCTTTACCACTGAGCCACCTGGGAAGCCCCAGAGGAAAACAAAATGGCAGTCCATAATCAAAGTACAGTATGTGTCAGGGAAACAGAACAACATTAATTCAGTAGAAACAATAAATAGAGAAGATTTACTTTTTTCCCATTTTTGCTTTAAATCAAAATTTAGGATTTGAAGATAATCAAAGTTTAAGATTATTCCATCAATGGAGCAGCCACTCTTAAAATATATTTCTCATTGAGCCAGAGGTGATACTAAAGGCGTGGCCTTCGAGTTGCTTAGACTAATACCTGATTGGAAAGAGAAAAAAGGTTAGGCTGTTTAGAATCAGCCTCATTATGTATACTTCTTGCTAGAAAAGAAGGCCCACTTTAAGCTGATCAGGCATTAGTTAATGAAACACTTGGTATTTTCCAGCAGGAATGCAATACTTTCTAGCTTTAAAAAAGCAAAGCGTCCTTTAGAATACATAGAAAATGTTAGAGGAAAGCCCACAGGAATTCTCTCCTCTGATGGGCAACTCCTAAGGACTGCAGGTCCCCATTCTCACTGAATGGGTTCTTCTAGTTGGCATCCTCTGCTGAGGGCCCCAGTCCACTTTAGCTCCTGGAATTAGGAACACTCAGAGCAAAAGGCTAAGTCAATGGACTTCTGGTGTGAGTTAAAGCTAGATATTTTGAAAATTAATCAAATGAGTCTAAACATAACAAATAAATTTAAATAAGGACGAAACCAGCAGGTAACTTCAACAGAATGTCTGGGTACCCTCAGTTCCTGAGCCAATGAATTCAGGATCAGCATAAATGCTGTTTTCAAAGTACTGCATTTGTTAGGAAATAAGTTCTTTGGTAAAAGATATGATTCTCTCTCATGAGAGCCATTTTACACAAGAAAACATAGATCAGACTTCTCTCCCAAGGAGGGTTTGTCCCCATAGCCTGGCTAGACTGTTTTATGTCTTGTGGCCTCCATTCCAGGAATACAGGTGGGCAAACAGACCTTAAAAGAAGTAGACAGAGAACTGGCCAAGCTTCAGCCCACAATCCATGTATATTTGTAGAAAATAAAAGGTGTGTTCAGGAGGGGAAAAAATCAAGACTGCTCAATTGTGCTGAGAGAATGAGTCTTGGTGTCTGACAAGGCTCCGCACAATTATTTTTTCATCTATAGTGCAAAAATCCATATTTATCTCTGCAATTGCCAGGAAAAAATATCCTAGTGAAGCTTATGAATAATATTTAAAAGTAAAAGAAGCAAAAACTATTTAATTATCACATTACTTATGGTTATAAAAAGCAACATTACTTAAAAGCCCTAAAGCTCCTTTCCTCAGAGCCACTGTAAACATCAACTATTGTTTACCAGATGTAACTTATTACTTTGGAAATGTCATTCTATTATACTTAAATGAGGTAATTTGCAATTCCCTGTCCCATTCACAGGAGTCTCTTTCTGAACCTCTTTAGAAAGGAAATTCATGAGATACTATTACTTGGTTTTCATGTGACAATTTCATTTATTTTTAACCAATCTAAGCAGCACTGTCACCTTTTGGTTGTTTTCCTTTTAAGTATCTATTAAATAGAGTAACTGTACTGTAGAAGATCTTAACTTTCTGTACTGATAAACAGCATTCAGAAAGAAAATGAGACTTCTTTGATGAAGCTCATTTCTTCACAATATGGTTAATGCTTTCTCATATTAAAAATAACAGCAATTTCCTGTTTGTCCCATTTCATTTCATTTATACAAATCCTTTGTATTTCATATGGGGAAAGTTTTCTTTTATTTCTTTTTTTTTCCACTGTCAAATATTTGAACTTCCTTCTAGTTTGATAACACTGGCCTACAATAAGCTACTGTACAGCAAACTAACATCCAAGACCACTACTTCTTTTGGATGGCAATTATTCCAAATTAACAAATTCTTGTATTTGAAGCAGTTAAAATTTTTTCAAACAGGTTAAATATATTAAATGATTTTTCAGATTGTTTCTCAACTCCAAACTCTCTGGAGCACCAGGGATATTTACAATCAAAAATGTCTGCTATTTATTTTGAATTTTTTATGAAATTCCTAGAAGTGTGAGTCTCTCACAGTCATGAATGTGTTAAAGCAGATGTACACTAGAGGCAAGCCTTAAAGTTTAAACTCAGAATTATTGATAGCTAGAAAAGCACTAGCTCAGAACCACCTAACCTTCTTAGCTGGTTAAAAGAGTATAATCCTTTCAGTTATTAGAAGACCTTTGAAGTGAAACACAGAAACAGCCCTTTTGCCTGTTTTTTTTTTTTTTTTTTNTCCATGTATATTTGTAGAAAATAAAAGGTGTGTTCAGGAGGGGAAAAAATCAAGACTCCTCAATTGTGCTGAGAGAATGAGTCTTGGTGTCTGACAAGGCTCCGCACAATTATTTTTTCATCTATAGTGCAAAAATCCATATTTATCTCTGCAATTGCCAGGAAAAAATATCCTAGTGAAGCTTATGAATAATATTTAAAAGTAAAAGAAGCAAAAACTATTTAATTATCACATTACTTATGGTTATAAAAAGCAACATTACTTAAAAGCCCTAAAGCTCCTTTCCTCAGAGCCACTGTAAACATCAACTATTGTTTACCAGATGTAACTTATTACTTTGGAAATGTCATTCTATTATACTTAAATGAGGTAATTTGCAATTCCCTGTCCCATTCACAGGAGTCTCTTTCTGAACCTCTTTAGAAAGGAAATTCATGAGATAATATTACTTGGTTTTCATGTGACAATTTCATTTATTTTTAACCAATCTAAGCAGCACTGTCACCTTTTGGTTGTTTTCCTTTTAAGTATCTATTAAATAGAGTAACTGTACTGTAGAAGATCTTAACTTTCTGTACTGATAAACAGCATTCAGAAAGAAAATGAGACTTCTTTGATGAAGCTCATTTCTTCACAATATGGTTAATGCTTTCTCATATTAAAAATAACAGCAATTTCCTGTTTGTCCCATTTCATTTCATTTATACAAATCCTTTGTATTTCATATGGGGAAAGTTTTCTTTTATTTCTTTTTTTTTCCACTGTCAAATATTTGAACTTCCTTCTAGTTTGATAACACTGGCCTACAATAAGCTACTGTACAGCAAACTAACATCCAAGACCACTACTTCTTTTGGATGGCAATTATTCCAAATTAACAAATTCTTGTATTTGAAGCAGTTAAAATTTTTTCAAACAGGTTAAATATATTAAATGATTTTTCAGATTGTTTCTCAACTCCAAACTCTCTGGAACACCAGGGATATTTACAATCAAAAATGTCTGCTATTTATTTTGAATTTTTTATGAAATTCCTAGAAGTGTGAGTCTCTCACAGTCATGAATGTGTTAAAGCAGATGTACACTAGAGGCAAGCCTTAAAGTTTAAACTCAGAATTATTGATAGCTAGAAAAGCACTAGCTCAGAACCACCTAACCTTCTTAGCTGGTTAAAAGAGTATAATCCTTTCAGTTATTAGAAGACCTTTGAAGTGAAACACAGAAACAGCCCTTTTGCCTGTTTTTTTTTTTTTTTTTTTTAATTCTCCTATAGACTAAACCACAGGGAAGTGTGGGCTTAGCCCCATCTGCGTGGTGAGCAGTGAATTACTTTACTTGAACTTTGCTCCAGTCAGGACATTTTAGGGCTTATAAATCTTGAATCCATCTAAGTTCACCTTAAATTAGCCTTGCAAAAACACACTCTAAACTCCAGTTGTCAGCCTGGTGGCTTTTGGCCAGATGCCACTCAGCAGCTGAACACTGATTGCCATCTTCTCTTTCACTTTTATTTTTTGTCTTAGACACAATTTTTAAGGGAAAAAAAAAAAGAATATGCAAGCTAATAGGATGTGGAGAACAACTACAGCTTAATAATGGTACTGTTAGCAGGTACATTTTACAGTTAAAATATATGTGATGAAAACAGAGTGAGCTAGTCTAACTGTGTGCACAATAATACTATATATGGCACAAGGAATCTGGGACTGGGCCCGGGGTTTGGCTAAGCCTTGCCAAGATACAACAGATTTTTCAATTTTCCAGCAAATAGAAACAAAATACTAGTTTCAGAAGGTGTACTCAACAAACACTTTCCAATGTGTTTCTGATTTGTGGTCAGAATGTTTTTACTGCTGGTGCCCTGCACTTTTGAGACATTTATTTCCTAAAAGAAAGATTCCTTTCTATAAACCTCAACTGTCTGTTTTTCAAAGCAATTTAAAATCAAACACACAAATAAAATTCTTAACATATGGAAACCTTCATATAGGACCTTACATATCCAGAGTTAAAATTGTTTTATAAACTGTAATGCTTTGCAGATGAAAATACAGAGAGGATGACTGTTTTTAGCACTAATGCTTTTTGACAGCGTTAAACCTTGTTTTAGTAATTGACATCAAAATGTTTGGTGGTTTTAAATGGACCATTAATAAAAATGGTATGTTTTAAGTTTTTTAGAAATTGTGCTTAATACTGTGAAGTGGGATAAAATTGCAAATATAATACTTATTTTTATTATTTCAAAAAATTCTTATAACAAAACAACCCTCATTCTAACCCATGTCTCTAGAGGAACTTCTGAAGCTCAAAGGGAGAAATCATTTCTTTAGAATCTCTCCAGAAATGGACGTTTTAGCAGTTCCCAGTTTGGAAAAAGACAAACTAACAAAATAAAATTGGCATGGTCTGCCACTAGGACTCTAGAAGTTTTGCTGAACCCAATTGGATCCTACAGAACCATGAAAATATAATCAAAGGTCTTTACTATGAACTAGGAGAAGGCAATGGCACCCCACTCCAGTACTCTTGCCTGGAAAATCCCATGGACGGAAGAGGCTGGTGGGCTGCAGTCCATGGGGTCGCTAAGAGTCGGACACAACTGAGCGACTTCACTTTCACTTTTTACTTTCATGCATTGGAGAAGGAAATGGCAACCCACTCCAGTGTTCTTGCCTGGAGAATCCCAGGGACCAGGGAGCCTCATGGGCTGCCGTCTATTGGGTCACACAGAGTCGGATACGACTAAAGTGACTTAGCAGCAACAGCAGCAGCAGCAGCAGCAGGAAGTACACACCAGAGGACATGACTTTTAGTATCACCTCTGTCACAAACATTGTATCCAGAAAACCATGCAAAGTTCCCTGAGCCTCAACAAACCTATCTGTAAAATGGAAATAGTAACCTTTACACTTCCAAAGCAGATAGACAATTGGAAAAGCTCATAAATCACACTATGTGAAAAATCTTTGTAACAAAAGGCAAAATTATTCAATTCCATTTAAATCAGCAAGCATTTTACTGAGCACTTATTAGTTCTTGTTCACAATGAATGGGAGAAAAGAAAAGTATATGAAAGTTACAGATCTTACCTCGTGGAAACTATAAAGAATGCATTGGATAAAAGCAGAAAATGAGATGAAGTTGGGGCTAGAGAGACATTTGGTCGAGAAAGAATTTGAGAAACAAAATGACGACAGGAAACAGCACAGCCTGATTTTGGAATCAATGATCCAGCAATATGAGGACTGACTGACAAACACGAACAAATATTTTTGGGCTTACAGTATGCAAAGGAACCCTGTGATAGGCTGTTAGGAAAATGTGGCTTAATTTTCACCAATCTTAGAATATTTTCCTCAGCCCTATCTCCTCATTTCAGTCACTGCCCAAATTTTCTGCTTTCCTTTATATGCAAATTAATAAATTAACAGCATCAAATTTATGAAGACATTAGAGTTTTCCTTAGAAGGAAAGGAGGCTTCCCTGGTGGCTCAGACAGTAAAGAGTCTGCCCGCAGTGTGGGAAACTCAGGTTCGATCCCTGGGTCAGAAAGATCCCTTGGAGAAGGCAATGGCAACCCACTCCAGTACTCTTGCCTGGAAAATCCCATGGACAGAGGAGCCTGGGAGACTACAGTCCATGGAGTCGCAAAGAATTGGATACAACTGAGTGAATTCAGTTTCTTTACTTCTTTCTTTGGAAGGAGGGCAAAAATCCAGGATCCCCTGGAGACTTGACATCCACCATGGGACTCACAGGCTTCAGAATGACTGTNACTACAGTCCATGGAGTCGCAAAGAATTGGATACAACTGAGTGAATTCAGTTTCTTTACTTCTTTCTTTGGAAGGAGGGCAAAAATCCAGGATCCCCTGGAGACTTGACATCCACCATGGGACTCACAGGCTTCAGAATGACTGTAACAGACAGTTCACATAAACATAGGATCAGGAGCTCAGAAAGATCACCATGCCAGAGGACAGAGAAAGAACAATATACTTCATGATTAGAACATATTGCTAAAATTCTATAGGAATGGTAGGCATCAGCAGCAGAGGAATGTTGGCACCCACAGTAAGCAACCAAGAAACTCAGCACTGGAGATTATTCATGGGCTCAAAGCCTCAAGAATCTCCATTATGATGACAGACTGCCCTATGCTAATTACAAATCAGGGTAGAGAATTTCCATAATTCCTGTGTTAAATTCCACGTCCTAACCAACACGAAAAATGTTTCACCTTTAAAAATAAAATAAGCTTTGAAAGGCAACCATTGTGGCCCACACACTATGGAATTAGAATAATCTAGAGCAGGATGGAGGAGTCTGGTGGGCTGCAGTCCATGGGGT
>SJYV01008710.1:872565-941333 GCA_006410875.1 Neotragus pygmaeus
TTGACCCGTCCAGCAGGTCCAGTTATTCGCGGGTCCCCGAGAAGGAGCTACCTGAAGGAATCATGGGGGAGAGAGAGAAAGGAGACCAAGCGGCGAAGAATGACAGAGTCAGTCTGGCTTATGTCAAGGTCTCATTTACTAGCCGAAAACGAGCAATATTTATAGTCAAAGGTTACATAAGGTAGTGACGAAAAATGGTTACACCAAGGTGGATAATCGAAACTTACAATTACACAAAGAAATGAAATTTACCCCCCACCCAACATTCCAGTCCTTAGAGTTATCTTTGGTACATATCAGTTACTTATTATCCTAGGGGAACATTGTGACCTGGCTTTCTTAAAGCCCCCTGTAGGCATAATGGTTCCAGGAAGCTGCTGGTTTCACGATGATTTATGTTGGCTATTTGTTCGGGCTTGTCCATGCTTGTCCAGGTTACATTGGCCTCATGGCTCCTCACAGAAATGGAATCCAGGAAGAGCTGCAGGTATGCCTCTGCCTCCTGAAAGCAGCCCCTGAGCAGGAGCGTTTGTGGTAGGTATAAGTAGTCAGGTGTCTTGGTCCTTTCCAGCTGCTGTCACAAAGCACTATCAACTGAGTGGGCCATCAATAACAGAGATTTATTTCTTACATTCCTCAAGGCTGGCAGTCTAGTATCAGGGTGCCAGCATGGTGAGGTTGTGCTAAGAATCCTCTTCCAAACTGCTCCTTGATCCTCATATGGGAGAAAGAGTCAGAGAGCTGTCTGAATTCCTCTTATAATGGTATTCAACCCACTCACGAGGGTCCCACCCTTGTGACGCCCCAAAGGTCCCACCTCCCAATACTATCATTAGAAGTCAGGAATTTGGGGGGGGACCCATTCAGTCCACTGCATCAGATTTTTCATTCTCTGCCAGGAAACTCCCTTAAAACAAACTAAACCAAGTTTGGACAATGAGCCTAGCAATCTTCTAGTGTCACAGGGCAGGTCACAAGCAGGATGGCAACGACCACAAGTCTTATTCTGGCCCTTCCCAGACATCAGAAGGCCCATAGAAGTTGCCTATATTTACAGCACTTGTGAAAGAGGGACATTACATGGGTAACTGAAACCACAGGAGGGAAAAAAATTGACTCCGTGACTGAGCCATCATCTTATTTCTAGCAGAGACCTACTAAATCAAAACAATGGCATGTTAGCTGGTCAGCGCACTAACAGGAACCTGAAAGAACACAAAGTAGATTTAGGGAGTCTCTCTACAGATATAGTGCCACTGACACAAAAGAAGAGGGTAGCAGGATGTTCATGGGGGATGGATGATAGGGGCTTCCAGATAGCAGGAATAGCTGTGGGTGCTTCATCGGATCTCGAGAAAATGTACCAGTCTCATCAGATCTCGAGAAAATGTACCAGTCTCAACAAACTAACACTTTGTTGCTCTGATCTACTTCCTTGATTGCTCCTTTTCCTCCAACTTCTAAGGGAGAGTCTTTGTCTTCCTACACAGCACCAAGGCCTTCTGAAGGACCTTTAGGATAATTGGAAAAAGGATTGTCTCAACAAAAAAGTGAGTGTTTAAAAGATTTATATTGCAAAAAGGAGAAATAACAGCAGGAGAACGATACAGTAGAGCTGAACTCTGTAAAGGGGTACAGTTGGAGAAACAGATGTTATCCACATGGAGGATGCGGCAAAGAGGCAGAGATGGGGTGGGGAGGTTTAAAGTACAATCATTATTGGTAATGTGCTTCCTCCCTTGGGATATTTTCTAAGAGATCGATTAGAAATTAGAATTACGATCTTAGTTTTCCTTTTGACTGCTGCTTCTTCAAATGTGATTCTATGAGGGGCTAAGGCTCCAATTTTATTGGGTTTATACTTTCTGATAACCCAACAAAGGTAAAATAAGTGCCTAAACTAGGCAATAGTCTTGTGATATTGAGAACAGGATAGAATAAAGCAACATTTAAAACATAAAATCAACCAGAATTTTTCTTGGACGTTAAAGGGAGAAGAGGATGAAATTGTCTAGGATGTTTACCAGGCTTAGTTTATTGTTTCAGTGGAATGCCAACAACTATGGGGGTTGGGGAAGAAAAATTCTGAAGGTAACCAATAAGCAACAGGATATCAATGTTTGGAATTCATAAGAGAGTTAGGACCAGAACTCCCCGGCATGCCTGTGAAAAATAAACTCATGGGAATAGATGACATTCTTAAGGGAAATAAATAGTCAGGAGCCCAAAGACATTTTAAGATCGTAAATAGGACAATTGTTAACTGAAAATCAAAAATGTTAGCCAGATATTATATTATTTAGATAATGTAGCAGTTTCAAAATGGAGGGGGGAAAGACATCAACTAACATAAACTGTAACTGCGACACTCTTCACTTCTGTACCAGGTCACAGGCCTGTGTTGTAAATCAAAGCAACTCTTCTATTATTTTGTGCTCTCATACTCTCTGCCAACCTCTTCAGCTAGACTGGGTTTGGATCTGGAGGAGTAATCTATATCTTCATTCCTACAGATGAGCCATTAGTGGCTGTGTCTTCTTTGGGTTAGCACAATTTTCCAAGGACAGTTAGGTAAGAAATTAAGTATCAAGAGATAACCCAGTGATTATCCTGAGTTCTAAACATTAGTCCCTTTTCCTCTATTCTGAATCAGCAGTCTAATTTCCTCCTGGTAATTGAGATAAATCACCCAGGGCAGAATCATTAATTTCACCTTCTCTACCTGATGGTTCAGCAGCACGAGAAATTCAAAATGTTCAGGGAATAGTCTCAGTTTCTTGGAAACATGATGATGTTTCCTCATAAGCATGCTTCTTTTAGGCATTATGACCTTCAATCTCATTGAACCATACATACTCTTGAGGACAGGAAGCAAAAAATTCTTCTAGAGTATTAACTAAGATCAATTCAGAATAATTACAAGAGAGGTCACTCCCATATCTATGCCTTAACTCTCAGATTTAGTCCTTCCATCTAGAAAGCCTACACTGGCACTGACCGCTGATTTAAGGCACACATCTCATCCCTAGGGATCTTACCCTCCTCTCACAAAGTGTTTTCTCTTTGCTTGTACTATAACTGAGGCTTGAGCAGGCCATTTCTATTCTTTGTCAAGTTACCTGCTTCTGGATGAGGCATGTGGAAAAAACTAGAGTTTGTGGTCCCTGTCAAGAAATGTGGCCCTAGTCAGATAAGATATATATAGAGGAAAATGACACTTGGTAAGTCATTCTACAAATTCATGAACCATGTTGCTTATGGAAGCACTGCAGACATTGGAGGCAAACTATGAACCAGATTAAGTTGGACACTCCACAGTGGTAAGTAGCCAAATCAGTCGTGGCAGAAAATCCATGCTTCTCTCTCTGATGCTGTAGTCATTTTATATGTGATACAAAGAGCAAGCACTGAGTACCTAAAGAAAGATGACTTTCTCTATTGGGTAGGTCACCCTACCTAATTACTGAGAGCCTCTTCAGCAATGGATTGCCTCTGCTGGGCATTACATGACATACAAACATTTTCACATTCTGTACCATTCCAGAATTGCCATTGTACATAACCAACCTCCAAACATTTTTCAATTTTCCAATTTTCCATTAAAAATTGTTTTCTTTCCAACTCCCCGACAAGCCAAGTAACTTGTTAATCACTACCTACATTACCAGTGTCAATATGTTTCTCAAGTCATCTCTCCTTCCACTTGCAGTGGATAAGTAGACAAATATACTAAGATGTTCTCTCTTCACCTTGAAAAGGACTGTAGTAAAATACCTATGCATTTCTTTTCATTCTTGCTCTGGAAAAGGGTGTCTTTGTGTATCAGAACAGCAGGACTGTTCATCACCCAGCCACCAAAGATTATTATTAAAGTAAAACATTAAAACACTAGAATATTCAAATCTGTCATGAAATTACGTTTTCCTTGCCAGGATAAGTAATGAAATTTTAGCTAATGAGACTTAAAGGAATTATACTTAGGCACTTGTTGGAAATGGCTCTGTCTCCTAAGAAGTTGTATGTATTATAAAAAAGAAAAGATCTTTTTTGCCTCTGAATACTGTTGCATGCACGTGACATCTGAATCTAAGGCCAATATCTTCAGAAATAAAAGACACTAGCATAAAACTACAAGCTAATAAACTGAGAACTGAACAGTGGAAAGCTAGAAAGAACCTGGTTCTTAGATAATGCTGTTGAACTGCTGAGCTAACCATCCTTGGAATGGCTAAATGTAAGAGTAACTCTAGACTCTTTGATACCACCACCACATTTGTATCATCTAGGATTTTATTAGAATTACAGAATCTCAAGTCCCACCCAGTTCTACTTAATCAGAATATGCATTTTACCAAGATTCCCAAGTGACTCATAAGCGCATTAAATTTGAGAAATATTTTCCATGACAAAATTTTTAGATGTAGTTACTAGCAGATGGAATTGACCAGAAGAAAATGGACTGCCTGAAAGCTTATTAAATTCTTAAGGGAAATGTATTCTTATTGAACTTTCTATTACTCACTACTTAATGCAAATTCACTGATAGGGATAGCTTTTGATGGAAGAAGCTTAAACATATTTATGATTATTTTTTCTTTGGGGGGATAGTAAATGTATTTATGAAAACTATAAGTATTAGCATTCAAACTTTGAGCCCTGTAACTCTTAAGATGAAACACATATAGAGGCTTTGTAACATACAATTTTCAAATAACTACTTAAGAAGACAATAAACTAAATATCACATGAAACGGGGTGTGATTAACAAATGAAAGCAATTCAGTGTTGTCGTTCAGGTACTACTTATGTATTAGGGATAAAAATATGGATGTCATAATCCTTGTCTTAAGGAAAAACACAGTCTAAAACAATTATAAGCCAGGCCACGGATCAAAATAAGCAGGAACAAAGGATCGTTTTTGATAGCATTTGGCATTTAAATCCCCAAACAATCAGTAGAAGACTTACAGTGGCCTTTTTGTTGTTGTTGTTACTTTCCAGCATACATTCCTCTTCTGCTACCAGTACCACAAATTTCCTCTGAGGTGTCAAGTCTCCCTCATTTTCCATGCATGTGGTTCAAGTTAAAGCTACACCATTGCTGCAGGGAAGAAGAGTGAGATACAGGCCTGGCCAATCAGCTCCTATAATAGGTTACAGCATTGTTTCCAGCTATCATCTCCACCTGACTCACAACCCCCTCAAGAACAGTACAGTATATGCATATGCCTTTGCCATAGTAATTAAGGTGTTGCCCTGTAAGTAGGATATACTGGAGTGGAAGAAATAACCATCCAGAGTTGTAAGTCCGGGAAACCAGAAAAATGATTCCATTTGTAGTGATAGAAGGGTCAGTAAGTGAAGACCATTTGGGAAGGAAGATGAAGAATTCAATTTTAGATAATGAGATTTAATTTAAAAGAATATTTATTCTTTTGATTATAAAATAATACTTGATTTTGTAGGTAAATTTTGCATATCAGGGAAAACAAAAGGAAGGCATTTAATATAAGCCTGCTAACATTTTGATACATTTCCTTCCAAACATCTTTTCCCCTTCGTATACAAATATAAAAACCAAAGTGTGATTATAATATATAATATATTATACACATTATATATTATAATATATTATATATTATACACATCCTTGTATCCTGCTATTTTTATTTGATATTATGAGTACACAAATGTAAAAAAAAACTGGAGTAGTTAACTCTTAATGACAGATTTTCTATTTTTACAATTATAAATACAACAATAGGAATATTTATATTGAAAAATGGATATAGAACTTATTTAATATACATAGAATAACACTTATTCTCTCACAGTAAGTTTTCTCAACAAGGACATACATAGACTGAGGTTATGTGTGTATCAAATTATTAAGGAACATGGGGTAACTCCATTAAAGAGTCTCTAACCAACAGTACGTTGTTGTTGTTGTTTAGTCGCTCAGTTGTGTCCAACTCTTTGTGATCCTATGGACTGTAGCCCCCAAACTTCTCTGTAAAGAATCTGTCTGCAATGCAGGTGACCCAGGTTTGATCCTTAGGTTGGGAAGATCCCCTGGAAAAGGAAAGAGCAACCCAATCCAGTAGTCTTGCCTGGTGAATTCCATGGACAGGGGAGCTCGGTGAGCTACAGTCACAGGGTTGCAAAGAATCAGATACGAATGAGCAACTAAACAATAGCAAGAAGCTTTCTGTCAGGAGACACAGGCCAAAAGTGACAGGAGGAATTTTCTTTCTGGACCAGGTGGTCATTACAGGCAGAAGCCTAGCACACAGGAGTTCTGTACCACGTAAAGAGAGAAACATTACTCAACACATGTAAAGGAAATGCAGTCAGAAAAGAGGACCTTTCTTTGAAGAGTAACCTTCTCACATGAAATTAATTACTCATAAAAACTAGAAGATTAAATATTCTTATGCAATTCTCAAGAGGATATCGCATCTGTAAAACTATAGCACATGCACACACACACACAACTATAGCATGTGGTTACAAAGCACAAAGAATCTGAGTTCTGTGAGTGCTACATTGTAAAACACACAACCACCACTTGTTCAAGTAAACAGTATACTGTAAGGATTGAACTTCATGTTGGATAGATCAGAAAATCAAATTAATGACATAAAACAAACTCCAAGATATCAATTTATGATGGATAAAGAAGTGAAAACCAAGAATCTAAGCCATAAAAACAATTCACCAAACACTTTTCCTGTGGTGCCAACTCTGTTTCCACGGAGGCCACGCTTGCCGCACGGTTCATGCTGGGCCAGCAATGGACCAGGCGTAGGATGCCACGTTGGCTGCATCCACAGGCTTTTGGTTTCTGGCTCTGGGCAGTCTACAGAACTGAGTGGGCACGTTTGGAGGCAGCAATCAGTATGTTAGGAAGTTCAGGTTTGCTGTCTTGGCATTTTCCCTGGATCTAAGAAGTTAGCTGTGGCCACAGATAAGAACAAACTTGCAAGATTAAATTCTGAGACTGGGGAGATAACCTGGAGTCTTTTTAACAAGGGCACCACCGAAAGGCCTGTGGATGCCATGCTGCTTCAAGAACTGGGTGCAATCACTGCATCAGATGGAGGCCGTGCATCTTTGGAAGACTGAAGTTAAACTGGGAGGTTATCTTGGACAAATGGCAGTTTCCAGGCATTTGGGCTGGTGGGTGCATGAGTCAGTAAGATACCTCGCAGCCCTGAAGACCAGTCTTGCCCTCTATTATCTCTCCAGTGGGCACTTAAAGTAACCAAAAAAGAAAAAAGAGGGAGAAAGGGAAGGAGAGAAACGTTAGAGTTATGGAAAACATCTAAATGATTCACCATTTACATAATAGAAATCTTAGACTGTTGAGAGCCCCTTGGACTGCAAGGAGATCCAAACAGTCCATTCTGAAGATCAGCCCTGGGATTTCTTTGGAAAGAATGATGCTACAGCTGAAACTCCAGTACTTTGGCCACCTCATGCGAAGAGTTGACTCATTGGGAAAGACTCTGATGCTGGGAGGGATTGGGGGCAGGAGGAGAAGGGGACAGATGAGATGGCTGGTTGGCATCACAGACTTGATGAATGTGAGTCTGAGTGTACTCCGGGAGATGGTGATGGACAGGGAGGCCTGGCGTGCTGCGATTCATAGGGTCACAAAGAGTCAGACATGACTGAGCGACTGGACTGAACTGAACTGAATCTTAGATATCAGACTTCACTTTCACTTTTCATTTTCATGCATTGGAGAAGGAAATGGCTACCCAATCCAGTGTTCTTGCCTGGAGAATCCCAAGCCAACAAAACAGGCTCTGAATCAGGAGAGTTCACTGGGAACCAGGAAAATCTTTATTAAGTGTATCAGTTAAATGAATGGTGTGAACCCAGATTGGATATTGAATTAGAAAAGTTATAAAGGATATTTTTGTAAATTATTACTTGAAATAAATATTAGATGATATTGTATCAATATTAAATTTTCTGCATTTTATAATTATATTATAGGAATGTGATGAACCTTGATTGTAGCAGACATGTACTGACATATTTAGGAGTGAAAGATCATGATATCTGTAACTTTCAAATGGTTCAGCAAACAATAAACAATTGAGAGAAAGAACGTGCAAATAAGGCAACATGTCAATTGATGAATNTGTGATGAACCTTGATTGTAGCAGACATGTACTGACATATTTAGGAGTGAAAGATCATGATATCTGTAACTTTCAAATGGTTCAGCAAACAATAAACAATTGAGAGAAAGAACGTGCAAATAAGGCAACATGTCAATTGATGAATTTAGGTGAAAAGTATAAGGTTGTTTATTGTAACTTTTCTCTAGGTTAAAACTGTTTAATAAAAAATTTAAAAGCATGATAAAATTTGAAAGATACTGCTGGAATACTAAAGTGAAAAGTTTAAAGGTTTTTTTGTTTGTTTGTTTTTGCTTTTTAAGTTCTATAGACATCTAGTAAGAAAACAAGCAAGCAAAAGTAAACTCTCAGTGATCAATATCTGCAAAGTGCAAGCAGGGGGAAAAAATTTAGCCTTCTATCAAATGAGCATACAGAAGCTAAAAATATATATATATTTTTTTTTCTCAGATCAGGGTGAGAGAATGTTTCCAGCCAATTGAAAAATAAATGATTACAAAATAATTGTTTGGAGACTCAAAGAATGGGAAAAAAATACTTTTAAAAAGAAAGATAACATATAAAATGTTGTCTACAAATCTACTGGTCTTGTCTGATTTTCTAATTCATCTTGGTTCAGTATAATTAACATTTCCTGAAAGCTAGCTTTCTTTCCACATTTTAAATTATTTTTGCTTAGAAACCATATTTTTGTATTCCTCAAGGCATTCTCAGTTTTATATTTTGGTTTTGTCTTTATTAGATTTGTAACAGATTGCTTAGTTCTTAACTTTTTCAAATACCCCCTATCTCCCATAAATGTTTTTTAATATTTATTTATTTATCTAGCTGCCCTAGCTCTTGGTAGAGACACTTCTAGATCTCTGATCTTCAATACAACATGCAAGTTCTTTTTAGCTGTAGCATGGGAACTCTTAGTTCTGACATGTGGGATCTAGTTCCCTAACCAGGGATCAAGCCCTGGCCCCCTGAGTTGAGAGGGTGGGGTCTTAGCCACTGGATAACTGAGCAGGTCCCCTGTATATGTTGAATAAAAGTAGTGATAGTGGACAGTTATCTTTTTCTGAAAATCACATCATTCTGCATGACTGGGACATTAAATATTGTGTTTAACAAAGTTATTTTCCATGCCAGCTCACTGAAACAGTCAAGACAACTGTTCAAAATATTTTATATCCAGTATTTTAGGTTGTTTTCAGAAGAATAGTTAATTAGATTATATGTTTCTTATTTTGTGGGTGTAGATTCTTTGAAATTTTTGAATTATTTTCTGAGTACATATACATGTATGTGATAACATTCTGGCATGGTTTGCTTTGTACTATTGCTATGTTTATAATTTTTCCATAAAATTAACATATTTAGTTTAAAGAAAATAAACATTTAGAAAATGATCAACTAAATAATGATAGACTTTTTTATTATTATGTTTGATTGATGATACCAATGTCTTGTAAACTGTAAACAAAACACCAATTATAATAGAAAAAATAAGTGCTGAAAAATATTTTTAAGCCCAGGATGGAGCTGCTTCTGTCACATCAACAAGCTGAAAGCCAGATAACTTTCATGTCTACTTGATCAGAAATGCAGCATTTTCAGTCATTCAATCCACAAATCCCAAGCCACCTCTGCATTGAGCCTTCTTATCCCAAACAAGGTTAACTATGTGAACCCAGAAACAGTGACAGATTTTATTTTCTTGGGTTCCAAAATCACTGAAGACAGTGACTGCAGTCATGAAATTAAAAGACTTTGCTCTTTGGAAAAAAAAGTTATGACAAGCCTAGACAGTGTATTAAAAAGCAGTGGTGTCACTTTGCCAACAAAGGTCCATATAGTCAAAGCTATGGTTTCTCCAGTAGTCATGTATGGATGTGAAAGCTGGATTATAATGAAGGCTGAACATTGAAGAACTGATGCTTTCAAACTGTGGTGCTGGAGAAGACTCTTGAGAGTCCCTTGGACAACAAAGAGATCAAACCAGTCAATCCTAAAGGAAATCAATCCTGAATATTCATTGGAAGGACTGATGTTGAAGCTCTAATTCTTTGGCCACCTGATGCAAAGAGCCAACTCATTAGAAAAGACCTTAATCCTGGGAAAGATTGAGGGCAAGAGGAGAAGGGGGTAACAGAGATTGAGATGGTTGGATGGCCTCACTGACTTAACAGACATGTGTTTGAGCAACCTCTGGGAGATAGTGAAGGACAGGGAAAGCTGACATGCTGCAATCCATGGGGTTACAAAGAGTCGGACATGCCCTAATGACTGAACAACAAGTTAAAGGAAAATATTTTGGAAATATTGAAATACCCCTTGAAAGAAAAGTTATGACCATCCTAGATAGCATATTAAAAAGCAGAGACATTACTTTGCCAATGAAAGTCCATCTAGTCAAGGCTATGGTTTTTCCAGTGGTCATGTATGTGAGTTGGACTGTGAGGAAAGCTGAGCACCGAAGAATTGATGCTTTTGAACTGTGGTGTTGGAGAAGACTGTTGAGAGTCCCTTGGATTGCAAGGAGATCCAACCAGACAATCCTAAAGGAAGTCAGTCCTGCGTGTTCATTGGAAGGACTGATGCTAAAGCTGAAACTCCAATACTGTGGCCACCTCATATGAAGAGTTGACTCTTCATGAAAAGACCCTGATGCTGGGAGGGATTGGGGGCAGGAGGAGAAGGAGACAACAGAGGCTGAGATGGTTCGATGGCATCACCGACTCGATGGACATGAGTTTGAGTGAACTCCGGGAGTTGGTGATGGACAGGGAGGCCTGGCGTGCTGCGATTCATGGAGTTGCAAAGAGTCGGACACAACTGAGCAACTGAACTGAACTGATTTGCATTATATTTTTGTTGAACAGTACTGGTCAAAAACATGAAATATTCATTATTCATGGAAACATGGAGGCAGTGTTTCCACAATCCAATAGACAGTAAGATGTTCCTGTCTTACTATACAGGGCCTAGAGGAAGAGCAAGGGTAAATGTAAGTAATTCTGCACTTAAAATGCAGAATTCACAGGTAGGCAACTAATTTTTCAAGAGCAGGAGGTCCAAATGTAAGGAGCCAGTGGTACTCAGAAGACTTGAAAAACTTCTACACTCAGGCTGCTAGTACTTTTGGAGGTTTTAAATAAAAGACCTCAGAATGGATTTATTGAACACTTTCTATGAGACCAAAAAAAAAAAAATTTGGTAAAGCCTTTTTTAAAAATTGATGTCATGCTTAATATTAAAAAAGAAAAATTTTCACTTAAAAAATACAAGAATGCAGACAGCTAAATAGAAAATATTGAAATATTCAATTTTATTTAGTTTAAAATTAATACTCAGAAAAGTGAGAAAATATATTAGTTACACTTATGTTTGAGAGAAAATATTTTNTTATTAAACCAGCCCTTCAAACTGTATTGGTATAAACCTAATGGAAATCTGAGCATTGACGTGTTTTACAAAAAAAGTTTGTCTTTACTTGGATTAATGGATTATTAAAACAAACACACACAATTCCTCTGTCAAATGATAGATAATAAACTATTTTTTGTTTCCTGAAGCTTACTGAAGTATGTAATATAATATGTTAGTAATAATAAACATAAATTGAGGCACTCAGGTCATTTATCAATTGAAAACATTATAGTACTGCTATTGATACAACTTTTCTAGTCCTTGCCTTATATAATTTAAACAGTGCTGGTCACCAAATCTTTGCAAGGCTTTATTGCTCTTCAGGTGAACGGTATGGAGCAATTATATGAATGATACCAGATCTCAGCAATTAAGTTATGTGAAAAGATGGGGTAAGTTGAACAAATTCTCAGTGGAAAAGAAATGACTTCATGTAACACAATTGAAGTTTTAAAAATTATAAGGTGGATTGATAAAATTGATCCAAGCAAACTCTTTATGCTTCAAGACCAGAGAAGTGAGTAGATATGATCTGAAAATTAGAAAGTTGGGAACAAGGGGAAAAAAAGAAGGCAAAAGTCTTTTACACAAAGGATAATAAGCATATGGAATAAATTACTATAAAGAGCCCCTGAAGCAAGGAGCATCATTGAATACAGGAGGGAATGAAATGAATTTCTAAATGAAAAGGGGATATAGAGAAGAACAGGAAAAAAAAATAGGCTAATGGAAATAGGGGAAACTTTAAAAGGCAGGTATGATGAGCATAGAAACCTTTCACTGGGGTCCCTTCACTTCTTCCTGATCATGCTATTAAATGACTTTTGGCATAGCCTGTAATCTAAAACAATGTCATAGCATGGTGCTCCATGCTGTCACATTTAACCAAATGCTGCATGGCATATAACATTCGTTTGTCTTCAGGGATGCCTAAGTACAAGTCTATGTAATGTAATTCTACTCTGCAAATAGGTGATTTGAAAACACTACTTACCTTTTTGACCAATGAAGTTCAACTTTTCTATGGATGTTGCATATTCAAGGAATTTCTCCTTAGTTGCTTTAAAAAACAAAGGGGTGCCCATAAACACCTATAATCTAGTGCATGCCTTAATAATAGATGAGATGATTTTCAATAAGACATAGAAAACATGAAGGTATATGTATAAACTATTCATAATGGGACTGATTATCTCTCCTTGAGCACAGTATCTGCTGTTATATCGAAGAGAAACTCCTACTTTTTTAGCTAGAAGCATGAATCTTTTTTAGGAATGTGTGCTGAGGCTGAATATAGGACTTCAAGTGATGAATGATTTGAAACATTAATATGTAAGGTATTGCTAGCTAATTATTCAGCGGTTCCACTAGTGACTTAGATGGTTACCTTTGGGAGGCAGGATTCTGCTTTCAAGTGGCGCTAACAAAAGCATTAGTACTAACAGTTATATAGTACATGTTACTGCTAATTCTCTCCCAAAAGGTACAGGTACATCACTTTCTGAAATATAAAATGCTTAATATAAGCATAGTTATCATGTGCTTAAAAAATACCTACTCGGTTAAAACAAATAAGAAACTTTTCTTTAGTTTAGGTTTAACTGTGAATTTTTAATTTTCTTTTCATAGGTATAGTCTTTTCCCCACACTTGGACAGTATACTGTTTTGCCATTTTCTGAATACCATCAAAAAACACCAGAGGACATAGAGCAGGACAATGGCTTCTTAATGACTAACGCAAAACTTTTTGAACTTCTCAAATGTAAAGGGACATTTTCAGTTGGAAACTGAAAATGCGTTTATTAAGAATGCATACCATTATCAAAGCTTTTTGGCCTACGTGTCTGACTTTGAGATTCAGCTCAGACATGGGACACATCCTCTATTCACAGGCAAGTTTACTGCAAATTAATGATATATCATAATCTGCCAGAATGCCTAAAGGAGATTATAGTTCTAAGAAATGGAATCTAAAATGCCATGAGGTCATCCAGAGAGACAAATAGGGAGGACAGACTCCACTAGATTCCTAGATTTGGGTACAAATTCTATACACTGTGAAAGAGCTCCAAGTAACTGGTATAGCAGGTAAATTAGATCTACACCTTTGACTCTTCAGGGAAGAGCAGACAAAATCATGGAGTTGAACTCACCACTCCTGTGTTCTCTGACTCTCACTTCATCCAAAGCAAAACCAATGAAAGGCATTGCTAAACAATGATGGCATTCCTCCCCACTAACACAGTCTTAAAACTGTCCTCCCAGGAAATCCTCACAGTCATCTTTGCACAGATCCTTAAGTAGATGCAAATTCAGAATAAGGCTCAGAAAAATGTCTATGGAAAGTATCAGGGCAACTCTGAGAAACAAAACAAACCACTTTTCTACAAAAACAATGTCTTTCCTCGCTTATCTATTTCATAATGCATAATACAGGACATGGGGAGGTGGAGATTTTGGGGGTCAAAGCCTATCACAAGTTAGTTAAGACATACTTATTTTGTGGTGACAATCTCAAAATGGTTTTTTTTTTTTTTTTTTTTTTTTTAGCTTTTTGGTTTTATTTTCTCAAAAGTTAGATACTGGTTAATAGGCAGGTAAGCAGCTAGGTGGGCATATAGGTGCATAAGGAGGTAATAGCACTGATTCATTTCTGTTGATGATGCTNTTGTGGTGACAATCTCAAAATGGTTTTTTTTTTTTTTTTTTGAAGCTTTTTGGTTTTATTTTCTCAAAAGTTAGATACTGGTTAATAGGCAGGTAAGCAGCTAGGTGGGCATATAGGTGCATAAGGAGGTAATAGCACTGATTCATTTCTGTTGATGATGCTCGGCAACATTTTGTTTTACAAGCTGCTTTTGTATTATAGATATGTAGAGACAACAATATGATAGAGAAACTATCGCCCTGGGTTTAAATGTTAGGGGCACTGAATTTACTGTATGTAGTTAAAGCAACACATACTAGTATTTTGTGGATGCTGAGATTAATTTTCAATATGCAGACTCCCTTGGGATATTTATATTCTTCCAATCAGCATGGAACTGTCCATCAAAACTAACATTATAAATTTTTTTCAACTTGGCACTGTGAAATGTTTCAGGGCTTTCTTTAAAGAGCTCTAGACAGATTAGCAATCTTCCTATAAAAATGACCTCTGTCATTTTCCCCAGTGTTGGCTACTTATTTCAATGCAGCTGAATTCAGAGGAGGAGAGGGGTTTCGCCTCTTTTTCTCCCTCTCCCTTTTAGATCATTTTAGAAGCATTTGTTTAAGGAATAGAACTTATGGCTATTTAAAGAAAGTACTGATGTTTACTTTAGAATGCGACCTGCATTTTTGTTTAGAGTTTATTTCTAAATAGACCAGCAGAAAATAGTTTCCAAAAGGGAAAATATATTTTTTCACACAAATTGCTTCCATAATTTTTGAACACTGCTAAGCATTTTTAATAGATATGTGCCCTTAGCTCATCTTTTGCATGCTAACAATTTAATCTGAATACCAATATAGACACAAAATAAACGATTGTTTCCTGCCAGAGGTATCTGCAGAAGAAATCTTGGAGTAAAACATTGTCTTTGCAGCTCATTGTGTCTCTAATTAGAGTGGAAGGAGGCAGAAGCTTGCTGGTGTCAGTCTGTGTTTAGCATGCCCTGGAGCCTCAAACTCCTGTGGGTATCAAAGTGCACTAATTAAATGAGGGGTCCACAATACGGCACTAAACATCAGAGTGCGAGAGAGTCCAGTGTCCTCAGTGCCTTTGAGAATCTGTGGCCCACACTAATTACCCATTGTTGAATTGACTTTCCATTCTGTGAGGAATGAATGGTTCCACTCTCCCTCCTCCGTCCCCCCCTCCCCCTTTCTATTTTACCATCTTTGCTTTGGCCGCCTAATTAATCTTATGGAAATCTCCCGAAGCCAGATTCCAGCAAGGTTGCCCCGATGTTTATAATTTGATTTGTGATGATAAAAGTGAAGGCACCCGGTGATGGAACAGTGTCATTTTCAACACTCTTGAGAATCGAAGAGGCTATCAATCTTTCCCACGTGCATGGCAAACTGATATCCTAGAAAATTAACTTCAATTAATAACAGAAATCCCCAGACACATAAGAAAGCGAAGCTGCTTTGAAAGAGAACCTTCAAAGATGTCTCTGGACTGTCTTTTATATGCAGACATTTTTTATATAAGAGATCCTCAATGAGGAAATATATATATGCATGCTTGCCTCTGTGTGTGTGTATGTGTGTGTGTGTATGTGGTATGTGTCTGTGTGTATTTTTCTCTTTTTTTTCAAAACTAATTGCAGGGAGTTATGGTGTCATCCATATCTAGTATGCAAAGAATTTAACCAAAGTTCTCTAGATTTAATATCAAAGCATTCCTGTCTTTAAGATCCAACATTTGGTGCTTTTTTCTTTTGATTTGATGAGCATTGCAATTTTAAACATCATTTGGAAACTTTTGTTTTTATCCATAATGCTTTTATGTGAGCAATCAACATCTTAAACGCAATAACAAAAGTATACATGTATGTCCAAACATATACACAGATAAAACTCACTGAAATTTTTGACAGGAAAGGGAAAGGGTTGAACAAACCTGTCCAATATAGTAAAATTCAATTGAATAGGAATAGAAAGCCTCTTTCCCACAAAGTTTTGTATCAAATATTACTTGATTTAACATAAGTCTACTCTAACTATGTGCTCCAATCCTGGGTTATACCCTTCAAAAGAGAAGGAAAGCAGTTATTCTTGGATAGCACAATTTCAGTTTATTGATTAAAAGATCTTAAACATTTATAGTAATTTACCACAACAACTGGACTGAATGGACCATTTGGAATAATCTCATAGATAAATACCTAATTCTTTCTGCCCCTTTTCTCCTCCTTCTGCTTCTTTTTCTGCTTATATTTCTACTTATTTTATTTCTAAAAACCATTAGGTTATTAAGTCATAATTTTCAAAATATTAAAAGAAAACTACTTCTCACCAATGAATTGTGAGCACCTCTCAGTGCTTTGTTTAACCTCATAAGGAGGGAACCAGCAAGATGGCAGAGTTAGTTTAAAAACAGATGAGAGGAATGAGGCTTGTGTACAGCCCTTAAAACAAGAAAGGTAAAATAAGATTAGAAAATTACAAGATTGATTATTCCTATGGTTCAGTGAAAATGTAACTTTTAATTTACTTCTGTCCAGTAGAAAATTTAAGGTATAGAGTATTCAGTTCAGTTCAGTTTAGTCGCTTAGTGGTGTCCTACTCTTTGCAACCCCATGAATTGCAGCACGCCAGGCCTCCCTGTCCATCACTATCTCCCGGAGTTCACCCAAACTCATGTCTGTCGAGTCGGTGATGCCATCCAGCCATCTCATCCTCTGTCGTCCCCTTCTCCTGCCCCCAATCCCTCCCAGCATCAGATTCT
Source organism: Neotragus pygmaeus (assembly GCA_006410875.1). NCBI lineage: Eukaryota > Metazoa > Chordata > Mammalia > Artiodactyla > Bovidae > Neotragus > Neotragus pygmaeus. The sequence continues at coordinate 889,571 of SJYV01008710.1, forward strand.
TTTCCAGTGAGTCAAGTCTTCACATGAGGTGGTCAAATTACTGGAGNAGTCCAACTCTCACATCCATACATGACCACTGGAAAAACCATAGCCTTGACTAGATGGACCCTTGTTGGCAAACTAATGTCTCTGCTTTTCAATATGCTGTCTAGGTTAGTCATAACTTTTCTTCCAAGGAGCAAACATCTTTTAATTTCAAGGCTGCAATCACCATCTGCAGTGATTTTGGAGCCCCCCAAAATAAAATCTGACACTGTTTCCACTGTTACCCCATCTATTTTCCCTGAAGTGATGGGACCAGATGCCATGATCTTAGTTTTCTGAATGTTGAGCTTTAATTCAACTTTTTCACTCTCCTCTGTCACTTTCATAGAGAGGCTCTTTAGCTCTTCTTCACTTTCTGCCATAAGGGTGGTGTCATCTGCATATCTGAGGTTACTGATATTTCTCCCGGCAATCTTGATTCCAGTTTGTGCTTCTTCCAGCCCAGCGTTTCTCACGATGCACTCTTCATAGAAGTTAAATAAGCAGGGTGACAATATACAGCCTTTACACATACTCCTTTTTCTATTTCGAACCAGCTGTTGTTCCATGCTCAATTCTAACTGTTGCTTCCTGGCCTGCATACAGATTTCTCAAGAGGCAGATCAGGTGGTCTGGTATTCCATCTCTTTCAGAATTTTCTAGTTTATTGTGATCCACACAGTCAAAGGCTTTGGCATAGGACACCTTGCCAAAGAAGATATGTGCTAAGTCGCTAAGTTATGTCCAACTGTTTGCAACTCTTTGGACTGCAGTCTGCCAGACTCCAGTCCATGGGATTCTCCAGACAAGAATACTGGAGTGGGTTGCCATACCCTCCTCCAGGGGAAACCAGATATACAGATGGAAAACAAGCATATGAAAAGATGCTTCACATCAAATGCCATTAGGGAAATGCAAACTAAAACATTAATGAGATACTACTACACACCTAATAGAATGGCCAAAATCCAGAACTCTGACAACAGCAACTGCTGACAGGGACGCGGAACATGGAAACACTGATGCATTCTTAGTAGGAATGCCAAAATGGTTCACCACTTTGGGAAACAGTTTGGCCAAGTATACTCTTCCTATACAAACTGTCAATCTATGCAAAGGAGTTGAACATTTATGTCGACACAAAGTACACAAGGATATTTATAGTAGCTTTATTCATAAATGCCAAAACTTGAAATCATCCAAGATGTCCATATAGACAAATAAATTGTGTTACATCCAGACAATAGAGGGTTTATACAGTGCTAAAAAGAAATGAACTATCAAGTTATGAAAAAATATGGAGGAAACTTCAATGCCTATTACTGAGTGGAAGAAGCAAGCTGAAAAGGCTACATACTGATGATTATGAATGTATAAACTTCTGGAGAAGCCAAAGCTATGGAGACCTTAAAAGGATCAATGGCTGTGGGGGAGTAGGAGGGAATGGAGGAAGAGGCAGAATTTTTAGGACACCGAAACTAATTTATGATAACATAAGAGTGGATATGAAGCAGCAAGGAAGTGGGAAGGGCACATTTAAAAGAATAATATAGCCATACTGCTTCTGCTGCTGCTAAGTCGCTTCAGTTGTATCCGACTCTATGTGACCCCATAGACGGCAGCCCACCAGGCTCCCCAGTCCCTGCAATATTCCAGGCAAGAACACTGAAGTGGGTTGCCATTTCCTTCTCCAATGCATGAAACTTAAAAGTGAAAGTGAAGTCGCTCAGTTGTATACAACTCTTGGCGACCCCATGGACTGCAGCCTACCAGGCTCCTCTGCCCATGGGATTTTCCAGGCATAAGGTGTAACAAAAACTGGTTAGAAACAACTAGGTCCAAGACAGTGGAAAACCTGACTTCCAGTAGACCTTGACCCTCATTACACACTCTTTTAACACATTAGCTAAATAACATACTCACAGGCACCCTGATGGTTCTGAGACTAACCATCAAAGATCAAAAAGTGAGCAGTGACCCAATTCCTGGAAATCTCCACTCCTTTCCCAAAATAGTTAGAATAACCCTCACACTCATTAGCCCATGAAATTACCCAGTCTATAAAAACTGCTGCTGCTGCTGCTACTAAGTCACTTCAGTCGTGTCCAACTCTGTGCGACCCCATAGACGGAGGCCCAACAGGCTCCCCCATCCCTGGGATTCTCCAGGTAAGAATACTGGAGTGGGTTGCCATTTCCTTCTCCAATGCATCAAAGTGAAAAGTGAAAGTGAAGTCGCTCAGTCATGTCTGACACTTCGCGACCCCATGGACTGCAGCCCACCAGGCTCCTCCGTCCATGGGATTTTCCAGGCAAGAGTACTAGAGTGGGGTGCCATTGCCTTCTCCACTATAAAAACTAACCACACCATATTTCCAGGGCCTCTCACCTTCTGAGATGGCCTATACTCTGTGGAGTGTGTTTCTTCCAAGGCCATTCTCACCTTTTGAGATGGATCACATTCTGACTATGGAATGTGTATCTTTCTGTGGAATGTGATTCTCTTTAAATAAATCCACTTGTTATATATCACTTTGTCTCTCCCTGAATCTTTTCTGCCACAAGACATCAAGAACCTGAGCTTCATTAAATCCTGAGACCAGTCCTTCATTATGTGATCTCAATTAAAAGACGAAGGTTCAAGTCTCAAATGGGTTCTGGCCATGTTCAAGTCCTGGCAAGTCTCAATCTGGGTTCAAGTTTCAATCTGAGTTTTGGCTGGATCTGAGTATCAAGACATGGGTTCGAGTCCCAATCTGGGGTGTGTGATTTCAGATATATCATTGTACATTTGCCAAACTCACAGGATGTAGAACACCATAAGTAAACTCCAATGTACATTATGGACTCTGAGTGATAACGATGAGTCAGTGTATGTCCTCAACTGCAACAGAAGTACTGATCTGGTGGGAGATGTTTACAGTGAGGGAGGTGGAGGGGGTATGTAGAGGAAATTTCTGTACCTTCTGCTCAATTTTGCTGTGAAATTGTTCTAAAAAAATAAAGTATATTTAAAAGGGAAAATTTCAGGATAAGCTTGGAGATGGAAACCAGAAAACTAGAGGAGGAAGAGTCTTCTAGGTTAACAATCTTCTGAACCCAAAGGTCCAGGTCAGCAGACAAGGGGCAAATAAAAGCTGAGTAAAAAGCAGAGATATCACTTTGCCACCAAAGGCCTATATAGTCAAAGCTGAGAGTTGGACCATAAAGACAGCTGAGCACCGAAGAATTGATGCTTTCAAACTGATGCTGGAGAAGACTCTTGAGAGTCCCTTGGACTGCAAGGAGATCAAACTAGTCAATCCTAAAGGAAATCAACCCTGAATATTCATTAGAAGGACTGATGCTGAAGGTGAAGCTCCAATACTTTGGCCACCTGATACAAAGAGCTGACTTACTGGAAAAGACCCTGATACCAGGAAAGATTGAGGGAAGGAGGAGAAGGGGTCAGTAGTATAGGATGAGATGGTTGGATGGCATAATCAATTCAATGGACATGAGTTTAAGCAAACTCGGGGAGATAGTGAATGACAGGGAAGCCCATGGGGTCACAAAGGGTCGGACACAACTGAGTGACTGAACTGAACTGAACTGACCCCGACAAAGGTAGAAAAGAGAGGTGACTCTGTCTGGACTGACCAGATCTGCTGGTGACTGGAGCCTGCTGAGACTGCTCCTTCCTAGGCTGGGTCCCTAGGGCAGGGTCTCCACACTTTCGCCTCCTGAATATATGAGAAGGTGTAAAAAGTGTACTAGTTAAACTCTTGTTGAATTCCTATAACAATATCAGAAACATATATATCACTTCAACATAGACAAATGGCTACAAACCACTGAGGGAGGTACAGGGAGGAATGTTCTAAAACAGCCCGGAACCAGGAAGCTCTGCTTCCTAGAATCAAATACAGGCCAAAAGGCAGTCTCACCTGGTAGCCTCAAACATATCACATGACTCAGGGGTGCTGCCAAAAACCCAGATTTAAAAAAAAAATTAAACAGGAGGAGAGTGAGGAAGAGAAACCAGAATTTCTCCCTAGGACCACACTAAAGGCATTTATTAGCCTGACCCACTCTATAACACCTTAGAAACAAAAAGTCCCCATCCAAATGCAAACAGATTTCTTTTCTTGCTGTGACTGCATTTCATAACTCTTGCCCTTCCTAACATGGAGCCACTCCAATCGATGAGGTCATTTGTTTTCCTGAGAACTCAGTTACAGAGCTTGCCAATCATTCAAATTGCAAGCTCTGGCCAGGAAAGCCCTGTGAAGAAAGCAAAGCATTAAGTCCTTACTGTTCTTTCGTAGATCAGTTAGAGCATTGGAATCCCACACGACTGTCTTTTCAAAAAACAAAAAACTATGCTTACAAAGATAACAAATTCCAAATGTTGTCTTTTCTTAAAGGTATATTTGTTTCAAATCATATGTTTCTAATCTATAACAAAACAGCCTGAGTTATAATTATTCCACTCCACACACCATTCAAAAGCCAAGAGATAACATGGAGAAATGATTAATGTGTTATCAATGATATATAGAGTCAATCGGTTGATTCAAGACATAAACAGTCACACAGAAAGGGAAGAAATGGTGAACAACAGATCCAATTTGTACTATGCCTGCTCCTAGAACAGACCACTTTCAGGCCCTCCAGATGAGAAGCAAAAGGATCCTGCTTTGTGGAAAGATTCTAGTGTTAGCCATTTACACTTCAGTTTGAATTTTAAATACTTGACCCCTATACTCTGCCTGCATTTGAAATTTGAGCTATATTTCAGAAATATAAGGCCTTATCTTTTTATTAAGGGGATTTGAACTTATCAAACATGAAATAGATATGAAAGAAGGAGAGACTGGGGAATGCACAGTACACTTAAGAAGAAAGGATTTACCAAGAGTAGTTTAAATTGCATACTGTTTATAAATGCTAGCGTTGAGTGGAGAAGGCAATGGCAACCCACTCCAGTACTCTTGCCTGGAAAATCCCAGGGACGGAGAAGCCTGGTGGGCTGCAGTCCATGGGGTCACTAAGAGTCAAACACAACTGAGCGACTTCACTTTCACTTTTCACTTTCATGCATTGGAGAAGGAAATGGGAACCCATTCCAGTATTCTTGCCTGGAGAATCCCAGGGACAGAGGAGCCTAATGGGCTGCTGTCTTTGGGGTCGCACAGAGTCGGACACGACTGAAGTGCCTTAGCAGCAGCAGCAGCAGCATGAGTGGCTCCTTTCTATTGTAGGATTTCTTTCTTCTGTCAAATCACATAAAGCATCAGGTTCTAAAAAGGGGGGTTGCTTATTTGCTTTGATTTTGGTAAGTATTGACCAACTATCAGTGCATATTTTTAAATGGAGAAACTGAAGCAGTAATTGGGAGACTTGGACCTATCCAGTTTTACCACTGAGGTTTATTGCATTTCACTAATAGCCGAAGATAAATTTACAGACACGCATAAGCTTCTAGGCTTAATGAAGTGCTGTAATCTTATAGATGTAGTACAATCATTGAAATTCATATTTTAGAGAAGATCTTAAAGAAGACAGTCTCAAAAATGTTGTCCAGATGGGACTCTTGAAATCTTGCAGATCTCTTTCTCCAGGGCTGACAATTTCTCTCAAACATGAACCCTCTGTTTTTGTTGTTCAGTCGCTCAGTCATGTCTGACTCTGCAACCCTTTGGACTGCAGCACGCCAGGCTTCCCTGTCCTTCACATCTCTCGAAGCTTACTCAAATTCATGTCCATTGAGTAAGTGATACCATCTAACCATCTCATCCTCTTTATCCCCTTCTCCTCCTGCCTTCAATCTTTTCCAGCATCGGGGTCTTTTCTAATGAGCCGGCTCTTAGCATCAAGTGGCCAAAGTATTGGAGCTTCAGCTTCAGCTTCAGCATCAGTGCTTCCAAAGAATATTCAGGGTTGATTTCCTTTAGGATTGATTGGTTTGATCTCCTAGCTATCCAAGGGACTCTCAGAGTCTTCNTAGCTCAACTGGAATTCCATCACCTCCACTAGCTTTGTTCGTAGTGATGCTTCCTAAGACCCACCTGACTTCACATTCCAGGATGTCTGACTCTAGGTGAGTGATCACACCACTGTTATTATCTGGGTCATGAAGATCTTTTTTGTACAGTTCTTCCGTGTATTCTTGCACCCTCTTCTTAATATCTTCTGCTTCTGTTAGGTCCATACCATTTCTGTTCTTCATTGAGCTCCTCTTTACATGAAATGTTTCTTTGCTTTTTAGAGATACTCTAATTTTCTTGACGAGATCTTGAAGAGATCTCTAGTCTTTCCCATTCTACTGTTTTCCTCTATTTTTTTGCATTGATCACTGAGGAAGGCTTCCTTATCTCTCCTTACTATTCTTTGGAACTCTGCATTCAAATGGGAATATCTTTCCTTTTCTTTTTTACTTTTCACTTCCCTTCTTTTCACAGAGATTTTAAGACCTCCTCAGACAGTCATTTTGCTTTTTTGCATTTCTTTTCCATGGGGATGGTCTTGATCCTTGCCTCCTGTACAATGTCACAAACCGCTGTCCATAGTTCTTCAGGCACTCTGTCTATCAGATCTAATCCCTTGAATCTATTTCTCACTTCCACTGTATAATCATAGGGGATTTGATTTAGGTCATACCTGAATGGTCTAGTGGTTTTCTCTACCTTCTTCAATGTAAGTCTGAATTTGGCAATAAGGAGTTCATGATCTGAGCCACATTCAGTTCTTGGTCTTGTTTTTGTTGATTGTATAGAGCTTCTCCATCTTTGGCTGCAAAGAATATAATCAATCTGATTTTGGTATTGACCATCTGGTGATGTCCATGGGTAGAGTCTTCCAGATTCCTCTGTCCAGGCAAGAATACTGAAGCGGGTAGCCATTTCCTCCTGCAGGGGCTAGATAGTAAGCAAATCTACCTTTTTCACTGTCAGACACTATCTCAATTCTTCCAGGGTTGTTCATTATACAGACATTCTTGAAAAGACATTCCAGAATAAAACTCATCAGTGATTCTGCTCACAAGTCAATCATGTGAAAACACAAGAAACTCCTGGAGAAATGTCTTCCAACCAGGATTTACATGTGAAAGACATTACATATGTGATATGTCACAATCTAAAAGAAGGGCATAGACCACACTAAGAGCACCAGCACCTTAATTCAAAACAATTTCATATTCACTGTGCTAAATGGAAGAGAAATGTTTGTAAAATAATTTTTTAAGTAGTTTAAATAAACATTATAATTATACATGGCTTTAATGAAATGAAATCCCATGGGTGGAGGAGCCTGGTGGGCTGCAGTCCGTGGGGTCGCGAAGAGTTGGACACGACTGAGCGACTTCACTTTCACTTTTCACTTTCATGCATTGGAGAAGGATTGGCAACCCACTCCAGTGTTCTTGTCTGGAGAATCCCAGGGACAGGGGAGTCTAGTGGGCTTCCGCCTATGGGGTCGCACAGAGTCAGACACAACTGAAGTGACTTAGCAGCATCAGCAGCAGCAGCAATGAAATGAAAAAGACTTTTGGAAAGATTGTGCTAGAGTTTTAGAAATTGTAATTTCTTTCTGGGGAAAAAATAAAATGTGGAAAAGTATTTTGGTAAGGTGAATGAATTCATTGTTTTCCTTAATCAGAAAGATGGTCTTTCAAAGTTGCTCATTTCACAGCTTTTTAAGGCTAAATACTTTCAATGCATAGCTAATGAGGAGGCAAAACTCTTGAGTTTTATGTTCATAATTTGAATAAAAACATATTTTGTCAGTTGAATGACTAGAGTTTGCTATGAAGATTGAGTCATTTAAAATCCTAGTTAATTGTTTTAGGATAAAAATCACAATATTTATAACAACAACAACAAAAAAAAACAGTATTAGCAGTCATTATGCTTCATGGAACACTACTAGGATATAAGAAAATCTCTTTCTTTTACTATCTGACATGGGCAACATAATCCAGCAATAAAACTGTACTCACCAAACTGACCAACAACATGAAATAACTCCATGTATTCCTGTGGAAGGTCTCTTCTCAGTGATGCCAATTAATTATGCTAAATAGCCATACACTGATGTGAATTCAATTTCCCTGTGTTTGATACCTACACAAAGAAAATAAATTTCCTGAATGTGATAGCTGATATACAGTGACAGTTATCTAGCCATTGTCCAAAATAAGAGCTTCAGTTTTCAAAATCTATTGAAATTTGTTTTTAACCACAGCAAAAATGGTTTTAAATCATATTCAGGCATATTACTTATCAAGGAAGGAGTCTGTAAAAATTAAAACATTGAAAGCTTATTCAAGTAAAATATAAATGATTGACAGCTGAACAATAATTCACTATATATTTAGAAAAAACTAGTAGGTTTTGGGTAGAAAGAAAATGTAGAAAGTGTTAGTCCCTCATTCATGTCTGACTCTTTGTGACCTCATGAACTGTGTAGCCCACCAGGTTCTTCTGTCCATGGGATTTCCCAGGCAAGAATATTGGAGTGGGTTGCCATTGCCTTCTCCGAATGAGTTACTCAAAGCCTAGTAAAACTCACCCTAAAATATCAGTGAATATGATTCACTTTATAGGGTTGGCAGCTGCTAAGTCACTTCGGTCGTGTCCAACTCTGTGCGACTCCATAGATGGCAGCCCATCAGGTTCTCCCGATCCCTGGGATTCTCCAGGCAAGAACACTGGAGTGGGTTGCCATTTCCTTCTCCAATGCATGAAAGTGAAGTTGCTCAGTTGTGTCCAACTCTTCGCAACCCCATGGACTGCAGCCTACCAGGCTCCGTCCATGGGATTTTCCAGGCAGGAATACTGTAGTGGGGTGACATTGCCTTCTCCGACTGAGCCATTAGGGAAGCCCATATTAGTCTGCCCAAATTAAATGTAATCATCAGTGTTTGTGTTAGTATCCTTTCACCCATCCATTCTCCTCTCCCATATTTGGTACACCCGGCCCCTTCTTCTCTCAGAGATACAAAGCCAACACGCTATCTAGGGTTCTCTGTGCTCCTTCAATCCTGTGAAAGTGTTGGGACTACTTCAGTTTCTGGACATTTCTTATACTCACTTGCTTATTAAAATTTTAAATACAGATTTTCCTATACACAGAAAATTGTGTCTTCAATTTGACAAAGTGATAAAAAATTATGAGGAATATTAGCCCAGCTGCAAGTTTTAATACCTATGTGGGATTTATATATTATACTTCCCAGAGGAATTTTTATTTTAATAGTGGATTCTTGGAAACACATTTTTTAAATCCAAAGGAATATGAGTCATTTTATCCATTACGACCATCTATCTGAATTTAAGGGAAACTGAAATTTCCAATATAACAAGATAAAGAAAAGATATGTTTGGACTTTATAATATATAGACAGCTCTCTTCATACCCATGATTGACTCANTTAAATCCAAAGGAATATGAGTCATTTTATCCATTACGACCATCTATCTGAATTTAAGGGAAACTGAAATTTCCAATATAACAAGATAAAGAAAAGATATGTTTGGACTTTATAATATATAGACAGCTCTCTTCATACCCATGATTGACTCATTGTGAGATGATGATTCTCCTACTAAGTAAACTTTGCTGGGAGTGGAATTCCTTTTAAGAGGCAGAATGAATTGTATTTAATTAGCGGGAACAATATATCCAAAAAGTGTACTATAGTAGAAAAATCATAGAATTAAAAAAAAAAAACTCAAAAACTGCAATTCACTATCAATATTTCCTGAGAAATTTGTATACATGTCAAGAAATAACAGCTAGAACTGACATGGAAAAACAGACTGGTTCCAAATTGGTAAAGGAGTACGTCAAAGCTATATGTTATCATTCTGCTTACTTAACTTATATGCAGAGTATATCGTGTGAAATGCTGGGCTGGATGAATCAAGAGTTGGAATCAAGATTTCCAGGAGAAATATCAACAACCTCAGATATGCAGATGATACCACTCTAATGGTAGAAAGTGAAGAGGAAATATAGAGCCCTTTGATGAGGGTGAAAGAGTACAGTGATAAAGGATTGATAAAGGAGTACATGAAGGCTGTATATTGTCACCCTGCTTATTTAACTTACGTGCAGAGTACATCATGTGGAACACAGGTTGGAGGAAGCACAAGCCAGAATCAACATTGACAGGAGAAATAGCAATAACCTCAGATATGCAGATGACACCGCCTTTATGGCAGAAAGTGAAGAAGAACCGAAGAGCCTCTTGGTGAGGGTGAAAGAGGAAAGTGAAAAAGCTGGCTTAAAACCCAACATTGAAGAAACTAAGATCATGTCATCAGTCTCATCACTTCATGGCAAATAGAAGGGGGAAAAGTGGAAGCAGTGACAGATTTTATTTTTTCTCCAAAATCAATTCAGATAGTGACTGTAGCCCTTAAATTAAAAGATGCTTGCTCCTTGGAAGAAAACTACCACAAACCTAGACAGCATATTAAAAAGCAGACATCACCTTGCCAACAAAGATTCATATAGTTAAAGCTATCGTTTTTCCAGTAGTCATGTACAGATATTACAGTTGGACTGTAAAGAAGGTTGAACGCCAAAGAACTGATGCTTCCAAACTGTGGTGCTGGAGAAGACTCTTGAGATTCCCTTCGACAGCAAGGAAATCAAACCCATCAATCCTAAAGGAAATCAGTCCTGAATATTCATTGGGAGGACTGATGCTAAAGCTGAAGTCCAGTACTTTGGCCATCTGATGCAAAGAACCAACTCACTGGAAAAGACTCTAATGCTGGGAAAGGCTGAGGGCAGGAGTAAAAGTGGGCAACAGAGGATGAAATAGTTGGATAGCATCACTGATTCAATGGACATGAGTTTGGACAAACTCCAGGAGGTAGTGAAATACAGGTAAGCCTGGCACACTGCAGTCCATGGGGTCACAAAGTCAGACACAACTTAGTGACTGAACAACAACATCGGTGTGCCTTAAATCTTATTTGTTTTTACTTCTCTCTCTTATTTCTCTCATAGGAAAAGTTTAGAAAGGAATAATATTTGAACTATTATACAAATTAAATATGATAATCGGGCACTTCACACAAAAATCCATGGGAGTGGATAGTAGATATTACTAACTGGGAGAAATATGGAGATAAAAACATAGAGTATGATTTTTTTAAAAGACAAAGAAAATGTCATAGCAGAGTAAAATGAAACTATTTTCCAAATTCACTTTCCCTAAAAGAGTGGAGAAGAATCCCCCTTGTCAGTCTAACTTCTCATTTCTATGGTTCATAACCAAAGGTGCCCCTCAGCATCACTTGGGAGTTTTTCCAAAATGTACACCAAAGGCTGGAACAGCCCTGGCAGACATCAAGAGTATTATTAACTCAAGAGTTGCTGCAATACATCTGTCTTCAGTTGTATCTGTTCCATGCTGTATGCACACATCGAGAGACTAGAGCAGTATTGGCAACAAATTGGAATTTCAGGGAGGGAAATTCTTAGTAAACTTCAAATCTGCATGGTTCAAGTCACAATAGATGTCAAATGCCTGAATGACTAACAGACAATGAATTTTATATGTAGGGATTGGTGCTTCATTAAAAAGAGTACTGCAAATTTTAACAATATATTTTTGATATCTGATTTCACTCCCTCTGTCCAAACTAAATCTCTCATTGAAATATGCTCCAACTGTAAGGAACTTTGCCCTCAGGAATCATATCATGTGGGATATTAACTTCTGGTGGATATAATTTACTAAACCACTCAATTGCAAAGCCTGTCACTTCACTGTCCAATAATTATGGCTTTTCCTATTCAGCATATAGTTGATAGTTTACTTTCAGAATGTGAATTGTTCACCTTTTGTCTCCAGCAGCTATAGCTGTTGAATTTTCCATTATAATCTAAACCTAAAGGACCAATTTTTAAAAAATTCTTAATATCCCAAGGCACCTTGCTTCTTTAGACATGAATATTAAATAGGGTGAAAGCTTAAAACCCTTGGTGGCAAGTCCCGTCAAGAGAGGCCACATGAGAACATTCAAAATACAACTAGCCAACTCACATTCTATTGTGGGATTAATTAGCTGTGAGCTACAGAGTCAGTGTTGCAATAGTAAAGGTACTTTTCCATAGAGTTTTCGTCACATGCTTCTGCCAGACCCACTTATTTTTTTCTAAGTCTCAAGCCATAGTTTGAGGAAAAAGCAGCTGGACGTGATGGAAGGAGCAGGAGACAGAGGAGGAGGGTTCTGGATGATCCCACTCTCTTTACATTACACTTTGCCCAGACAGCAACTGACTAGCTACTTCCTCTGAGAAAGTCTCTCTCTTTTTCCAGATTGACACCATTAGAGGAAGCTATTCTTAACCCCCGGATCAAGTAAGCTGGCTAAAAATGAAAGCAAAATCTTTTAAGTTAAAAAAATTTTATATCATTGTCAGTTTGGTAAGAAGAAAGGGAAAAAACGACTCTCCATCTAGCAGAGACGAAAAAACTCTCTCCTTTTCAAACTCTTATGATGTTTTTTCAATATGTTTCTCAGAATTGAAGAAAGGGCTCATTTCTTGACTATCACCATGATTTTCACTGAGATTTATGTTCAATGACACCTGAAGATTACACATAAACCCTGACAGTAGTGTAGGCTAGATCTTGCCGCCTGAACCATAAAAAAGGATGATTGTAGATACATCAGAGGGTTAATTAGAAAGTCTTTTACTCCTCAGCCCAGCCAGCTACTCTTGGTTTCAGCTACTTTCTTTGGAGCCATGTCTTCCTTTTTTGTTCTACATCTTAAAATCTTGGAAATTTTTAAATGCACTTTATCCCAAATAAAGTAGTGTAATAAAAGTGAGATTATTGAAGAACTATGCATTTTCCTGAGCCACCAATTAGCATTATTATTTTTTAATTGGCACATTTCTATTTCTATCAGACCACACCAATTAGGACAATTAAACTGTTTTAAATCTTTCCGTAAAATTGTTTAATTGTTTAAACTTTTTCTCCTTTAGTTAAGAGATTTAAATTTGTGGTTTTGGGATTTCATAAATCTCTACTGTTGATTTTGTTTGTTATAGAGTACATCATTTCCCAAGAGTCTTAAATATTACCTAACTAACTGCTAAATGACTATATTCAGTGTAGACATTGTATGGTTTTGTCAAGACCTACTCAAGCAGGCATTCGTGTCTAAAATTCACATAGTTTCACAAAAGTACAGTAATAAGAATATATGATTCAACTGTAGATTCTATTGACAAAGGATCAAGTCAAACTATATTGTCATTTAATTGAATATATTATAATGGCTAAATTATGGTCATCATATACCATAAAATTATTTATTAAAATACAGTCATGACTGTGAAAGCTGCCTTTTTGCTTTTTAGAATGATTTTTTTACTGAAACTAATGTCTTTAACTATCGGCATTAAAAGATATCAGCTATTCTGTGAATTTATTTACACTAACCCATTTTCTCTGTCGCACATGAATCACAACTGCCTTCAAAATTTTCTCCCTTTAGCAGTTTGAAGGCACCCAAGACACTAATAATGATTTCAATACTTCACTTTTGTGAAAGGAATATTCAGAAACAATATCAAGTAGATAAGAAATCAATTTGAACAGATGTGAGAAGGTCCAATTTGCCAAATAAAAAACTAAAAAGGTTTTTAAAAGAAACAAAAAGTAAGGCTAGCAAGTTTACCTTCATTTGTTCATGGTGCCAAATGGGCATATTTTTCCTCATTATCATGTATACAAAATAATGGCATATCCTCTGACAATGTCATTTCAAAAGTCAATGATGATGTTTTTATTATGGGAGCAGTAATTTGCTGGGCATGCTTAAGGTTTCATTTAATTTGGGAACTAGAACTACATAGGGCAAACCTTTTATTTTCTGTTGCCTAAAGGTGCAAAGTGAAAAACCTTTCATAGATTTTTTTCTGACTATTGGACATCCTGTGTGTTTCTGTTCCTACTGCCACAGGACCAATGATCACCCTTCTTTCAAAGTCTCTCACTGTAGACAGATCTCTGTCCCTAAAGCTTGAATTTGACCTCACACATGATAGATCAGCTGGTAAAGAGTCCACCTGAAATGCAGGAGACCCCAGTTCTATTCCTGGGTCACGAAGATCCCCTGGAGAAGGGATAGGCTACCCACTCCAGTATTCTTGGGTTTCCCTTGTGGTTCAGCTGGTAAAAAATCCACCTGCATTATGGGAGACCTGGGTTTGATCTCTGAGTTGGGAAGATCCCCTGAAGAAGGGAAAGGCTACACACTCCAATATTCTGGCCTGGAGAATTCCATGGACTGTATAGTCCATGGGGTCACAAAGAGTCAGACATGACTGAGTGACTTTCACTTTCATTAAAGAAATTAGTATTACTAATATAGCATTTTCTTTGATCAGTTTTACTTATGTGACTTGACAGATATTAATTAATAGAACAAGCCTCTTTAATATCTAGCTTTAAAAACAGAACCACAGAATTTTAAAGCTTATGAGTAAAAAACTATCCATGTGGAAGATTTATAAAATCTCCAGGACTGTAAGTTACTGGTATGTATCAGAAATATTTTGTCTTTATAAGCTTATCTACTGAGGTCAGGATTCATGAATCATCAAAATGATATTTACCAGTTGCTGTCTATAAAATCTATAATCTTCAAAACCTATGATCAATTTTTTTCCCAGAAAGTCCCAAGTTTGGGAATGTACCTGACCTATCTGTCAAAAACTAACATTCTTGACTATCTGTGAATATGGGATTATATGTGTAGTAAAGCAAGAGCTTTAAGACATTTTCCTGAGAGAATATTATAGATAGAATTTTAATGTATGATACGTAGTCCTCACTTCTTATAGTGAGATTGTCATATGTAATTTAAAAAGATCTTGTTGTGATAGGGTTGTAAATTTTAATTTCTGAGACGTGGAGGTAGAAGAATAGAGTCTCACTGAAACTATACAAATGACATCATAGGAAAAGTATAGAAACTCAGTAAAGACACTCATTATAAGATTTAACTATCGTTTTAAGGAGGATTACAGACAAGACTCATACATGTATGTCATGATTGTTACTGTTCTTGTTTGAGGTATTCACACACAATACGATTCAGTTCAGTTCAGTCACTCAGTCGTGTCCAACGCTTTGCAACCCCATGAACCACAGCACACCAGGCCTCCCTGTCCATCAAAAACTGCCAGAGTCCACCCAAACTCCTGTCCATTGAGTCAGCGATGCCATCCAACCATCTCATCCTCTGTCATCCCCTTCTCCTCCTGCCCTCAATCTTTCCCAGCATCAGGGTCTTTTCAAATGAGTCAGCTCTTCACATCAGGTGGCCAATGTATTGGAGTTTCAGCTTCAACATTAGTCCTTCCAATGAACATCCAAAACTGATCTCCTTCAGAATGGACTGGTTGTATCTCCTTGCAGTCCAAGGGACTCTCAAGAGTCTTCTCCAACACCACAGTTCAAAGCATCAATTCTTCTGTGCTCAGCCTTCTTTACAGTTCAACTCTCAAATATATACATGACCCATGGAAAAACCATAGCCTTGACTAGATGGACCTTTGTTAACTAAGTAATGTCTCTTAAAGCACTCTAAATGTTATGTATACCGTTAATATGAATTTTTATGTAAATATGTAACTGCCATTCAAATCAAGAAGTAGACCCTTCCTAGCACCTTCAAAAGTTTTCTAATGTTTTTTCACAGTTAATCCCCCCACACAGAGACAATGAATATTCTAACATGTATTATCATGTTTTTCATATTCTTAACATCTATTTCTGCTTTATTGACTATGCCAAAGCCTTTAACTGTGTGGATTACAATAAACTGTGGAAAATTCTGAAAGAGATGGGAATACCAGACCACCTAACCTGCCTCTTGAGAAACCTATATGCAGGTCAGGAAGCAACAGTTAGAATGGACATGGAACAACAGACTGGTTCCAAATAGGAAAAGGAGTACGTCTAGGCTGTATACTGTCACCCTGCTTATTTAACTTATATGCAGAATACATTGTGAGAAACGCTGGGCTGGGAGAAGCACAAGCTGGAATCAAGATTGTCAGGAGAAATATCAATAACCTCAGATATGCAAATGACACCACCCTTNACCCTTGGACTGCAAGGATATCCAACCAGTCCATTCTAAAGGAGATCAGTCCTAGGTGTTCTTTGGAAGGAATGATGCTAAAGCTGAAACTCCAGTACTTTGGCCACCTCATGCGAAGAGTTGACTCATTGGAAAAGACTCTGATGCTGGGAAGGATTGGGGGCAGGAAGAAAAGGGGACGACAGAGGATGAGATGGCTGGATGGCATCACCGACTCCTTGGATGAGAGTTTGTGTGAACCCCTCCCCGCCCCATGTGTGCTGCAATTCATGGGGTCACAAAGAGTTGGACATGACGGAGCAACTGAACTGAACTGAACATTCATATAAATGGAGTATAGTATAGAGTTGTTCATAATTTCTCTTTATCATTCTTTTATTGTCTGTAACTCTTCAGCATTCCCCTTTTTACAGTTTTGTCAATTAAAAATATATTTTCAAAAAAACAGTTTTCAGTTTTATTAATTTATTCTATATATTTTTTGTTTCATTGATTTCTTCAATTATTTCCTTCCTTCTACTTTTTAAAATTTGTTTAATTAATTTTATACTAACTCACATCTAATCGATTTACAATACCCACTGCCATTTTTGTTACTCTTGTCATGTATTTATGGCTCTGTATCTTACAAACCCACCATATATTGTGCCCTTTACTTTTGGATCAGTTCAGATTAGTCAGTTGTGTCTGACTCTTTGTGACCCCATGGATTGCAGCACGCCAGGCCTCCCTGTTCATCACCAAATCCCAAAGTTTACTCACACTCATGTCTATTGAGTCAGTGATACCATTCGACCATCTCATCCTCTGTTATCCCCTTCTTCTCCCTTCTTCAATCTTTCCCAGCATCAGGGTCTTTTCAAATGACTCAGTTCTTTGCATCAGGTGACCAAAGTATTGGAGTTTCAGCTTCAGCATCAGTCTTTCCAATGAATATTCAGGACTGATTTCCTTTAGGAGGGACTGGTTGAATCTCCTTGTAGTCCAAGGGACTCTCAAGAGTCTTCTCTAGCACCACAGTTCAAAAGCATCAACTCTTTGGTGCTCAGTTTTCTCAATAGTCCAACTTTCACATCCATACATGACTACTGGAAAAACCATAGCCTTGACTAGATGGACCTTCGTTAGCAAAGTAGTGTCTCTGCTTTTTAATATGCTGCCTAGGATGGTCATAACTTTTTTCCCAGGAGCAAACATCTTTTACTTTCATGGCTGTGGTCACCATCTGCAGTGATTTTAAAGAAGTTAATATTCTTTTAAAGAAACTAAGAAAAAAAATTCATACACACTCACATAGTTTTGGTAGTTTTATTCCTTTCTATCTGGTAGTATTTTTTTGAGCCTGTAGAACTTCCATGGTATCACTGAGCAGCATACCACCTTGTGGTAAGGTGAAAAGGTCATGGAGTCTGTGTATTAACTTATAAAAGAGCTGAAGAGCTAGCCCAACCCTACAGGAAGACAGGTAAGATATATTCAGTTTCCATCAGGTAAAAGTAAACTGTTTCTGATGGTATGTATGTGCTCATCAATAGAAATAAAAATGCATTATCTGTCAAAATAACTAGATGTGCACCAGTGACAAAGGGCAATAATGATTTTTCTACAGTAATGAACCCATGTATGAAACAGCAGCTTCATTTGGAATTACCATCTGATAAGATTACAATTATCTACTCCCATTCTCTATGGTATATCCAGAAGAACTAAATGAGATGGGAGGAATTACTGCCCTTGTATTTTCCAAGTTTTTGAGGGCAATATTAATATCTCTGATTTGTCCAAGAATGGCATTGTTTTGGTTTACTATTTCAGCACCACAAACGAGCTTCTGCTTCCTACAATGATGGTTCTGACTCCATGGGTCAGAGAGTCAGAGTAGAGCTTCTGCTAATTTCTAATTGTAGACTTTATCAATCTTACATTCAGAGCTGCAATAGTCTACAGAGTGTGATACACACACTGAGACAACTGCAAGATAAACACAGTACAAAATTTCATTTTTCCTTTGACCCCTTAAACTCTCATTCTGAATAGTGATGTTTTCTGTCTTCAAGGACTAGTGCTGGACAAGAGCCAAGGTCCCATAATCCTAAAAGATCTGGATATTTTCCTGTATAGCCAGTGCTCAGCCACTTGCTGCTGAAGGAAGATGAAACAAAATAACACTCTAACAATAATCACTTTCCCAGTGGTTCAGTTCTGAGAACTGCATGAGGAATGTAACTCTTTGATGAAACTTAGATCAAGGTTTTTTACATCAACCTAAGCTATAGCAGAGTTGGTCTGTGAAGAAGGCTGAGCACTGAAGAATTGATGCTTTTGAACTGTGGTGTTGGAGAAGACTCTTGAGAGTTCCTTGGACTGGAAGGAGATCCAACTAGTCCATTCTGAAGGAGATCAACCCAGGATTTCTTTGGAAGGAATGATGCTAAAGCTGAAACTCCAGTACTTTGGCCACCTCATGCGAAGAGCTGACTCATTGGAAAAGACTCTGATGCTGGAAGGGATTTGGGGCAGGAGGAGAAGGGAACAACGATGAGGATGAGATGGCTGGATGGCATCACAGACTCGATGGACGTGAGTCTGAGAGACCTCCAGGAGTTGGTGATGGACAGGGAGGCCTGGTGTGCTGCGATTCATGGGGTCGCAAAGAGTCGGACACACTGAGCGTCTGAACTGAACTGAACTAAAGCTATACTCACAGAAAAGACCAAGGACTACCTTAGTGTTTTTTTCATTTATTTAATATTAGAGACCCCATGATCCATCAGCCCATAGCAAATATCCTCATGGAGGAAACAATTCTCTCTCCCTCACTCCCATATTACAACTATCATAGTAACTCTGCCTTCATTGTCTTGGACAGTAAAACACCAGTATTTCATAACTCCCATTTAAATGAAGGAAATAAAAATCATTAGAGGATAGGTGAGTGGACTGTGCAATATATACTCCTATCCACCATTGTATTTGGCTCCCTTCCTGAATATCATTTCATTTCAGTTCAGTTCAGTCGATCAGTCATGTCCAACTCTTTGCAACCCCATGGATTGCAGCATGCCAGCCCTCCCTATCCATTACCAACTCCCAGAGTTTACTCAAATTCATGTCCATTGAGTCAGCAACACCACCCAACCATCTCATCCTCTCTCGTCCCCTTCTCCTCCTCCTTCAAACTTTCCCAGCAACAGGGTCTTTTCAAATGAGTCATCACTTTGCATCAGGTGGTCAAAGTATTGGAGTTTCAGCTTCAAAATCACTCCTTCCAATGAACACCCACGACTGATCTCTTTTAGGATGGACTGGTTGGATCTCCTTGCAGTCCAAGGGACTCTCAAGAGTCTTCTCCAAAACCACCGGTTCAAAAGCATCAATTCTTCAGTGCTCAGCTTTCTTGATAGTCCACCTCTCACATCCATACATGACTACTGGAAAAATCATAGCTTTGACTAGATGGACCTTTGTTGACAAAGTAATGTCTCTGCTTTTTAATATACTGTCTAAGTTGATCATAACTTTTCTTCCAAGGGGCAATCATCTTTTAATTTCATGGCTGCAGTCACCATCTGCAGTGATTCTGCAGCCCCCCAATATCACATCAAGGAGCAGTCATTTCATTCAGTGCAGACCACAGCTGAATTCAGCTTTTAGTTAGCCAGTTTAAAAAATGGTAATTGCTCAAGCTACAGCATTGAATGCAGCATATTGGATAAATGCCTCCATGTTAATGTATTTTGCCCTATCTAAAACTCTGTTGCTTTCTGCATGGTCCATCTATCACTGATGAATCCACCCATATATTCCCCAGGTTTTTAATTATTTTTAATCTTGGATTTGAATTCTTTTGACATATAAGTTTTCCATTCTTGGTTTTATTGGTGATTGTCTTCCTTGGGCATGCTGAGATTTAACTCTGGCTGGAAGATTGGAGGTTGTGAGGCATGGGCATGGTAGAGCCTAGGGAGAGCTAGCAATAATCTTTACTAAAGTTAGTCTAAGCTTTCCAAACAAGGTAAAACAGCCCCTCTTTAGACTGGAAAATGGAGCTACTTTTGATTAATGTAGTTTGGATCTGGGGTACTCAAGGTCATCTAAATCCTTCCAAATGTTGCTATTTTAATTCTCAGAGCCTCATTTTTCAAATTGAAACTCAACCTCACATAAAAATATAGCTAGAATTCACTCTATATTATAAATTCTCCAACTTGTACAATCAGATTCTGTATGTAAATTTGAGGTATAAGAGAGGAAATGTTCTTTCCCTCTGACACTGCCTTGAGCGGAGACCACAGAGTCCTGACTGAGCCTGTCATGTTCTTCCTTTAACTCCCAAGTACAGCTAAACACAGTAAGGCCAGGCAAAAGTTTTGTATTCTTCATGCTTATCATTCTATGATGTGACAGTTACCATGTGATCTGCCAAAGGTATACCTTTAACAGACACTTTATTCTAGCCAGACATTTATTCTTAAGGAACTGGTTTGCCACTTGGTTGACAAAGACTACTGGTGTTCAATGTTCTACTTGTAACCAGACCCTTGTGCCTTCAAATCCAGTCAGGTCAGATGAACTATTTTTCAGTAAATATTTGTTGAGAATCTATTATGTTTTAGACATAGAACTATTAAGAAAAGGAATACAACCCCCAACTCCACAAAACTTAAATTCTTTTCTTGGAATATAGATAAAAAATAAGTTTATAATACAATATGGTATGATAAGACATATGGCATGATGTGATGCAATGTACCATAACAAATCATATTATCAGGGAGTATGATAATTAAATGTGCCTTTGGATCCATTTTGCATGTCAAGGAGTCTATTTTTTAAACAGAAAAGATTCTATTCAAGGCAAAAAAAAAATTCCTGTCATTGCTGATTCTGTTTTATTTCCCTTTAAAAAAACTGACATTTATAAACCTTATTTATGTTGAACTGCTTAAACTATCTCACAGTAAACTTACAGCACGTTAGAGTGCTATAAAATGAAATGACTAAGTAGAAAATAAGTATCAAAATTATAAAACAAATTAATAATTTACTGCATTTCCTGTGAACTTAAATAGTTAATAATGCCCAGACTGTATGCCTGATATCAGAAAGCGCAGCCCCTTTTGAGAGGCTTGGATGGTTATACCACCCACACACTTTTGATCATTACCTAGATATGCAGTGGCCATGTCAGTAGCTAATTGCCCACGTTACCTTCTTCATTTTTCTTGTTAAAGAGAGATGTTTAAAATGAGCTCAATATATCAGCCTTTTTAGCAGAATTATTAATAATATGTAACCCTCATTTATTATTTGGTCTTTTTTTTTTCCTGAACTCTTCCTTCTCTGACAAACCTATAAAGCTTCTGAAAGACTTAGAAGCCATTTTGTTCTCACCTTACTTTGCTAACCCTTTTACCTAAAACTAGAACAAATTCATGTCTTACAATTTGTTCTTTCTTAGTTATTCTGGTTTGATGTTGGCCTAATTTTCCAAATTTATTCACTTGAATTTTAAACCTTAAAATAAAGCACATTTTGATTGTAAGCAAAAGAGATAAAACTTTTAAAATGAGTGGTTTAAAACTGAAATAAAATACAGGATTAGGATCAACAACAACCAAAAACTGCAGTGATTAAGTGTGAATGTGGCTATAAATTTCCAAAGCAAAGTTCAAGAAGGAAACAAAAACTTAAAAACAAAAATCATTTTCATTAAATTTCCCAAATAGACATTTCTCTCCTGGTGCTAAAATTTAAAATAACTTTTCTATTTAAGCCATTATATACGAACATTGAATAATATAAGTATGTGACTTTTATCAAGTGATTTAACCTTTCTACCTCATGTTCCTCATCTGCAAAATGGCTTAAATATTGTATATCTTGTATGTCTGCAATGTAAGTGAGACAATGAAACACAAAGTTAATTTTTAATTCAACAAATGTTCACTATGCTGCTTAGTATTTCAGGCACAGCTCTAGGTAGGAATATAAACAGTGAACCAAACAATCAATGTCTGCCTTTATGAGTTTATGTTCTATAAGAAAATGAAGAAAATAAACAACTGAACAGATTATAGCATGTTAGATAATGGTAAGTGCTTTGAAGAAAAACAGAGCAGAAGGGAAGATAGTTGTGCATTTTGAATAAGGAACTCAAGTAAAAACTCTTCAAGAAGGTAGCATTTGAGCAGAGTCTTGAATCAAATAAGGGAGTGCTTAGTTGCTTAGTCATTCACAACTCTGCAACCCCATGGACTGTAGCCCTCTGTCTATGGGATTTTCCAGGCAAGAATACTACAGTGGATTGCCATTTCCTCCTCCAGGGTATTTTCCCAACCCAAGGATTGAAACTGAGTCTTCTGTGTCCTGCATTGGCAGGTGGATTCTTTACCACTGAGCACCTGGGAAGCCCCCAAATAGTGGAGAGAACCACATAAAGATCTGAGGAAGAAGAATTTCTCCAAGAGAGAACAGAATGAATCAAGAAGAGAGGACTGGACTAGGAAAAGGAGTCAGAGATACAGGCAGGAATTAAATCAGGTAGACCTTGTTTGTCTAGGGCAAGGAGTTTGGATTTTATTCAGAAGAGAATGGAAGTCACTGGTGGGCATTGAGCTGTGACATGACTTCATTTCCTTATTTTGAAAAGGTCATTGGGATGACTCTGTTGAGAACTGACTATAGCAGAGCAAGAAATGAACTGCGGGGTGTCAGTACTTTAGCTTTCAGTGGAGTTTAGTAGGCTTATCCTGGGGAAGTTGACAGACTGTGGGAAAGGGTTGAGTTTATGCTGTATCTTGAGTGTAAATGTGAAATTTGATGTTGATGGGACACATGTGATGTATGATGGATAAGATTCAATGAAGACTCCATAGAGAAGCAGTTTCCAAAGGGAGATCCACAGTTCCAGTTTGAAAGTGAAAGTGAAGTCACTCAGTCGTGTCTGACTCTTTGCGACCCCATGGACTGTAGCCTACCAGGCTCCTCCGTCCATGGAATTTTCCAGGCAAGAGTACTGGAGTGGGTTGCTATTTCCTTCTCCAAGGGATCTTCCTGACACGAAGATCGAAACTGAGTCTCCCACATTGTAGGCAGACACTTTACCATCTGCGCCACCAGGGAAATCACAGTTCCAGTTTAGACATTTTAATTTAGGCATACCCATTATTCATTCACGGAGAAGGAAATGGCAACCCACTCCAATATTCTTGCCTAGAGAATCCTGTGGACAGAGGAGCCTGGTGGGCTGCCATCTATGGGGTCGCACAGAGTCAGACACGACTGAAGCGACTTAGCAGCAGCAGCATTATTCATTTATTGGAAGCCCTGGTGTTGAAGCTGAAGCTCCAATAGTTTGGCCACCTGATGCAAAGAACCAACTCAATGGAAAAGACCCTGATGCTGGAAAGATTGAGGGCAAGAGGAGAAGAGGGCAACAGAGAATGAGATGGTTGGATGGCATCACTGACTCAATGGACATGAGTTTGAGCAAACTCAGGGAGACAGTGAAGGACAGGGAAACTTAGTGTGCTGCAGTTTATGGGGCTGCAAAGAGTCGGACAAGACTTAGTCACTGAACAACAACTACAAATTATTCATTCAAGTGCAGATAGCATGCAGGCAGTTGAATATTCTGATCTGGAGCTCAGAGAGGGCTGAGAGCTGTAAATGATATCTCAAGCTGTAGGATTATATAATATCGGCTAATGAATAAACATACATAGATAAGAGAAGAAGGTGAAGGTTTCAACATTAGACAACAACATTTAAGGGACAGAAGGAAAATGAGAAGCCTGAAAAAAAATAACTAAAACCTAATATTCATGATAATAAAAGAGTTAACTCCCTTGGAGTTAGATATCCTAGAAAAAATGTGAAAAAGCTTAATTCAAGAACAAAGAAGGTGACCGTTAATGTCAAATGCTGTTGAGATCAAGTAAATAAAAGTGAAGAACAGACCTTGGATTTGGCAAGACAGAGACCATTAGTGACCTCAATAGTAAAGTGATGAGGTTGAAAGACTGAGTGAAGAACATGGAAAATGAGGAAATCGAGACACTAGGTATACGTAACTCCTATGATCTTTACTGGAAAGATCTTCATATCTCACAGGTTTATCTATATGCCTTTTCCCCAGATTCCTTTGTTTCTAATCTTTTAATCCATCTCCTGGATCCCTGAACAACCAGCCAAGACAGTCACCACAGCCTATGAGTGTAAATATACATTCTCATTTGTATCACATCATTTCCCAGACAAAGTAGATAACCAGATACATCATCCCCAAAGTCCTGGCTTGGGAGAAGTGTGACTGCTCACCTGATGCCACAGGGACCACTTCTGTCTTAAAATAAATTGCCGGGCCCACTGTACCTTATGTTTTGAAAAGTGTAACAGAGTGCAACTCGTGATAGTCAGCTCTAGCTATGTGGTTAATTCATGTTCTATGATCAGATGCTCATTTACTGTTAGAGCTCAAGAGCATCCAGCTGCTTTTTTTTTTTTTTTTTTTTTTTTACTGTGCCACACAGCTTGTGAACTCTCAGTTCCCTGACCAGGGATTGAACCAAGATCCTGGCAATGAAAGCCCAAATTCTAACCACTAGGTCATGAGTGAACTCCCAGCTGCTATTTTTTCAGTGAAATAAAATTTCTGCTGAAGATTTTGCTCAAGAAGTCAAGGTGCCTAAATTATGATTATTCTTGTTGGGTTTGCTATAAACTCCACACAGCTTCTTTTCAACAACAGATATATCTAAAAGCAGTCCATAATCCTCATTTCAGAGGCTGCTTCCTAAAGAGCCCAACTTTAACAGGTATCTAATGTCTTTCATCTTTTGAGGAAGTTTTAAAATAACAGCTATGCTACAACAAAACTATTATTTTCTTTACATAGAAACTAGGCAAGAGGTTGAAAGGACTTGCTAAATCAAATATAAACTGAATATAATGCAGCTTAACCATGATAGCATAAACTTGCTATTCTTTATCAGAAATATAACATCACTGAGACTTCATTAATATGAAGAGTATTTTAGGGGTATGAACAGATAGCTTATTCTGATGAATGACAATGGTGAATAGTAATAAGTAGCTTGGGTGTACTCGGTTTAGAGCTACAGGAGTCAGACACTTTATTGCATTGATTGCTGAGAAATAAATATGCCAGCATGCAGATTTGGGATTATATTAACGTTTCCATTTTTAAATAACATAACCTCAAATCTAGAATCTGTCTATGTGGGAATTGCAAAAAGAGAATTTTAGAAGCTGAACTCACAACTTGACATTTTCATATCTCTTTTGGATAGAAAACTATAATCTGTAATTATGTCTTAAATCAATTTATTTAACACAATATTATTTTGCTGTAAAATTCATGTGACACAAAAGAAATATTTACATAATAAAAGACAGTCATTGAAAGTTTAATTATAATATCTCTAGAAAATATAATGCAAGACACAATTTAAAATCAAAAGTTTCTGAAAGAAAGAATTTTGCATAAGTTATCTATAGAGCTGGCCCTATGAATCTTTAAGTTCAGGATAAAATAAAAATATTTCACTTCCAGTTAATCAGTAGATTACCAAGAGTAAAATTGCTAAGGATACCTTGAGCCCTAACATTGGATTTCTGTTAGAACAACCAAGAGCCAAATTCAACCACAGCTCTATCTTGTCTCTATCAACAAAACAACTCTGTTTTTGCCTACTTCACATGTAGACTCCTGGAAAAGAGTACCTTTGGAAGATAATCTCGGAGAGCAAAGGAGTAGCTTGTGTACCGTCATCTTAAGTCTGCTGTACTATACATATAGCTGAGTCGATTTGTGCTGATATTGTAAATTTCTACAAACCTATTCTCCAAGGTCAAAACCTATATTAAAGATTTGAGATTTATAATTAATGTCTCGATGCTAGTTGACCCTCTTGATTATATCGATGAGAAATTTTAGTGAAGGAAAAAAAGGGCACTCAGAGGTGGATTTTGTATCTGCCAAAGACTATTCAGAATTTCATTTGGGGAACTAAGGGCTGTTATTCAACTTAATAAAATTGCACATTCAAAACTCCTGCTTTCCCCTAATAATTAAGTTCAAGTTGCAAATTTTAATATTGTATATATGATACTGAGAATATTAATAAACTTTTTGAAGATGATTTTGAATAACGTTTGGTCTTATTTACATATATATATATATAGCACATATATATATGTAACACACACATTTTGATGTATTTCAAAAAGTATTTTTAAATATGTATGTTATTTAAAATTTTTACATTTTAATCCAATTGATAAATCAGATCTTCCCAAATACTAAATATGATTTTATTAATTTAAAAATTAAACATAAAAATGTTGTATAATTTACATTTCTTGAAAGTTCTTCCTCTGTAAAGAAACACAGTATGATTTCAACTTAAAATCATTTCTAAATAAATCACTCAATTATACACTTTAGAGTTATAAGGCTTTACTTTAAATGCCAAGATTCTCTTAAATATCAGAGTAAATAAAATGTAAATCATGCACACATTTTTTTCTAGCAAAATATTTATAAAATGTTTTTCATTTCCTTTTATAGTAGGTTTTGTTATGTGCTAGTGTGGCAGATTATATTTTCCAAAAATGGTCACAGAAAAATTTATGGCCATACCTCACTCCTCATCAAGAGGTAGAGTCTATTTCTCTATCTCCTAAATCTGGGCAAGGTTTTTTCTACTGCAAAAAATAGAATGCAGAAAAAGCAATGCTGCCACCATGTTATGAGGAAGCCCAGGCCACAGAGAAGCTGACAGCCCAAACTCAGGTCTTACCTGAGCGCCAGGATCAACCACCACATATGTGAATGAGCTAGTCTTCAGATGATCTCAGTTACTAGCCTTCAAGCTTTTGCTGTTGATATTGAGCAGAACAGGAAAGAGTTATCTTCACTAAACTTTGCCTAAATTGAAAATCTCCAAGGATACTACTTGTCATTGTTTTAAGCCACTAAAACAAGAGGGAGGTTTGTTAAGCAGCAGTAGATAACGAATACAGTTGCTCAAAAACCCTGCTTTGGACTGTGATACCTGTTTTCCCCAGCTGGTGAGAGTGCGGGCAGCTGATGGAAAGGTTTTCAGTCAAGTCATTCTCTGGAAATAGCCCTTAGCTAAAGAGATTTGCCCCACAGCATCCTGAGTAATTTGCCCTCTTGGAGTAAGCTCACACCAAATGATGTGTTGATGTATGAGTGCTAACATCTTCTTGTGCCAAAAACCATGAAAGTGGAAGAGTTGAATTGCTGAGCAATATGAGATCATGTGGACCTTCTCTGGGATATATCACACATCAACTCCTTTCTTTTCCTAATGCTGCTTTCTTCACTGCCCACCCCCTCCCCCCAAGATGTTGGTCCTGAAAGCATTCCCTAAAATAGTTCCTATACACAAATCTCCATCTCAGACTCTCTGTTTCTCTGGAATCCCATCTAAGATGTTTTTCCATATTAATTTAATACCTTCCCAGAGTTAAAAGATGCACTGTCACTAGTGAAGACAACTATCTAAGCTTTTAAATGACAAGCTGACTGGATTCTTATTGGCCATCCTGATATGACATACAGAACTTTGTTTATACTTGTTGTGTCAATAATTTCTTTACTAGAAGGAAATGACCATGTAGTCCAGAACCTTTGATTCAGTACTAACAGAAGTCTGCAAAACACTTGCAGGTTCATCATTCAGGATCCAATCAGGAGACAGTAACCATAGTGGTTATTTGAGTGTAATAAAAATAATTGGTAACTAATAGAAGATGGGTGTGACGGGAAAAAAGAAGACTCAGAAGTAAAAGAAACAAAAGAACAACTACTACCTCTAAATTGAGGGATTGTGGACAATAAAGCTAAAACAATAACAAACAGAAATGCAAAAGACTGGAGGAGCCCTGACCTCAAGGCTGAGAATCAGACCTTTTTCAACAGGGTCAACGTAGAGACTATCCATGGCAAAGAAACTTCCTTAAGGATGGGAATGCGAGCTAGTCTGTAGAAGGAAAGAAAGAAAAGTTGCTCATTTGTGCCTGACTCTTTGAGGCCCCATGGACTGTAGCTGACCAGGCTCCTTCGTCCTTGAGATTCTTCCAGACAAGAATACTGGAGTGGGTTGCCATTTCTTTCTCCAGGGTATCTTCCCCATCCAGGGATGGAACACAGGTATCCCGCACTGCAGGCAGACTCTTTACCATCTGAGCCACCAGGGAAGCCCAGCCTGTAGAAGCGGCCTGCAGTTTCTACAGGGTATGACCAGGACAGAGCTGCTCAGGAGTGACCAGTAGAAGGGGATCATAACCAAAGAGCACAGCTGGAGGCTTCTGGGCTGTCTCGTTGAATAACAATAATGCAAGGTCAGAACCCCAGATGGAAGTTATCTTCCTCTGTGACAGGCTTGTAGCATCTCTCCACGGAGAAGGCAGTGGCAACCCACTCCAGTGTTCTTGCCTGGAGAATCCCAGGGAGGGCGGAGCCTGGTGGGCTGCCGTCTATGGGGTCGCACAGAGTGGGACACGACTGAAGCGACTTAGCAGCAGCAGCAGCATCTCTCCAGCGCCCCCTACTGATGATGACTAACATTTTGCTGGGTGCTAAAGTAAATAGGGTAACAGGGTTCAGTTTTATTATCAGTTTTATTATCACAAAGCATGGGAAAGAGATGCATTTGGAGCTGAAAGAAAATAATTGATTACTGGCACACCAGGTTAAATATTTGATTGGATTCTGCATCTATTTTTCTCCTTTCATCTGTCTAAAAGCTTAAAGACTTTTCAAACGTGACAGAATTCTGCACAATTTCAAATGATCAGCATTCCAACTACATTTAAAATGTAGTCTGATTGAATTCTGATTACCT
Source organism: Neotragus pygmaeus (assembly GCA_006410875.1). Taxonomy (NCBI): domain Eukaryota; kingdom Metazoa; phylum Chordata; class Mammalia; order Artiodactyla; family Bovidae; genus Neotragus; species Neotragus pygmaeus. Next base: position 918,623 of record SJYV01008710.1, read on the forward strand.
CATATGACTTTTTATAACTGGCTTTTGCACCTTAAGAGATCAACTTATAGTCATGCTGCATAGTACAGTGTTGTTACCTCAATTAATAGGAAATTTATTTCAAGGAAGTACATGAGACTTAGTAAAGAAATAAGAATCTTAGCCATGTGATCAGTCTTCATCAGAATGTAGGGAAAAGTTATGTAGTTAGTTATTTCTGAGATCAGAACATATGTTAAACAATAGAAGAATCCAGTGTTGAGCTAATGACAGTATTACTGCATTGGCTCCCCGATGGTGGTATTGATTCACAGTGTAGTTTCGCAGCTGATCTTTACCTTTTCTTCTGCACCTACCAACCAAATACTTCACTTTTACTCATTTTTATAATTTAACATAACATTCTACTTTGGAAATTATCCTTAAGTATAGCTTAAGGATATATCCTATATATATAGCTATATATCCTATATAGCTCTTCTACCTTCCAGCATCTTTTTTGGGGAAAAAAAAAAAAAAAAAACTTTTTTTCAAACAGAAAAAGCATATTGCCTTTTCTTCATAGGTCTTTTAGCTCCGGTTTCTGCTACTAACATGTTGATATTTTCCCCATATCTCTAGTTCAAATTACAAAGAAATAGACTTTGGTTGGCCAGTTAATAATACCTCTTCTTGAAGATGACTAAATTTCAAGCCTCCTCCTGGCCATTCTTAAAGATTGACTCTCACTGAGTTAACGGTCAATCTCTGACTCAATCACTTCTAATCAGCGGTTATGAGTCCATAAGGTAGAGAATATAGTCACCACCTCTGTGTTGGAAATCAAATAGAGTTGCTCTTCTCAGCAAAGTACTGTCCACATGAAAGGGAGATATTTGAATGGTGGAGCAGACCAGAGACTTTGAAAGGTCCTCCCTAGTACAACACTCAGTCTAAAAATCCTGATTAAAGAGAGTTCCCCGAAGAAGTTCCAGTCAGTGGTTCCCAACAGGGGCTTTTATCGCTTTCTGTCAGCACCATCAGCTGCTTCTGTTGACTGTGCTAACAATGATAGGGTCTCCCATGGGTTTCTCTTTTTGACAGTGCCCTGTGTACCTTGCCAACAGCTTGCAAACCCCTTGGAGAGTGAAGAGGGCACAATGGCTCTCTCAGCACAGTTCACAGCTGAGGCATTGCTGAAGTACAGTCTTTTCAAGGTTATTTTATAGAGCCACCTAGTATTGCAATTGGACTGGGCCATTTCTCTGAATCCTCCTTGGTTCACAGTCAGCTTACTGTCCATAAGTTATAATATGACTTTTAAAGGGGATGATTTTGCTGTATGGAGCTCCTCCCAACATATGAATTATAAAGGATGAAAACTGTAGTGATGGAAGAAACACATCGGTTTAAAGCAAATCCAACTAACGTGAATTTGCTTGGCTTTAATTTTTACCCTGGCATAAACTATAAAAATGGCAAATTAAACAGAGATGATGAGAGTTTTAAGGGCCCCTTTAGATTATGTGGTCAATACTTCTAATTTTATAGGTGGAGGGAAAAAAAGAAAAAAAGTTCAGAGGGTTATTCTCTGCTGTCCATAATCTGAGATTAGAACCCAGGCTCCTTGAAGTCAAACTCCCTTCCCTTTCTAGATATCATGCTGCCCCCTAGTGTCATCTAGATTTTTGTAAGAACTCATGATTTCCTTCACAGGAGCAAATTTCCATTAGTGTAAAGGTTTGCAAACCCAGAATGTATGAGCCAAATTAAAATGATCCACAGAAGATCTAATATAAAACTCCTTTTCACAGTACTTTGTCATGTATTAGAATTACTGTGAATATTTGAATATATGTCTTATATTCTAAAATAAATCTTCTGATATTAAATTAAGACCCCCAACAAGTGTATTGGAGTGGGGAAAGGTGACAGATTCACTTAGAAAATAAAAAGCAAAAACATAGAAACAATCCAGCAACACTCTCTTTAATTAAAACTCAATCTTTCTCAATATATCAGTCAGTCTTGTATATAGCAATGAGTTTCTGTAGTTATAGATAGGGTTAATTGGCATCCTGGGGCAACTTAGGCTCTACAAAACCACAAAGAAAAACCACAAAATAAAAGAATCAAAGCACCACTTTTATAATAGGAGAAATTAAACACTGTGAAAAAATACAGAGAAACAAAGCAAAATTAGAGTATCATAGTAAGTTTTACCATATATTTTCATTCACCCCTTTCCAAAAAAAAGAATAGATATTTATAAATAGAAGAGCAAAACAAATCAAAGAGAAATAAGCAAATAAAAATATTGACTTGCTACATTATGAGAAGAAAAAGAATTAAAAAGTGTGTAACAAATATATCAGGGCAAGACAGAAACAGAAGAGAAAATAAGACAACGAATAAATGAGAGGAAGCAAAGAATTAATTATTACACTAAGAAGGCTGATATATTGAGCTCATTTTAAAATGTCTTTAAAAAAGAATGAAGACAAAAATTTAAATAAAGGGGAACTAATGAAGACAATGAAAATTGTTAATAAAAATGTTGAAAGGGAAAATGTGAAATATATTGTAAAATAGCGAATAATGACTCAGAGGATCTTAACTAGGATTATGAGATTCTTAAAAAGAAAACTCAATGATGGATACACCGTCAAACATATGAGCACCATCTTGGGCTTAATATATTTAATTTAATTAACTATGAAATTCCAAAACATTCAAATTGCACTTTAAATTATGTATTATTCAAGAAAAATCTCACAGGAGATTCAGAAGCAGCACACTGAGAAGTGTGTTTTCTTTTTCCTCTTACCTCTGAGTTTCCATCTGCTCATCTTCCAAGAGACTTCGTGCATAAAATAGCATTTGTCCAGCACTTTCCAATGCAACTCATTCTTCTAAAACAGTTCTTCTCAGTCTAACATCATATCCAATGGTGAAAACTTGAAAGATTTTCCTCTAAGATAAGGAAAAAGATATGTATGATTATTCTCAGCACTCTTTCCAACACAATCCTGGAAGTCCTAGCCAGAGAAATCAGGAAAGAAAAAGGAAAAAAAAATCTGAATCAGAAAGGAAAAAGTAAAAATATCTGTATTTCCAGATGATATGATTTTACAAATAGAAAATCATAAAGACTCCACCAATTAACTATTATAACTGATAAAGGAATTTAGTAAAGTGGCAGAATACAAAATCAACATTCAGAATTCAATTGTATTTATATACACTAACAATTAACTAGAGAAAGAAAAAATAATTTCATTTATAGTAAAAGCAAAAATGATAAAAATAATTAAAAAATATTCCACCACAGAGGTGAAAGATCTCTACACTGTAAACTCTAAGACATTGATGAAAGAAATTGAAGAAGACAGAGGACACAGATAAACAGAAAGATATCTTGTGTTCATGATTTGAAAGAATGTACATTATTGAAATGTCCATACTACTCCAAGCCATCTATAGATTCACTGCAATCCTTATCAAGAGTCCAAAGATATCTTTTATAAAAATAGAAGAAAAAAAAACCCTAAAATTCATATGGAACATGCTGCTACTGCTAAGTTGCTTCAGTTGTGTCCAGCTCTGTGCGACCCCACAGACGGCAGCCCAGCAGGCTCCCCTGTCCCTGGGATTCTCCAGGCAAGAACACTGGAGTGGGTTGCCATTTCTTCCTCCAATGTATGAAAGTGAAAAGTGAAAGTGAAGTCATGTCTGACCTTTAGCCACCTCATGGACTGCAGCGTACCAGTCTCCTCCGTCCATGGGATTTTTCAGGCAAGAGTACTGGAGTGGGGGCCATTGCCTTCTCCATACAGAACCATAAAAGACCCTAAATAGCCAAAGTAATATTGAAAAAGAAGATCAAAGAGGGGATCATCACACTTCTTGACTTCAAATATACTACAAAGCTACAATAACTGAAAGAGTATGGTACTGGCATTTAAAAAGACACATAACAGGGGCTCTGGTATCTCAGTGGTAAAGAATCTGCCTTCCAACGTGGAAGATATGAGTTCCATCCCTGATGCAGGATGATCCCACATGCTACAGAGCCACTAAGCCTATGCACCACAACTACTGACATACTCTAAAGCCTGGGAGCCACAACTGCTAAGTCCAAGTGCCTCAACTACTGAAGCCCACATGCCCTAAAGCCTGTGCACTGCAAGAAGAGAAGTCACTGCAACATAAAGTCCACACATCGCGACTCAAGAGTAGCCCCTGCTTGTTCCAACCAGAGCACACACAGTAATGAAGATCCATGCATCACAGCCAAAAAGAAAGAAAGAAAGAAAATCATTATTTTTTAAATGGAACATAGAACAATGAAACAGAATTGAAAGCTTGGAAATAAACTCAAACATATATGGGCAACTAATCTATGACAAAGGAGACAAGACTATACAATGTATGATCTCCCTTGCATGTGAAATCTACACACACACACAAATAAAATTCAGACCCATAGAACAGGAAGTAGATTGTTGATTGCCAAGGGCAGGGTGGACTGGGGAAAATGTGTGAGGCTGGTCTAAGTGTACAAACTTCCAGTTATAAATGAAAAAGTTCTGGGGCTGTAATGCACATCATGGTGACTATGGTCAACAGTGCTCTACTGTATGCTTGAAAGTAGCTAACAGGATAGTCTCAAAAGTTCTCATCAAATACCCGAAAATAATGATAACTATGTGAGTTGATGGATGTGTTAAGTAACCTTATTGTGATAATCATTTTACAACATATACGTATACAACACTGAACATTTTAAACTTATGCCATGTTATGTATCAATTACACCTCAACAAGAATAAAAAGATGGAAGCTTATAAAAACTATCCTTCTCAAGATATTTTTAAACATAAAATGAGAAGCATTCTTTGTCAAAATTTGTAGTTAATTTTGACAGAGAATGTTTAATTAAATTAATATCTTTACTTAAAACATAAGTGAAATAGGATAGACAGATAAGGATTTAGGATGCAGAAAGCTTTAGAATTCATCATTGAATTTATTACTGCATAAGTGTGCATGTATGAGTGTGTGCAAGAAATGGAGAGCAAAATAGAGAATTTTGAAGTCTGAAAACAGGAGAAAGATGTCTTTCTTGGGCCATTCTCCCGATGCTAGTTCTTCCTATTCAGGTGATAAGACTAGGGCCTTATTAAACAATGGACTCTTTCATAATACCTATGTAGCAAAAAATACAGTGATCATCTATTACTACTCAGGATCCATTTCTTCTAAGGGAAGAATTGTCAGCTTTCTGTGAAACACTTGACCCATCCCTGAGTCCAAGCTTGTGTTTTGAATGGGAAACAATATGGCCTTACTGGCCTTATACCTCAAAGCTGAAATGAACACCTGACTCAGACTAGGCCAGTCAGAGCCCTTCTCTGGAGGTTTTTACTTTAGACCATAGGTCATATTACCTAGTACTTTCTAGATGTATAAGAAATATAACCCTAGAGTGGCTCATTACCATGTTCCCAAATTCTGCCGTGTCAGTCTGAACCAAAAGAAGGTAAGACCAACATAAAGAGAAAAGCAAAACAATGATAGACTGGTCATCCTGGAGATTAGTCCTGAACTTTCTTGAATTTGGTTATATAAGATATCTTCCGTTCAGTTCAGTTCAGTCGCTCAGTCATGTCCGATTCTTTCTAACCCCATGAATTGCCTCACACCAGGCCTCCTTGTCCATCACAAACTCCCAGGTTTCACTCAGACTCACGTCCATTGAGTCAGTGATACCATCCAGCCAACTCATCCTCTGTCGTCCCCTTTTCCTCCTGCCCCCAATCTCTCCCAGCATCAGAGTCCTTTCCAATGAGTTAACTCTTTGCATGAGGTGGCCAAAATACTGGAGTTTTACCTTTAGCATCATTCCTTCCAAAGAAATCCCAGAACTGATTTCCTCTAGAATGGACCAGCTAGATCTCCTTGCAGTCCAACGGACTCTCAAGAGTCTTCTCCAACACCACAGTTCAAAAGTATCAATTCTTCNTGGAGAATTTTGAGCATTACTTTACTAGCGTGTGAGATGAGTGCAATTGTGTGGTAGTTTGAGCATTATGAACTCCTTAAGATATCTTGGTACCTTTCAAATAAATTTCTTTCTGCATTTAAGCTTTTTCAAACAGGCTTCTTACACTTGCCGCTGAGAGTTCTGGTGAAATCAGTGTCAACAGAATGCATGTTTTCAGCAAGCAGGCCAGTTCCACGGAACAATGGATGCTTGGCATGGTCAGTTCAGACAAGAATGGTCCTCTGAACTGTGTAGTCAGAGAAGGTAACAAATACCAAGTAGATCTGCTACTTTAAGCCAGAATGGACTTGTTTAGGGACAATATTTTTCTATACGTAACAGACAGGGCTTCCCTGGTGGCTCAGTTGGTAAAGAATCCACCAGCAATGCAGAAGACCCTGATTCGATTCCTAGGTTGGGAAGTTCCACTGGAGAAGGGATAGACTACCCACTCCAGATTCTTGGGCTTCCCTGGTGATTCAAATGGTAAAGAATATGTCTGCAATGCAGGATACCTGGGCTCGATACCTGGGTTGGGAAGATCTCCTGGAGAAGGGAATGGAAACCCACTCCAGTATTCTTGCCTGAAGAATCCCCATGGATGGAGCAGCCTGGCAGCCTGGCAGTCCACAGGATGCAAAGAGTTGGACACGACTGAGCAACTAGCACAGCACAACCATCAGAACTCTACGTCATATACACTTAGAATGACTACGTGCTAAAGTGCACATTCCTGGGCCCCAGCCTGGACTCATCAAAATCTCGGCTGAGTGAAAGAAACATTCTTAAAATAGCACCCTAGTTGACTCCAATGTGGGTTAAAGATTAAGAGCCACTGCCTTAGAGGAATTTTTTTCATTATTAGGATGCTAATAAAATGCAGTGTGAGAGGCAATACATGCACATTAAGGATCCAGTTGTGTAAAGTGAAGAGAAACCCAATGTAGGAGACAAACCCAGGCAGTGTTTTTCTATTGTCAATGTGTTACAATGACTGGAAATGGAGAAAGTACAGATAAAAGCATAGGACCTTAGAACTACATATCAATAATAAAGCAGACTAAAGTTTTCTTTTTTATATACATGAAGGGAAAACACTGACCTGATTTTCTTACATATGATAACAAAAATAATTTCTACACTTATTTATAGCTAGTGTATGAATGTGTTTTGTGCCATTGAAAATATGCATGAAAAGTTAAAACTCTATTTGAAGCAATGAATTGTTGGCCTATTGTAAAACAACCTCCCCAGAATGTCTGTTCAATTTTCCCTCAACGTTATCAAATAAATTTGCCAATGAAATGGTGATTTCAGCTTCCCTTAAGACTGCCCATCTGATTTAAACAAACTTTCTCACCTTGATAAAGAAGTCATAATTATAGGGCTTATACTGATTTTAAGAATCTTAAATCAGAGACCCAAATTCAGGTGATTTTCGAAGGATAATTATTTGCTTCAAGTAAATTTCAAATCAAATGAATAAAATATCAAATAGAAAGCCATCATGTATAGGATCAATGCAGTTCATTTTTGTAGTTAGCCAGCACGCATTTGTTTTTAAAAGAAATGCAAGAGTTAATGGCTCTGAGAAGAACAGCCACAATCTAACCATCTTGTCAAATCCATTCCCTGGAACCTCATGGGTAGAGTCTTCCTACCAGCTTCAGGGAGGCCATATCAGCCTTTCCCTCCATTCCTCAACCTTCCATCATCAGACAGTGTTGGTAATTGGTTTTTAATTGGTTCATTTACCCGAATGATTTATACTGCCTCAGGTAGACAAGATTTAATGACACCCATTACAGGGCTTTAGATTATTTCACAAATAGATATGCATTGTCCTTCAGGATTGAAGATCTGTGCCTGTATTATCATTCATACATCTCTGATGTAGAAAAGTCCAATGCAAGGCTGACAATGATGAAAATAATGGTTTATCAAGTGTGAACTATGGACCAGGCATTTTGCTAAAGGCTTTATATACATTATCTTATTTAACAGGCATTTCCATAAACATAGACATAAACAGAAACAATGACCAAAGAGTTGCATTTGTTTTGGACAGAGACTGTTTACAACTGTTTCTCCCTAACTTTCCATATGATCAATTCCTTTGATTTCTTTGATCAAACTTAGTTACTGTGCTATGAGTAGTAATAACGTACTTGGAAAATCAATAGGGAGACTAGGTAAGAAATATAGGCTTGTTCTTGATTCTGATAATAATTGTAAGATTTTTAATAGGTTACTTAATCTTTGGATCTAGGTCGGTATCTTGAAAGAACTCTGGTAGTTTTCAGATAATATGGCTTACTACATATTCCTATTTCTCATTTTGATTGATTAGCTGGGGTGCTAATCTTACATAGTATAACCTATACTTGTACTTCAGTATTTTCTTGAAACATAATTTCTGCCTAAAAGGAGCTCAGTTAAATATTTTTAATTTGTATATACACATATTGTCACATGTGTATTGAGAACTATTGGTATTTAAATATAAAATCTAATGTTATTTAAGTAGAACAACAAATTCAAATGGATTCCTCTGATTGATTTTGGATAAATTTAGACAGGCACATTTTAGGATTGGTGGTTGTTGTTCAGTCACTAAATTGTGTCCAATTCTTTGTGACCCCATGGACTGTAGCATACCAGGCTTCTCTGTCCTTCACTATCTTCTGGAGTTTGCTCAAACTCATGTCCACAATAGAGCAAACTCCAGGAGGTAGTGAAGGACAAGGGACTTTGTACAATTATAAAGATTTGCACAGAAATCATAAAACAAATAACTGGGCATGTTATAAAGTATCATTCTTTAACAAGAAATAGTCTTTGGCAAACCTAGATTTTTTTCCAAGAATATTTATTACTTCTTGGTTTAAAAATTCTCTAGTATTTTACTTTGTACTTATGGTCATTGACAGACTTATGTTGAATATTCATTCTTTTAACATGTACAATTTCTGAGGATGAGGTTGCAATTTTCTAATAGTTTCTCACAGTATCCCAAGTTTAGGGAAGCAGATTTACAAAGATTTTACAACTTTGGATTAGTGGAGGCATATTTAAAGGTGATCAGATCTTTACTTGTACTAACATGTGCATTCCTTGATGCTTCAAGTGAATTCAACTCAGTTGTATATAAATGTAACTGGAAGAAAACATAGAATTTATCTGTTCTAAGGATGAGAAAAGCAGTCTTAATGTGCCTACTGTATCCTTTTAAACTCAAATGATGAGTGTGCAGGAGCTGAAAGCTCTGTTGACTGGAGAGAATTTAGCAATAGATCTTTTATGTACTTAATGACATCTGTGTATTTCTCTTCCTTAACTGAGTTTTGTGCTGTCTAGTATAATAGCCAATAGCCACTTGTGGCTACCTAACACCAAAAATATGCCTAGGCTGAATTGAGAATGTGCTATAAATTTAAACACACACCAGATTTGGAAGACCTGGCACATAGAAAATAATATAAATTTTACTTTTAATAACTTTTTTTTTCAATCCATTCCAACTTTGAGTTGGAGGTGTTTTTATCTTTTATTTTTTCCAGTTTTTTTTTTAATTTTTACTTTATTCTACTTTACAATACTGTATTGGTTTTGCCATACATCGACATGAATCCACCACAGGTATATACGAGCTCCCAATCCTGAATCCCCCTCCCACCTCCCACCCTACATCGTCTCTCTGGATCATCCCCGTGCACCAGCCCCAAGCATCCTGCATCGTGCATTGAACATAGATTGGTGCCTCGTTNTTTTGCCATACATCGACATGAATCCACCACAGGTATATACGAGCTCCCAATCCTGAATCCCCCTCCCACCTCCCACCCTACATCGTCTCTCTGGATCATCCCCGTGCACCAGCCCCAAGCATCCTGCATCGTGCATTGAACATAGATTGGTGCCTCGTTTCTTACATGATAGTATACATGCTTCAATGCCATTCTCCCAAACCATCACACCCTCTCCCTCTCCCTCAGAGGCCAAAAGTCCATTCTATACATCTGTGTCTCTTTTGTTATCTCATATATAGGGTCATAATTACTATCTTTCTAAATTCCATATATATGTGTCAGTATACTATATTGGTGTTTTTCATTCTGGCTTACTTCACTCTGTATATAACAGATGGCAAACAAACACATGAAAAGATGCTCAACATCACTCATTATCAGAGAAATGCAAATCAAGACCGCNTTGGTGATGGACAGGGAGGCCTGGTGTGCTGCGATTCATGGGGTCACAAAGAGTCAGACATGACTGAGCTACTGAACTGGACTGAACTGAACTTCCTACTGGTACTTAAGTAATCTGGATCATATTTTTATTCTTTATGTTCTTAAATAAAAGAGAAATTATTTTTTAAAATAATGTAAGACACAAGAAATTATTTATGTGACCTTATGTCACAATAGCAGCACCAAAGATCAAAGAAAAAAGGATCTTTTAGACTGAGTTAAAAAAAAATAGATTAAGCATAGTTGAAACTTCTACAATGATCCTGGTTATATCATAGACATGGTTGATGTTTCTGGAGAAATAGGCCTACTGTATTCACAGCAGTGTCCTTTGTGCACAGTGCAGTTTAGTTCAGTTGCTCAGTTGTGTCCAACTCTTCGCGACCCAACCAATCACAGCACTCCAGGCCTCCCTGTGCATCATCATCCCCCGGGGTTCACTCAAACTCACGTCCATTGAGTCGGTGATGCTATCCAGCCATCTCATCCATGTCATCCCCTTCTACTCCTACCCCAATCCCTCCCAGCATCAGAGTCTTTTCTAATGAGTCAACTCTTCACATGAGGTGGCCAGAGTACAGGAGTTTCAGCTTTAGCATCATTCCTTCCAAAGAATTCCAAGGGCTTATCTCTTTTAGTATGGACTGATTGGATCTCCTTGCAGTCCAAGGGACTCTCAAGAGTCTTCTCCAATACCTCAGTTCAAAAGCATCAATTCTTCGACTCTCAGGTTTCTTCACAGTCCAACTCTCACATCCCTACATGATCACTGGAAAAACCATAGCCGTGACTAGACGGACCTTTGTTCGCAAAGTAATGTCTCTGCTTTTCAATATGCTATCTAGATTGGTCATAAACTTTATTTCAAGGAGTAAGTGTCTTTTCATTTCATGGCTGCAGTCACCATCTTCAGTGTTTTGGAGCCCCCCAAAAAATAAAGTCTGACACTATTTCCACTGTTTCCCCACCTATTTCCCATAAAGTGATGAGACTGGATGCCATGCTCTTCGTTTTCTGAATGTTGAGCTTTAAGCCAACTTTTTCACTCTCCTCTTTCACTTTCATCAAGAAGCTTTTTAATTCTTCTTCACTTTCTGCCATAAGGGTAGTGTCATCTGCATATCTGAGGTTATTGATATTTCTCCCGGCAATTTTGATTCCAGCTTGTGTTTCTTCCAATCCAGCGTTTCTCATGATGTACTCTGCATTTAAGTTAAATAAGCAGGGTGACAATATACAGCCTTGACGTACTCCTTTTCCTATTTATAATCAGTCTGTTGTTCTGTGTCTAGTTCTAACTGTTACTTCCTGACCTGCATATAGGTTTCTCAACAGGCAGGTCAGATGGTCTTGTGTTCTGATCTCTTTCAGAACTTTCCACAGTTTACTGTGATCCACACAGTCAAAGCCTTTGGCATAATCAATCAAGCAGAAATAGATATTTTTCTGGAACTCTCTTGCTTTTTCCATGATTCAACAGATATTGACAATTTGATATCTGGTTCCTCTGTCTTTTCTAAAACCAGCTTGAACATCAGGAAGTTCACAGTTAGTATACTGCTTAAGACTGTCTTGGAGAATTTTAAACACTATTTTACTAGTGTGTGAGATGAGTGCAATTTTGCGGTAGTTTGCACATTCTTTGACATTGTCTTTCTTTGGGACTGGAATGAAAACTGACCTTTTCTTGTCATGTGGCCACTGCTGAGTTTTCCAAATGTGCTGGCATATTGGGTGCAGCACTTTCACAGCATCATCTTTCANATTCCTCTGCCTTTTCTAAAACTAGCTTGAACATCAGGGAGTTCACGGTTCATGTATTGCTGAAGCCTGGCCTGGAGAATTTTGAGCATTACTTTACTAGCATGTGAGATGAGTGCAAGTGTGCAGTAGTTTGAGCATTATTTGGCATTGCCTTTCTTTGGAATTGGAATGAAAACTGACCTTCTCCAGTCCTGTGGCCACTGCTGAGTTTTCCAAATGTGCTGGCATATTGAGTGCAGCACTTTCACAGCATCATCTTTCAGGATTTGAAACAGCTCCACTGGAATTCCATCACCTCCACTAGCTTTGTTCATAGTGATGCTTTCTAAGGCCCACTTGACTTCACATTCCAAGATGTCTGGCTCTAGATTAGTGATCACATCATCATGATTATCTGGGTCATGAAGATCTTTTTTGTACAGTTCTTTTGTGTATTCTTGCCACCTCTTCTTAATATCTTCTGCTTCTGTTGGGTCCAGACTATTTCTGTCCTTTATCAAACCAATCTCTGCATGAAATGTTCCCTTGATATCTCTAATTTTCTTGAAGAGATCTCTAGTCTTCCCCATGTTTTATTGCAAGCACAGATGTTGTTTTTGGTCAAAAACCTATGTGTCTTAGAAAAAAGCAAAACAAAGCAAAACTCCTCAGTCTATAATTGCTATCCCCACGTAGATAAAGGGAAGATGAAGGTCAGGAAGGGCCATTTTCTCTCTGCTAAATAAGGAAATAAAAAATGCTTTCCAGACATAGGAAGATGGAAAAATTGAAGCTATTAGAAAAGAAATTATTAGTGGATCAAAAACAGTTAAAAGAAATGTGAGTGTTCAGAACTTGACTGGAGAGCAAACTAATCAGCCAATGAAACCATTTAGAGTTAATAATGAATGTTTCATCTCAACTTGAAACAAATCTGTCTGCTCTATTGGAAACGTGTAATATCAAAGGAGAGGAATGCTGTCCCATAAAGGCATGGTAGCATTTGAACATCAATTTGACAGGTAGTGTAATTTTCTTACTAAGGACCGTGAATATCATTTGAAGCCTACTACAGAAATACTGCTCAAATTCTCCACATAAGTCATCTGAATAGAAAAAGTTTCAGCAGAAGTCAGAGGAGATATAGGAAAAAAGGCTGAGACTGACGAATTTCACTTATGACCAAAAAACCATGACCTTGACTTATTTCCATTTAATACTAATCTATTATCTCTAAACCAGGAACGAGTGAAACTGAAATCAGTCAGAAGCCAGAGTTATTTCTGCTCCAGATTTACTCTAAGTAGTGCTATGTCATCTGAATACATTTGTATGCAAGTGACAAGACTTGGAGAATGTTCAGTTCTGATCTGTGCTTTTTCTACTATTTTAAGTCCCAGGGAAAGATGATTTGAACCTCTGTCTTTCCAGTACATAGCACAAGGGGCATGCATGTAGAAGATGAGAAAAATATTTTATTAATCTTTTCTCAGTGTTATCTTGTATAATATATTCAGCTTTTTATTACTCATATAGGAAAAAAGTTTTGAGAAATGTTAAGCTAAAATTTCAGTTGTTTTAAAATATGTTTTTCCCTAGGCCTCCCAGAAGACTGTCACTGTGCAGAGTATGGGAAAATTTTGACTATTACGTCTTCCCATTTCAATGTGATTTACCAGAATACAGGAAACACAACAGAAACTAGGATGACATCCCAACTCCCAAATGGTCTCTGGATTCAGGTTTGGTTACAGTCAAGTCATGAAGCAAACTTCTTTAAATATTTTCTGAATGGTATCCAAATCTTGGGCGAAACTTTATTATGGTAGGACTAACATATGAATGTACTATGTGACACTGAAAACATTTGTTGAATTTTATATATGATTAGCTTTTTTTTAAGTTCACAAGGAGTGTCACTTCAACTCCAAGTCACAAACTAGGACTGGAGGTTATTTATGAAGCACACTTTTTTAAAAAAGCAAATATTTTAAAATAAGCCTTTTTGTTAAAATGTGCATTTTTGTTCTGTTTTGCAAATTTTGAAGATCTTATATTTGTGACCCAGGCTTCTCACAGCAATAACTTGCAGGGTTATTTAAATTTCCAGTTCTTCATAGCTCCATCTTTCCCAGGGGGCCAATGGCCAAGTGCCTCAAATTTTAGTTGCCTAGCAAATTCCTTTAAGTATTTCATGTTATAACCTTGATCTAAAGAGTCCATGGAAATCCCTCATCATAGCAAAACTGATAAAATACAAGGTTCATGAGTGTATTCTCTGTTCCTGCTCTCAGAATGCAAACAGTACTGCAGAAAACCACAGTTATGATAATTGGAATTACTTTTGAGGTCAGAGCTTCCCACCTCCGCAGGGTCCAGCAACAATTTTACTTTCTCTGGAAAGGTCCCTTTCAAACTTTCTCGATAGCCTATTCCCAACGTATATCCTATGCTTGAATTCTCTTTTTCCAGGTTCCTGTCTTTATAGAGAAAATAAAATTCATGGAAAAGCTCACTTAACTTACTGTCTTCCTGCTGCTCTACTTTCCTCACACACCCATGTGATCTTAGACAAACCTTTGTAGCTTTCTTAGCTTCTAATTTCTAGAAGAAATTGAAGGTCATTGAAGACCTTGTGCCTCACTCTTGATGTGACAATAATTAAATCAGATCCATGAATTAATAATCAGTAAATAAGCATGTTGCTAAGTTGCTTCAGTCGTGTCCAACTCTGTGCAACCCATAGATGGCAGCCCACCAGGCTCCGCCGTCCCTGGGATTCTCCAGGCAAGAACACTGGAGTGGGTTGCCATTTCCTTCTCCAATGCCTGAAAGTGAAAAGTGAAAGTGAAGTCACTGAGTCACGTCCAATTCTCAGCGATCCCATGGACTGCAGCCTACCAAGCTCCTCCGTCCATGGGATTTTCCAGGCAAGAGTACTGGAGTGGGGTGCCATTGCCTGGTGAATAGCAAAGAAATTGCTTTCCTGCATGGGACCACTTACATTCTCTGTGCCTGTCACAGAAGATGGAGATGTTAATTCCCATTCACCTTGACTCTTTCCAAATTTTTCTCCCCAGACAATCTATCTCATTTCATCTGTCATATCCTTGAACTCTTAAAATATTGTTCATCCATAGGATTCTGCCTTTATTCCTTTTCTACTCCCATTCTACTTATTCTTTGAAGACTATTATCCCAGACATCCTTATGGATTTGAAACTACTTCCTCTATGCTAATGTCTCCTTGCCTGTACATCAGTGTCCTTTTTCATATTTTGGTTATAAGAGTCTCACTCCTGTCCTTTCATCCTCCACTCTATTGCTTAAATAACATTCCTTAAGGCAAAATTAGTCCTGCCAAAAGCATCTCTTTTAGTTTTAAGCTAACCTAAAGGATAAATTTTAAATTCTTTAGATCACCATACAAAGATCTTATAATAGGTACACACTCATTTTCTGCGCTATCTTGTATCATTCTGCTAAAGTACACTATGCTAAAGTAAATTTTTCACTTCTTCCTGGTTATTTCAACCACTTTCCCAACTTTGCACCTTTCACATGCTGTTTCTCTTTCCTGGTAATATTTCTCTCTTTGCCCTCTGATTGAATAATTTCATTTATACTTTAAAATCTGGGTCAAAACATACCTCAATCTAGAGAATTCTTCATTTCCACAGTTAAAGTGGATTCTCAAACTAATTTTCACTTTATTGACATCATAATATTGTTCCTCTTCTCTCCCACACTCAAAATAAATAATCCCATGCACTCCTTTTGAGATTTAAGGGCAGGGATGATATTTCTCACCCTAATATAGTTCCAATTGTACGACAGGATAGAGGAAATGATAATTTACTTCAACAAACTTTATTTTGTCCTGATTTAATGTGTTACTCCTCTTAATCCCTGGAGCAACCATATGAGTTAGAGATTATTAATTAAGGTAGAGAAAAATGAGGTCAGTGAAATACTGGGTTAAATTAATAAATGATAAAACTAGAATATTAATCTCCAAACTCCAAGCTTTATCTAATATATTCACCTTACAGTTTTGTCAGTAAATATTTGTTGAATTAGTGAATGATGCAATAAATCAGTACAAGATGTCTGATAAATTTTTGCCAATCTTCACATAGTTAACTATCAGAATAGTCTGCACTATAGAACTCTTTAAACATTTGAGATATTTTAGCCTTTATTCAATCACTACATCTAACTAAATTCATTATCTTTATTCTGCCAAATTAAATACACAATATCCGAAAAACTAGTTTCCAAAAAGTATCTTAAATTTACCTACTAAACAACATATTTCATCCCATTTCTTAAGTAACAAAGTTTCATTTGTACATGTCTTAATATACTATGAAACTAAATGTTTAAAAAAAGCTTAATTTTAAAATTAATGCCAAGTAATATAGGTTGCCAAAGATATATAGGTTGTTGTCATACATATCTCCTAAGGTTATTGTTATAAGCTTAATTTAAATTTCAGTTATTTTTCTGTAAAACAGGGTCCTTGAAAATCCAGGCCATTATTAAAAATACTTTATGGGGATTAGCTTTAATAAGAGAAATTCTGTTAATATATTGTGTATTAGCAAATGTGCTTTTGGTAATCATTTCACTTAGTTATAATCATATTCCATTTTTAGCAGCATTATGAAATGCTAATAACAATGCCATTAATTAATAATACATATTCATTGAAATTTAGTGACTTAAAATCTAGCTTCATATTTATATTGTCCTTTGGGACACATATTCCAGACCTGGCATCATATCCAAATATAGTGAGAATAAGATGATCTAACAAGCATAATGCTTTTACAACAAAGATGAGGACTAGAAACTATACACATCTTTTGTCTAGCATGACCAAGTCAAGAGGATGACCAAGGACTACAGCTCAGTCTTTAGACTCCTAACCTAATAACTGTTTTTCTATTATAACTAAATCTATTTTCAGTAATGAAATGACAGAACAACAATCTGATTAAGTCAACTCATTCTATCCTAGATAAGGGATCTATTGTCTTGCTTTTCTTTCTAAGGTTACTCATTAGCCTTTACTACATTACTTTTACATATCCAGTATATCTATAAATTTATTTATTTAGTCAAAACTGTTTGAACAATTAACTTGACTAATTACATGACTAAATTACTGGGTAACAAGAGCAGCTAGTAAATTTATGCTAAAATCTAATCAAACTGGTTATTGCTTATAAATTCAGTGGTTGAGGACATATTTTATTCTTCCTTCTATTTATTTAACAGATTCAGCTTTTGAGTGAGGTCATATTCAATTGTTAAATGTTGTAATAAACTCAAGACAACTTTTTTACATGACATCAAATAATCACTTTGACTTGCTTTTCATCTTTTTTCTATTAACTCTGGCATCATGTTTCCTAAGAAGGCGGTATGTTCTGGATTTCCTTAGTTCACTTCTGGAAATCATCAGGTGGAGGAAAAGTTGGTCTTGTTTGCCACCTGGGAACTCAGGACTGGAGGAGACAGAGGGAAATTGGGTTAAAGGCTCACATGAGACAGTAAACAGACAAAGAACAGATACAAAAAATGTGCAAGAAAAGTAAGAAAAGAGAATTTGGTGAATGTGAAATATCACGATTATATAATTGCAAAAAAATATCACTTAGTTACCTTGTTTGCTCCAACATTTAGAAAAAATTTCAACAATAAAAAGCTATTTTTGTTTCCATTTAAATGTTGACCTAATTCTATCTGTGTTAAACAATCACATAATATGAGGAAGTCAATGCCAAAACAAAGATATGTATTACAGAAAAGAAACTCATATCTTCTAATTAGTGTTTTATTGCTTAAAAATGTCCAGAAATTGTTATTAGTGAGTTGTCAATTCTCTCTGCTCCTCTTTGGAGCTTCAGCTTCTCCACTTTATTTCAGATGTTCACTTCTCTGGAGATTATGTGACAAGTGGGACTGGGGTGGATAAGAAGTGATTTAGCCACCTCTAAAGATTATTTTCTCTGGTGCATCCAAATTGTCTAAAATAATTTTTTCCTAGGAAATGGATTTGCGTTTATTTTATACAGAGGAGGAAATTCTGAAAAAAAAAAAAAGAGAAGAAAAAAGAAGCACATGTCAAAAGATAAAATAGTGCAGCAGAAGGATTCATTGCCTAGGTAACTTTTTTCTTCTCTCATTTTACTTTGCGATAAGTTCTCAATGGACTGATTCATTTAAGCTATGATTTTTATTCATATTTTTAAGCTGTTGGGCCTGATGTTGAAATCTCCCTTGTCACCAGTTAGACTTACTAGTTTTAATGATTTGGGTTTTAAATGAAGGTCATTATATAATATCCTGCATTGCATGCAGATTATAAAGTTCCTGCCAGCTTTGCCTTTTAATTAAATTATTCTTTCAAGTGGAATATAGGAATAGGAAAGTCCATCTTCTTTCATATTGAGGAAACTCTATAGCCAAACTTTTATGCTTTATTACTAATGAATATTTAAAATAATGGTCTTGTATAAATGTTGATTGTATCTAAAAGAAGTATTTGTTTAATAAATCTTTCCCCTCTCTCAATTCAATTACCTACATTATACATATAATGTAATGCAACATATGACTCTTTTTTACATAAATATATAGATATTTATAAATAAATATATATATATCTACATATCTATCTCCTGTATCTTGTCCTTCAATTTTTGACATATCTGACACATAGCTAAACAAAAAAAAGAACCGAGAGAGAGAATAGACTTAATAGTAAATCTGCTGATTAATCTTCAGAAAAACTGATGGACCAAAAGTCAGGGAAAAGGGGAAAGAAGTTTACTGGAAAGAACAGAGTGATGGAAGAAACTCTGTGGGAAAAGCCGATTTCTCTGGACATTTCCATTCCATCCAGCAGTTCATTTCTCTAAGATGGGTGTCCACCATGAGGGAAGAAGAGGACAAAGTCACCAGTTCTGGTTGGAAGGCGAGTATCTGACCATCAGCGTGCTAAGGCATGCAGAGCCAATAGTGATGGCCAACTTAAAGGGACATAGAGTATTTCTGTATTTCTACCTCAAGTCACTTTATTATGACCACCTCAGCAGACTGGGAGACCAAAAAACCAGATATGATATAGGGGAAACTAATAATTCTTGGATTAGAAAGTAAACACAAAAAGCCAAAAATTGAACCATGATACAAGGAATAAAATGTCTAGAAAGTCACATTTTAGAGTCGGAAAAGTTAAAAATGCTGAATAGACCCATTGTCCTAGAAGAGTTGAAGGAAGGCTAAAAGGAGAATGAGAAAAGTGAATTTCTGGGAGAAAGTAGTACAGCAGAAAAAAACATTTTTTTTCCTTATCTACTGCCATCTTGAAACTGTCATAAATCTTGACCAGAAATTTCAGTAGATGACATCTGAATGTTTTTTAAATCTTCCATTTCTGAAGGTTAGTGCTCTAAGCTCTCTGGATGGTCTCTGCTATCTATTAATAGAATAATAAACAGTTGTTGGGTGGCACCCATAAGTCAATGGTCTGATTAGGCTATCAACTTGCCACGTCCCTGCAACTCTCTTAACACTATCTGCCACACTATAGGACCGACAGCCTGAGCTTTAGTCTAGCTGGTACCTCTGCAACCATTTGATGACTAATGATGCAGGGCCCCTTGTTTATTTGCTTTCTCTGAAATCCGACCCTGTATTTCATTGCCCCTTTCTAGCTCTGATATAGAGCTAATTGTTGGCAGATGTGGCAAGTATTTTGAGCCAGGATATAGTATTTGTTTGCACTGTCTGAGTTTTCAGCCTGAACCAGTGTCAGGTCATTGCAGCTGGTTTCTATCAAGGCTCTGTATATCGTAGACCATCCACCTGACAAAACAAAATTTGCCCATGTGACCTTCACTTGAAAGTCTTAAGTACAAGAATTCCACCAAAATAATAGGAAAATTTTGTTGGAAATTCCTAATCAAATTAATGAATGACTTCATTTTTATTTACATGTAAACGATGATCTTACAATATATAAGAAAATGTGTCCTTTAAAAACACCATAAGATTTATGGTTTTAACCCATCATGAATATTAATCTTAGGCTTAAGATTATATTAAATTCTTATCCTTTGTATAAGCATCACTTATAAAACAGAGCGTACAAACAGCATTTTAGCTTTCATGAAAAAGAGCCATCTCACCTTCAAAACTACAGTAAACAACACAAGCTGAATCCAGCAAACTAATTTTGTATTTACATTCCTTTCTTTACTGACAGGGTCTTCACTTTTCCCCTACATGCCAGAATCAGTATGGTGAATTATTTTCATGACCTTCCTCTCGTTGTTTTAAATAAATAAAAGACTAGCATTTCAGCCACCCTGTTTACATTAAACTACAAATTCCATAAGCCACAGTAGTGTTTGTGTTTTCAACTTTCATGCATATTTTTTTCAATGGGTGCATGAGTTCATTTGATTTGTTTCAACTACCCAAAATATTTTAAGAGTGCTGCACTGTAGAGAAGTATTTATTTGAAGTAGCTGTGGATAATTTGCAAACTCTGTGATAAGACAGTGGTCTTTACTAATGAAACAGAAAGGCTTTTATTCTGTAGTCTCCCTGACATTGCAGGAAATAAAATCTCAAAGAGACCTAAGCTTTTATTAAAATGATTTTACTGTTGGCCTATGTCTACTCCTTGGGTTGTAATGCATCTAACATAATGTGATTCAAAGGCAATTTTACCTGTTTTTATGCCATCTATGCAGCTGCAAGATCCTTTACAGTACCATGGAATAAAAGTTGTCCGAATCTGAAACAGTCCATTAAAAGATGTATGGTTAGAAAAGCACAAAGCAAAAGGAATCAATCTCACTTTGAAATTTGGAAAATGTTGAAGATAAATTTATTTGGGAAAGTTCGAGGTATCTTACCCTACCAAATATAAGGTGATCATGAAATATTTTTTCAGTCAATTTGAACAGATACATACCTGGGGATGCAAGAGAGATAGCCAAATGTCTACTTTTAATAATAAACTAATTATATTTTTTATGCATATTTAAAACATGGAAAATAATGAAGTAATTATTAATATTGTTTTATTCACTCTAATTTCATGATTGTTTTTAAAAATTCTTCACTGCATTTTTGACCTTAGGCTCTTAGTCATCACTAGAGAAAGTTTTAAAGTTTTAAACAAATATTTTCCAAAGAATATTATTTTTAGATTCACCTATGATTGTAATATAACACATTTTTTCATTCTTTTGTGAATTGTCCCTGAAAAATATATTGCAAAAGATAACCCCTGAGCTTAACATTCAAACATGTTTCTCATTGTCATTTTGCTCTCCAAACCATAAATTACAACATTTGTAAACCACATCCAACAGCTATTGAGAAAAAAATTCTTTGTTAAATTTCTGTTTCTTTGTTTATAATAATCCCATCAGTTAACCTCTGAGGTCATGCAAAGATAGCATGGATCTTAAAACAAAATAAAGTAACTTGGCAAAAATAAGATAACCAGGAAAGCACCTATAGTGAGATATTTTATAGTATTTTATAAATGCTTACATGTATATCAATTAATTTTAACCTTTAAAGAGATAACAAGTTGGGAATTTCCTCTTATATTCAGGCATGCACAGTGCATTCTTCCTTAAAATTATTCAATTATCCAAGTATAATTTTAGTTTCCTAATCACTGCCAAGATGAATTATTTGAAATTTTGTTTAACTATGTATTTATTTATCAAATATCCAACACATTCTCATATTTAATACTCAACAAGTATTTGAAGGTATATGACAAAAAGCGTCCCTCTCAGCCCATCTGCCCCATCTAGTGCTCTGTCTTGAAAGCAGCCAATGTTATCAATTTTTTGTATTATTCCAAAGATATTTTATGTGTATATGAACTGATATGTATGTATATTAACTTCTGTCCTTTTAAATACTAATTATCACAGTCTATGCATGTTAGGTTATACTTTACCCTTTTATTCATTTGGAAATAATTTCATGCTGTAGTTGTTTCTAATATCTTGCTATTACAAACAGTACTACAACTAAAAATAAGAGACAACAATCTTTTACATATGTTGTTTTCAGGTAAGTGTATATACCTGTAGTGTAAATTCTTAGAGGTAGAAATTCTGTGTTGGAAGATAAGAACCTTTGAATATTTGAAAGAAATGACCATAATGCAATTCCAAAAAGATTTTTCCAATAAATATTCTCATCAACAATTTTAGTATCTTTTCCCTGCCCATGCTGTAGTTAAATATTTTTTAAAAGGATTAAGTGGTAGCAGTTGCTTTAAGCACCCATAAATAGATGAATGGATAAAGAAGTGGTACATATATACAATGGAACATTCAGTTCAGTTCAGTCGCTCAGGCGTGTCTACCTCTTTGCGATCCCATGAATCACAGTATGCCAGGCCTCCCTGTCCATCACCAACTCCCAGAGTTCACTCAGATTCATATCCATCGAGTGATACCATCCAGCCATCTCATCCCCTGTCGTCCCCTTCTCCTCCTGCCCACAATCCCTCCCAACATCAGAGTCTTTTCCAATGAGTCAACTCTTCCCATGAGGTGGCCAAAGTACTGGAGTTTCAGTTTCAGTATCATTCCCTCCAAAGAAATCTCAGGGCTGATCTCCTTCAGAATGGACTGGCTGGATCTCCTTGCAGTCCAAG
>SJYV01008710.1:941737-970245 GCA_006410875.1 Neotragus pygmaeus
ATATATATATATATATATATGTTTCCTGGTGGCTTAGATAGTAAAGGATCCACTCACAATGCAGGAGACACAGATTCAATCCCTGAATCAGGCAGATCCTATGGAGAAGGAAATCGCAAGCCACTCCAGTACTCTTGCCTGAAGAATCTCATGGTTATCGGAGCCTGGCAGGCTACAGTCCATGACGTTGCAAAGAGCTGGACAAGAATGAATCACTAAGCACATATATGTGTATATATACATGTTGTCTTCTCCAAAATGTATTTTATATTAGGCCATATTAAAAATTAATTAGTATTAAATAGCAATAGCATTAAAAGGAAAATAAACTTACAAATGTTTGAACATAGTATGTTTTTAAATGCAAATTTCCAAAATGTTCTTGCTTTTACAAGAAAATATGTTACAAGCTAAGAAATATATAATCTGACACACTTTTTAAAATTGTTTTCATCACTTTAGCAGAAACTTCGGCAAGTTTGCTAATATTTTGATCACTCCTTTCACTAAAAAATGGTTCTGTTATCTCTCAGGGTTGTTATGAGGTTTTATTGTAGAACACAAGTATTGAGAAAAATTTGTCAGATTTGTTTTTTCTTCACTTGGAGCAGGGTCAAAGTTTTATAAATCATACTTATGTGCTCTAGTGTCTTGAAAACAAAGACAGAAAGTAAATGCTTGTAAAATTATATTGACTTATTACTGAATTTACTGAATTTTAGCTGTATATCTTAATTAATTCTGATTTATATTAAAATCAAAGTGACTCATAATTTCATAATAGAGAGTATACTTAACATTTTAGTGTTAAAAATGCAATTTACTTTAACCTCACCTTTATATGATCAATATGGAGTCAAGATACTGGGGAAAATATCAATAATCTCACACATTCAGATGACACCACCCTTATGGTAGAAGGCAAAGAAGAACTAAAGAGCCCTTTGAAAGTGAAAGGGGAGAGTGAAAAAGTTGGCTTAAAACTCAGCATTCAGAAAACGAAGATCATGGCATCTGATCCCATCACTTCATGGCAAATAGGTGGGGAAACAATGGAAACAGTAAGAAATTTTAATTTTGGTGGACTCCAAAATCACTGCAGATAGTGACGCAGCCATGAAATTAAATCATGCTTGCCCCTTGGAAGAAAAGCTATGACTAACATAGACAGCATATTAAAAAGCAGAGACATTACTTTGTCAACAATGTCCATCTAGACAAAGCTATGGTTTTTCCAGTAGTCATGTATGGATGTGAGAGTTGGACTATAATGAAAACTGAGTGCCAAAGAATTAATGTTTTTGAATTGTGGTTGTGCAAAAGACTTGAGAGTCCTTTGGAAGACTTCTCAAGTCCCAAGAAGACTTGAGAGATTCAACCAGTTAACCCTGAAGGAAATCAGTCCTGAAAATTCATTGGAAAGACTGTTGCTGAAGCTGAAACTCCAATACTTTGCCAACATAATATGAAGAACTGACTCATTGGAAAAGACTCTGATGCTGGGGAAGATTGAAGGCAAGAGGAGAAGGGGACGACAGAGGATGAGATGGCTGGACGGCATCACCAACTCAATGGACATGAGTTTGCGTAAACTCCAGGAGTTGGTGATGGACAGGCAAACCTGGCGTGCTGCAGTACATGGGGTTGCCAAGAGTCGGACAAGGCTGAGCAACTGAACTAACTGAATATGATCATTGTAATTTAGAGTAGTAAAAGTTGTCAAAAGTAATATATATGAAAAGCAAACAAAATATAGATTATTTTTAAAAGCGTCCATCCTTTACATTTGGAGAAGGAAATGGCAACCCCCTCCAGTATTCTTGCCCAGAGAGTTCCATGGACAGAGAAACCTCGAGGTCGACAGTCTATGGGATTGCAAAGAGAAAGACATGACTGAGCAATGAAAACTTTACTTTATCTTAATCCTGACTTAAACACATGAAAAATAACAGAATATACAGACCCACAGATTATGGTTAATGAAGTCTACACTAAGAAAGAGAGTTGTTATATTCTCTGTATTAATTATCCTGTGGTTTGCAATAACATAATTGTTCAGTTCAGTTCAGTTCATTTCAGTCACTCGGTTGTGTCCAACTCTGAACTGCAGCACACCAGGTCTTCCTGTCCATCACCAATGGCCGGAGTTCACCCAAACCCATGTCCATTGAGTCGGTGATGCCATCCAACCATCTAATCCTCTGTCATCCCCTTCTCTTCCTGCCTTCAATCTTTCCCAGCATCAGGGTCTTTTCAAATGAGTCAGCTCTTCCCATCAGGCGCCCAAAGTATTGGAGTTTCAGCTTCAACATCAGTCTTTCCAATGAACACCCAGGACTGATCTCCTTTGGCATGGACTGGTTGGATCTCCTTGCAGTCCAAGGGACTCTCAAGAGTCTTCTCCAAAACCATAGTTCAAAAGCATCAATTCTTTGGCACTCAGATTTCTTTATAGTCCAACTCTCACATTCACACATGACCACTGGAAAAAACATAGCCTTGACTAGATGGACCTTTGTTGGCAAAATAATGTCTTTGCTTTATAATATGCTGTCTAGGTTGGTCATAACTTTTTTTCCAAGGAGTAAGCTTCTTTTAATTTCATGGCTGCAGTCATCATCTGCAGTGATTTTGGAGCCCCCCAAAATAAAGTCTGTTTCCACTGTTTCCCCATCTATTTCCCATGAGTGATGGGACAGGATGCCATGATCTTCGTTTTCTGAATGTTGAGCTTTAAGCCAACTTTTTCACTCTCCACTTTCACTTTCATCAAGAGGCTTTTAAGTTCCTCTTCACTTTCTGCCATAACGGTGGTGTCATCTGCATATCTGAGGATATTGATATTTCTCCCGGCAATCTTGATTCCAGCTTATTCAGTTCAGTTCAGTTGCTCAGTCGTGTCTGACTCTGCAATCTCATGAATCAGGGAGGCACACCAGGCCTCCCTGTCCATCACCAACCCGGAGTTCACTCAGACCCACGTCCATTGAGTCCCTGATGCCATCCAGCCATCTCATCCTCTGTCATCCCCTTCTCCTCCTGGCCCCAATCCCTCCCAGCATCAGAGTCTTTTTCAATGAGTCAACTCTTCGCAACTCAGCCATAAAAAATGGACTCTTTCTTTTTGGACAACATGGATGAGTCTGTAGAGTATTGTGATAAGTGAAACCAATTAGACAAATGCTGCGTGATTTTACTTATATGTGGAATCTAAAAACAAACAAAAAAGAACAAATTATCGAATAACCAAACACAACAAATAGAAGCAGAGTTTTAAGTATGGAGAACAAATAGTGGTTGCCAGGTCAGGGGAAGGCAAGAAATAGGTGAGGAAGATTAAGAGGTACAAACTTCAGTTGTAAAATAAATGAGTCATGGGTATGAAATGTATACTGTGAGAAATATAGTCAATAACTATGTAATGTGACACATCATAACTAGACTTATTGTGGTTATCATTTTGAAATGTACAGAAATATAAAATCACTATGTTATGTAACAGGAATTAACATAGTGTTGTAGGTTAATTATTCTTCATAAACAAACACATAGAAAAAGAGATGAGATTTGTGGGAGGTGTGAGAGGGTGGAGGGAGGGGGAATTGGATGAAGACAGTCAAAGAGAAGATAAGATAAATAATTATGAAGAATGTGATTTACATGATAAATGAAATTAACTTTGTCATATTTTATATATGAAAGTTGCTAACAGAGTAAATCTAAAGAGTTCTCATCACAAGGAAAACATTTTTCTTTTTAATTTTATATCTATAGGAGATGATGGATGTTCAGTAAACTTAGTTGGGCAATAATTTCATGATGTGTGTAAGTAAAATCATTATGCTGTTCTTAAACTTACACGTGCTGTATGTCAATTATATCTCAATAAAACTAGAAGAAAAAATTAAATTAAACATAAATGAATCACAGAGGTGAAATTGGAGTGCGATATCTGAGGGGAAAAAACACTTCTTTGAATATTTAATAGTTAAATAATAACTTGAAATTATAAGACAACAGTGAGATAATCAAGAGGTGCACTGAGCATTATCTAATAGGCTTTTGGTCAATAGTTTACTACAGGGAGAAATAACACTTAGAAAATATGAGTCAGAAAGTGAATGAAGTATCAACACTGTCCAAAGTTCAAATCTCGTTTAATCATTCAGATTAATTTTAGAGTTTTCACATAGGTTGCACCATGGTTCATTGATATGATTTCTTAAGGCTTACTGAACCAAAATCTATGTGACTAAAGATTCAAATTGGCTAATAGAATGAAATATTTGGAAACATCATTAATCCAAATACTGTTTACATTAGTTTCACTGTTATAACTCTCACAGCAAAATGTTATCTTTGAATTTGTACAAGTGTTTTGATTTTTATTAATATTATAATTTAATAGCACAGTTCATTATTGTTGTTGTTTACTCTCTAAGTTGTGTCTGACTCTTTGTGACCCCATAGTCTGCAGCACACCAGTCTTCCCTGTCCTTCACTATTTCCCAGAGTTTGCTCAAACTCATGTCCATTGAGTTGGTAATGCTGACCAACTGTCTGATCCTCTGTTGCTATCTTCTCCTCCTCCCCTCAATCTTTACCAGCATCAGAGTCTTTTCCAATGAGTTGGCTCTTCTCACAGCTCATACATTATTTTATACAGATAACTGCAACCAAGTTACAGAAACTTATAGCTACTTGTGGTTTTGCCTTCTTCCCTCTAAAATATAAATTCTAAACAATTAATTTTCTAAAAATTCTCCTGCTGTGAACACTATATTAGCCACATGATGAACAATAACATTTATACACACATCTTATACATACTTATTTCAATGAATAAAGTTAAGCCAGCAGTTAATCAGTTAGGTCTGTCATCATGAGCAAACAGTTTATAAGGGTTTACTCCAGAATGTTTCTATAGTCAAAATGGTCTATATGTTTGGAGAAAGTGAAAAAAAAGGGAAGAATTTTGCTGTTTTCATGATGACGAAATAATCAGCTAACTGATGTAGTCATCCTTTATCCAATTAGAGTTATAAAGAAACTATTTCAAAACATGTGCAATTTGAAATCAGATCTTATTAAAATAGTAATAGAGCCTACTATACAGAATGAAGTCAGAAAGTCAAATGTCATGCATTATGCACATATTTGGAATCTAGAAAGATGGTCCTGAGGAACTTATTTGCAGGGCAGCGTTGGAGACACAGTGGCTAGGAATGGTTAGACAGCATCGCTGACTCAATGATGAATCATAAGTGAACTTGAGCAAACTTCAGGAGACAGTGCATGCTTTTGGCTAACGTTATCTTTAGCATTATTTGAGGAATTCTTTAAGCAGTCCCTTAACTGTCCTCTCACATTTATCTGTTCTGATCTTACAGAGGTCTGTGATGTGCATTCTTCAGTTTAAAAATTTTATGCCCCTATGTCCAGAGGTCATCATACCACTTCTGCTGCAAACCAGAATTCTCCTAGGGGCTAAATTCTCAGACTCTGGAATTGTCCTTTGGGTATAGCTCCAGAAAGTGGGTAATTTATGCCATATAAGAATCCTCTACAGTAACACCAAAATTGCAGTTATTGGCTTAGAATAAGCAGATTAGAATAAACAGATTAACTGGAATGCACATATGCAGTGTTTAACTTTTCAGATTGTAATCCATGGCTGATCAGTGTGGAAGTCTATGGCCTGTAAGTATTTAGACAGAGACCACCTTATTTTTTTCTACCAGGGCCCCCAGGCTTCTTAAAAATCTCTCATTCAGAGGGTAGGCTTTTAAGACTAGGCATTAGAGAAACCCAGCATACAAAAAAGATAGAAAAAGTTCAAGCCACAAATCAAAATGAAGGTAGAAAAATTAAAGTCCAATGTAGACTTTGTGTCAAAGAGTCTTGTCAACCTAAGATTAGTTGATGGAGCATGGCAATGTGATTTCTAAGCAGTGGCAAGATGCTGCAACATTAGGTTAGCAAACAAGTCACAGAACAAAGAAGGTCATCCAGGGGTCAGATGAAGAAGCTACAGCCCAGACAATTAGCATAGAGTCAGAACCAGAGACTACGTCAAAAGGACCAGCCTCCCATAGTCCTGAACTGGAAGGAAATATGTAGTCCCCTTAGCTGTTTTGGTCATAAGTTCAGATCTCTCTTACTAGTGGGAAGGAGCTACAAGGTTGATAGGGGGTACCTGGCAGAGAAAGGGCACAGTTTGAGCTTTTAGGTAGCAAATCTTTGTTGCTGAAAGCTAAGGCAGAACCATGGCAGGTGGTGGTGGAAGCTGATGAGTTGGAAGTTACATGGCACTTATCAGAGACCTTGATAAAGCATTGTTTAGCCCCCAGGAAAGTTCTGGTTTGTAACGGAAGCAGTATGATGACATCTAGAGATAGGGGCATAAAACTTTTGGACTGAAGAATGCGCATCACAGGCTTTTGTAAAATTAGAAAGGACAAAAATGAGATGACAGTTACAGGACTGCTAACTCTCTTGCATTCCTTGACTTCCTCAACTATCTTGCTAAAGATAACATTAGGCAAAACGTCTCTGTTACCTTATTTAGCCCAATGGGAAGTCTGATCCTTTATCTTTACTGCCTTTTTTTTTTTTTACTTATTACCATTCTCAGTCAGACCAGAATCCCTCTTGTCTTTCTTCTATCTCTTATTTTCTATTTCATCTCTTTATGTAAGTTCTGCTTATTACTTTTCTTTTGTGAGCAGCTTCTGCCTAGCCATACAAACTGAAATTGTAGTTTCCACCTCTGGATGGCTGTCTTTCATCCTATTCCATTGTTTCTGATCTTGTAAATTTAACACCTAGAACAGACCTTGGCTAGGCCCCTCACATCAACTCTGACTTGGCCAAAACTTTCTGAGCATTTAGGACTTTTGTCATTAGGATTTTAGTCATGTCCAACCCTTTGTGATCCCATGGACTGCAGCGCTCCGGCTTCCCTGTCCTTCATCATAACCTGGAGCTTGCTCAAACTCATGTCCATTGAGTCGGTGATACCATCCAACCATCTCATCCTCTGTCATCCCCTTCTCCTCCCGCCTTCAATCTTTCCCAGCATCAGGTTCTTTTCTAAAAAATCAGCTCCTTGCATCAGGTGGCCAAAGTATTGGAGCTTCAGCTTCAACCTCAGCCCTTCCAATAAATATTCAGGATTGATTTCCTTTAGGATTGACTTGTTTGATCTCCTTGCAGCCCAAGGGACTCTGAAGAGTCTTCTCCAGCACCACTGTTCAAAAGCATCAATTTTTCAATGCTCAGCCTTCTCTATGATCCAACTCTCACATCTATACATGACTACTGAAAAAAACCACAACTTTGACTAGATGGCCCTTTATCGGCAAAATAATAGGAGGGATGTATTAATAGTCCTGGCTCCCTATATTTGGAGGTAATTTAACCTACTAATGGCAATAAACATATTCAAGAAAAAATAAAATTTTGTCAACTTAGTTTTTTTTTTTTAACTAGTACTTTGTTCAGATGATTCTTTAGTTCCTTTTTTTTTCAAATTAATAATTCTATTTATCAACCTGGGCTTCCCTGGTGCCTCAGACCAGGTAAAGAATATGTCTGCAATGCAGAATACCTGGGCTCGATACCTGGGTCGGGAAGATCACCTGGAGAGGGAATGGAAACCCACTCCAGTATTCTTGCCTGGAGAATTCCATGGACAGAGGAGCCTGGCAGGCTACAGTCCATAGGGTTGCAAACAGTTGAGCGACTGAGTAAGTATGACTCACTCAGGACTCAGTATTATTTTTACACAGCAGAAGCCATAGCTTTCAGGATATGGAACAGTTATGTCAGACTAGGTTCTGCAGAAAAGTCAAATATTTTTATTGTTTTTTCTAAATATGTGGAGAAAGTGAGTCTAAGACTTTCAAAAACAAAACGTAGAAATATTTTTATAGTAATCGATAGAAATTAAGAATTCTCAACCCTTTTCATTCCTTATCTCTTTGATGAAATTCTGCTAGTTTAGAAGTTCCACTGTGAATAAGAAGACATTCTGAGTATTCAGAGGAGTGAACTACTAGATATTTTTTCCTTTACTGTTTGGTCCAGGGTCCATAAAAAATTGATATTCTCTTTTCAGGTAACATGCTTATTTTTATCTACATGAAACTCATTGATTTTCTTCCAATTTGGTGTTAGCCTCTTCATTCCACTATCATTCCCGAGATAACGAATGATATTTTCATAGGCATGGCTAGTAATCAATATAGACAAGCTCTGCTCATTGATTTGAGGAAGGCCTTTGATCTGGAAAATCACCAATTATGGCTATTTAAAGTAGATTCAATTGGATTAGGTAGAACAAAAAGAACTGGTATGTATGATATTTTTTAATAGTTTTAAAACCTAGATAGACACGAAGTTAAATATAAGGCCTCTTAAAGAATAGGGTTAATTTTCATTCTTTCAATTTTAAATGAAGATTTTCCTGCACAGACCACTTTATTTTTAAATTTTTTATGTCTGTATAATGTGATACTCCTATAAGGGACATCCCAGGTACAAGGTAATTGACGATTTGCAGTGTGTTTCTGACAACCTTCAAATCCTAATTAATAAAAATAGATTCAGCTTAAATATTGATATGCCAAGCATTAGTCTTATTTTAACTGAAAAGGGTGGACTTCTGGTCCCAGCAAATTAAGTCTTTAATGGTATGCAGGCTACCTGGTTGATTGATCTATTATTACATTTCTGAGTGGAACTTGAAGTTACTATTATTTTCAGGCTATGGCCAAATTTGAATTTGAAATGAGAATGTGGATTGTTTCTTGCCTACATGAGACTAAGTATTCCCCAGACCACAATCTATATTATTTAATGTACAATGATCTATATTGCTTCTGAAGATCATGAATCATGAAATATACTGGGGAAAAAAAAAAGAAGGTAGAGAGTCCAGCTGTGTTTTCCCCTCTATGTCCTGTCTGTGTGCAGTCCTGAATTCTGGCAGAAGACCTATTCTAAAGCTGTTTAATTTGTGACTTACAACAAAGATTATGTAATAGAAACACCTGGATTCTGATGCCAACTCAAATCAATTTAATTTGCTGCATATGCAGCTTGAAAGATTATTTAATCTCCTTTTCTCTAGTTTCCTTGTATATAATAATATCAACTATGTGGCTGCTGGCTTTGGATTTGAAAAGAGCACAGGTGTGGATATGATGGCTCAGCAGTAAAGAACCTGCCTGCCAATGCAAGAGATGCAGGTTTGATCCCTGGTGAGGGTAGATCACCCGGAGGAGGAAATGGCAACACACTCCAGTATTCTTGCCTAGAGAATCCCATGGACAGAGGAGCCTGGGAGGCTACAGTCCATGGGGTTGCAAAGAGTTGGACATGACTGAGTGACTAAACAACAACATAGGTTTTGAGACTTAAAATTAGTACTTAATAACAGCAATACTTAATGCTTATAGTTATTTATTTACAAATTACTTTGTATAAGTAAATTTCTAAACATTTTAAGTTATTTAATCCTCCCAACAACCCTATGAATGGCATATTCTTTCTCTCTCCATTTTATTGGTAAGGAAATGGTAACCATAGAGAGTTTAAAGCCATTTGCCCAAAGTCATAAGCTAATAAATTGGCAAGTGAGTATTAAAATACAAGTCGTGTCATCTCAGGGCCTGTCTTTCTATTATTACTAGACACGTAGATATTTAGGATAGAAACTAGCACACAGTAAGTTCTTAATAAATACTGAACGTTAACAAATGAAAATAATAATTGCCCCAAATTTCAGAAATGATTCCACCCTTCAGATTTAAAGAAAAATAGTTTTAGATCTAGATTTAAAACGACTTCTTATTTCTATAGGTTTGGAGTCCTACAGAAAAGTCCAGAGGCTGCTCTCCTTTCAGTGCTTGCTAGGTTACTGTCACCATATTAAGTCACTCGGTCATGTCCAACTCTTTGGGACCCCATGGACTGTAGCCCACCAGGCTCCTCTGCCCCATGGGATTTTCCAGACAAGACTACTGGGGACTCCTTCTCCAGGGGATCTTTCTGACCCACGGGTCAAACCTGTGTCTCCTGCATTGCAGGCAGATTCTTTAACTTCTAAGCTGCCAGTGCTCACTATGGATGTTCAATTTGTAAGTTGGGTTTTGTCTTTTATGCTCTTAACCATCTCCAACCACTATCTACTTCTTCCTTTTCTCCCCTAAATATCTACCTTCTTTCTCACCTTTGCCTTTTAGAGTTTAGATAATTGTTGATAAATTATTAGGGGACATCTTTATTTTTATTCTCAGCGATCATTCATCTTTTTTGTTGTTTTGCTTTTTCTTTTTGAAACCTTGGTCAAACTTCCTTCTGAGAAAATATCTTCTCACTTTCTCACAGTTTCTGGGCTTTTTCAGTTGGATTGACCACCTGCCAGTGTCCAGGGATGACTTTGTGACCTCTCAGGGCAGATACATTACCCAAGCCAATGGAAGGTTCAGGGATGGGTATTTGAGGTAATCACAGCCAATGAGATATTGCTGGGATATCTGGAAAAAAATAAGTTTGATATTTTTCTTGTATTGATCTTAAAGTTGTAAGAACATAAAATCAGGAGCTGCTGTGCCATGTGTAACCATCAAACAGGTGCTTTTCTGAGACTGGAGTTAACACAGAAGTAGAAATAGATAAGCAGGGCCCTGGTAGTATCCTCTAAGCCCCTGTCTCAAACTGTGCTTACTGTCTCCTATAGACATTTCCATAGTGTGATCCAGTAAGTTCTCCTTTGGCTTAAGCCAGTTGGATTACGTTATCTTTCACTTACAACTGCAAAGGTTTTATGTTTTAATAGAATATTCTTTAAGACTCAAAGGATAATGTTATTATATAATATTGATATGTTAATAGTTGGTTTTGATAGTTTCAGTGGGGTATATGTTGGAGCCCTATAGGATGATTGTAGAGGTAGTAATAATAGATAATGAAATTATTCCTGCCTTTCTCCATCTTCCTTTTGCTTAGAACTTTTTTCAAGAATTTCTTCATATCAATAAGTAGTCCTTGGGGCTCCTGCTGGCTTTTCGTTATTGTTCCCCTGGGATTCAAGCAGTAATGAAAGAATAACAATTTTATCCTTGGAGATTTTACATCTTGATCACTCATTCCCAGGGCTGGCACTTTTAAGTGAATATCTTTAAAGTATATCAAATGTCTCTCTTGATGCTACAGGCTAGCCATCCAGGAAACTTCATGCCTTTAAGCCCAGAGTTTTCTCCCTAGGTATATTTCCTGGGCCTGGAATATAGACTGATTTAGAAATCCTGCAGGTGCCTTAGAAAACATATGGGTAGGTGAAGAAAGACAATTAAGGGGGGAAAAAAAGCAAAAACTAGAGGCCAACTTATTGAGGACCACAGAGGGAAGAGATGGGAAAACTCTAGGTTCTTACTGCGACCACTGAGCTAAAAAATTATCAACCTAAAACTCTTCATCCATTGAACTTCTGATTCTATGGGAGCAGTAGACAGTTGTCTTTGACTGTCAAATATTTCAATCCCTTTTCTCTACTAGGGCATCCTCCTTCTTATTAGGTAGAGTCAGCCCTACATTATAAAATTTTAAAGTTGGAACTCACTTACTTTCCCATTTTCCCTTGTAGGTCAGGCTACAAGCTAGACTCTGCCCTAGATCTTAATAGGAGTTAGTGACATGGAAGTGTATGCACCCTGAAGAGAGCACGTCAAGCGTGGGTAGTGGAACCAACAGTGGGTATGTTCACTTTGCAAGGGTAGCAGGCAGCAGTGCTGGCCTCAGTTTCCCAGGTTCAGCTGTGGGGGTGCCAGTGGGGAAAGGTGGGCTGTCTGCAGCCAAGGGCAATGACAGCAGTATTTTCACAGGACAGGGTTTGCCAGATGATTTCAGTTTTGTCCTTCGCTACATGTAATCCCTATATCTATTTGTCTGATCATACCAGAGATTTTGAGAGCTATATACTTGAGATTTATTTTTCTCTTAAATCATCTAGAGTTTATTTCTATCATCTACAACTAAGAAACTTCTGTGATACAGAGATAATACATTTTTAGTATTCTTTTCAATTGTTTTTTATTGTTAAGCAGTTGGCTTCCTTTTCTAAATGTATTAACTAATATCTCAACAGGCATGAGTCTCTAGTATCTAAAAGGCACATGCTGTTGCTGCTACCAGGAATATAAAAGAGAAGATTTCTAATCAGGAAACAAGCTTTCTAACTTTGGTAGAGATAAATAAATTTTAAAAGTACTAATTTCCCCTATAGACAGTCACCAGATTTACTTACATAATGGTATCTTAGGCAGAAGTCAACATATTTCTTGATACAGTGAAAGAATCATTTATTATCACTTTCTTTAAAAGTCTTATCTAACTAAGACCTAATGCTCCTGGTTATAACATGTCTTTAATGAGTTCTTTTATTTTATTCTAATTTTGAGGCACTGAACTCCCTGACTTAACCTGGGGCTAAAATTGAGTATTGAAATTCCAGTGTGGTTTCTGGTTCATCAGCAAACACACTGAGCTTCCCCCAAAGGCTCATTTCTCTATGTTTATAATAGAGGAGTGAGTGAATACAGGATAAGCAGTACTCTCTGGTTTCTTTTAATTATTAGAAGGCAGAGCCTAACTTTGATGATGCCATTCTACAACTGATGCAGCACTAGGGGTCTATGGGCAGAACAAAACTAGCAGTGAAAAAGACACAAATTGTTGCTCCCATCAAGAACATTGCTCATTTTCCTGAGCCTCAAAATTCAAGTTCAGACTCTTCTTGTTCATACACCTTTTCCCAACACAGAAGTGCTCTATTTGTCTCATCTTACTCTTTTTCCATATCATAAGTTAACTATCCTCATTGTGTTGCTTAGAAGGCATGTGGGAGAGTTACCTTGCCTCCAGAGTCTTGTATCTCGTATTTCCTGATGGAAGATCCCACTGGATAACTCAGTTAACTTTTTCTGTTCTTCCTTGGATTCAGCTCATTCTTTGCACTGTAAAAATATATGTAGAATATATTTCTCCAATTCAGAACTACACATTTCTTACAAATGAGGAGGCTCTTTGAAACCTGTAGGGACAGTATATCTGTAAAAGGAACAGTGCTTGGGACCACCTTGCCCCTATTCTTTCCCTTTATGGATTGTTGCAATTTCAGAAGTATTGCTTGTAGCTATAAACCAGGATGTTTCTTAATCTTTACAAGACAGCTACAATTTCATGTCACAAGGTTGTTGTAATTAATAATATAATAATTAATAAAATTAGAGTTCAGAAATCCTTCCCTCATTGTCACTTTTTACTAAGTTCCTTTATTATTTTTTACCTAGGAAAAGGCCAAGAAAAAAAAAATGGTAAATACAGTAATGTGAAATGAAGAAAAGATCTTGTCATCTTTTACAGCTACATTGATTTAAAATGCATCACTGACAATATCACCATCATTCAAAGTATTGTACTTCATTCAGGTGCCAGGTACTATTTGCAAGTGCAAAGCTAATCAGAGAGGGCTTCTTCTTCTTTTTTTTTTTTAGTCCCATCAAACTCTTCTATTTCATTAAAACAATGAATTGGAAAAATTATGAAAAACAGCCTGAAGCTGCCTCTTTTCTTCTCTAAGATACAGTACTACTATTGAGAGTTTCAAATGGAATTTATTCATAATTTAGATGTATGGAATTGGACTAACCTCATTTTGAAAAGTTATATATTCTTCATTACTCTTCTGCCTGTCTGAATGCTTTAACTTATATGTTGTTAGTTTGAATTGGATGAAATCTGATCAAAGCAGTTCTTATTCAAAACTTTTGTTTTCTTTTTCATATTAGGCTGGTTTGAGATGAGCTATTATCTTCATCCAGGGCCATTCCTTTTTAAGGTTAAAAAAAGCATTTTTGTCTTCCCCTTTGTTCTGTTTATTATGTAAACTCAATAAAAATAAAAGGTACAGATGTGAGTTCCTTGAAACAGCTATGATATTAGAAAGCATATATTTATAAAATAGTTCTTTTGACTATTAAAAAGTAATCTATAAAAGTTTAAATATCATTTAAGATTTATACATATAAGTGACACACATGCAAAAAAAAAAAAAGGTATAGGAGTTGTATATCATATACTTAAACAAAACGCACCCCTATTTAACATTTTACTGCAAAAGATAAAAGATAAAAGGCCAAGCTATTATTTCATTATCTGAAAATTGATTTGACTAGTACTGGGAATGAAAACTAAGGTCCACAGTCTTGTTACCTGTTTTGGTAAATACAGTTTGATCAGGACCAGGCCATGGGATTTGTCTTTAGCTTTTATATGGCTGCATTCACTTTATAAGGGTAGAAATGAGTAGCTGCAACAGAAACCATAAGGCCTGAAAATCCTAAAATATTTATTGTGTGTCCATTTAAAGAAAAATTTTGCTGACCTTTCATCTAGCACATACATTGGTAGACCAACATTCCTCAGATTTAGAGGTTGAATGTGGTAGCTGTCACACTTTCTGAGGGTAAATTATAAATATATTTTATATCCAGATTACGAGGCATGAGACTCTGCAACAAGAGTCAATGTGTAAAAGAAAGGAACATTATGTGTCAAATGCTCCACGTCCATGGTATAAACCTCAACCACTTGAGATAAACGATAGGAAACTTTCTGTTAGACACTGAAGGAGCTATTCATCATCTCTACAAAAGATCTAACTTCATACAGTTGAGAGCACAAAGTGTCAGCCATTCCACCAAGAACCTTATTCTAATGTAAAAAGGCAAAAAGACCCCTGCAAGCTAATGGGAGGTCTAAAGACTGCTCTTTCATGAAACTCATTCTCTGGAGAGATGAGTCCAGAGAACCAAGGAAAAGTAAGGACATTTTTCAGTTAGTCTGCTTTTTACTTTCACATCTTGCTTTAGTTCTGTATTCATCCACAATGTCTTGAGTTTTTAATTTTTTTTAATTCATCAAGAATTGTATACAACACCATTAAAATAATTGTTCACTATTTAGATTTCTTGAAAACAATTAACTTCACCCCTTGAAAAACCAGTTCTATTATGATTTGACATTGCTATGCTATCACTGTTCGTTTGAAATATTATTCCATCATCTCCATTTATTTCACATAATATTTTAGACTTCATTGTTTGGAATTGCTCAGATGTATGCATTTTTATCCTAATAGCCACTGACTTGCATCCAGGTTACTTAACAGTTATTAATGAACATATTTGCTTTTTTTTAAAAAAGAAATCCTCTTTCAGTTAGGCACCTATTTCTCCAATGTGAGCATGAAATTTGCAAAAATGTGATATTGCTATTTTCAGTATGTAACAGTCTGCCCTGATTAAAGATCTAATCTCTGTGTTTCTTTGACCTCATAACCTTTTACCTCAACTTTGTGTCTGTGTTCCATTTAAAAATGTAAATATTATTAGTGCATATAGGAAAGATCATCTCTGTTTGAAAATTGCATATAAATAACTCCAGAGGACTGGAAAGAAGCCTATGCTAGAATCATTGCATAAGGATTAGAGCTGTATTACATTAACTGCAGAAAGAGGGAATTTCATATATTAGCATATAGAGAACTAGGGAAGAGATTTGAGCCAAAATTTATAAACAACACAGAAATGAGTCAGACAATGAAGCTTATGTTGAAAGATCTTTTCTCCACCTTTGTCTCTCTGAATTTTAAGTATCATGTTAGCTATTAAGTATCAGTGCAGTCAAGTGATTAAAACAAAATGAAGGTTCTGCTTATGCTTTGGAATACTGTGATAGCTTTCGACTAGAGTCCAGGGGTCTAATTTTCATCCTGCTACATGTCTTCTGAAATGACCAAAGGAATATAAAAATAGACACTAATCTGCATCAGTTAAAGGACCAGAGAAGGGTTATCATTTCCATTGTCAGAAATAGCAGCGTCTTTCTGCTAGATTTAGTGCAGATGAAATGACAAGGCACCGAAGGCTGGTTCAAAATTCCTCTCTGGAGAAAATGGTACAGACTCGCAGGAAGCAATCAGAGGATGGGATGGCAGACCCCTGTCACCTCTTCAATTGAAGGCATGAACACTGGAGGCAAGGAGAATCTATGGGGAAGATGGAGAGTTTAAATTTGGGATCATTTTTACGGTTTTAGAGGAAAAGCATTTCCATTCAGTTGTTTGGGGGAGGCCTGGCATGTGCTTGTTTCCCAACAGAAATAATAATAATATTTTATAATTATAGAGAGTTTATAATGTGTCAGATACTTTTCTAAAGTCTTAATGTGAATTATCACAATTAATGCTCTTATTGACCCTGGAGGTAGGTACACTTATTAAATCAATTTCATGGGAAGGCAAACTAAAGCGTAGAAAGCTTATGTAATTTATCCAAAGTAAAATAATAACTGAAAGAACCAAGATGTATACACCTTAGCAATCTGACTCAAATGATGTTTTCAGATATTTTATATGGTCTCCTAATAAGTCAATAATCCCACAAGCTATATTGACTTTCCAATGATATGCAGAGAATTCTCCTGGGACATGGTATGGCTAGGTTCTCATGATGTGGCAAATAAAAAAAAACCACAAGATGCCCAGGAACATTTGTATTTTTAGATGAACAATGTAAAACTATTTATTACAATTTCATTTTCCGATGTGCTTTGGTGTATATACTAAAAAGTATTTGTTTTGTGTGTGTATGCTCAGGAACAGCCTAGAAAAGCAAATGGCAATTCAAATTCAGAACTTTCCAGCAGAGGAGAAGCTTTTTGTGGAGTTTCTTTTCTATTTGGTGAATCTGGTGCACTAGGATAAAGTGTCTGGTCTTTCTGTCCACCTCCTGGCCACGTGTATCATGCAGTTTCTTCTGTGCTTCCTCCTGGCCTTTCTGCTTCCTTGTCATGCAAGATCCATGCCTAGGGTTGACTGATAAAATATAGAATGTCACATTTTAATGTAAGATAAACAAGTGGCTTAGTGGTAAAGGATCTGCCTGCTAGTGCAGGAGATACAGGAGACACAGGTTCAATCCCTGAGTCAGGAAGATCCCCTGGAGGAGAAAATGGCAACCCACTCCAGTATTCTTGTCTGGAAAATCCCATGGACAGAGGAGCCTGGCTGGCTACAGTCCACGGGGTAACAAAGAGTCGGACACGACTGAGCGACTT
Source organism: Neotragus pygmaeus (assembly GCA_006410875.1). Taxonomy (NCBI): domain Eukaryota; kingdom Metazoa; phylum Chordata; class Mammalia; order Artiodactyla; family Bovidae; genus Neotragus; species Neotragus pygmaeus. The sequence continues at coordinate 958,922 of SJYV01008710.1, forward strand.
CACTTTCACTTTCTAGGGAAGGGTTTTCCTGGTGGCTTATAGAGTAAAGAATCTGCCTTCAATGCAGGAAACATTCAAGTTCAATCCCTTGTTTGGGAAGATCCCCAGGAGAAGTGAATGGATACCCACTCCAGTATTCTTGCCTGAAGAATTTCATGGACAGAGGCGCCTGGTGGGCTACAGTCCATGGAGTCACTAGGAGTTGGACATGACTGAGCAACTAACACTTCTTATCGAAGGAAGCAAGGTTCTATATTGTTAATGTAAATTTGCATTTACAGTCCTTCAGGTGAACAACTAAATGTAGAAATCTGGGAACAACCAAGAAAATACAACAATACCCAAGAAGAGAAGTTGTATTTATGGGCAGACTTCCAGTTGGATTCACTCTCTGCTTTTAAGAATAAGTGAATGAGTAAAAACCCAAAGATGTGTCTATTTTTATCTTTTTTTAATCTTAGAGAAAGTAGAAGTAATGCTTGACATGGTCTACTTGAATTATCAAAAATTCAATGAAAACAGGTATTAGTTGGTCTCCTACTATGGACGTGACATGCTCTGGTGATATAAACTGAAATGAAGGCTTTCCATCAAAGAAATTTTGGTAAAATAAAGATGATGCTGTGGAAGTGCTGCACTCAATATGCCAGCAAATTTGGAAAACTCAGCAGTGGCCACAGGACTGGAAAAGGTCAGTTTTCATTCCAATTCCAAAAAAAGGCAATGCCAAAGAATGCTCAAACTACCCCACAATTGCACTCATCTCACACGCTAGTAAAGTAATGCTCAAAATTCCCCAAGCCAAGCTTCAGCAATACATGAACCGTGAACTTCCAGATGTTTAAGCTGGTTTTAGAAAAGGCAGAGGAACCAGAGATCAAATTGCCAGCATCCACTGAATCATCGAAAAAGCAAGAGAGTCCTAGAAACACATCTATTTCTGCTTTATTGACTATGCCAAAGCCTTTGACTGTGTGGATCACAATAAACTGTGCAAATTTCTAAAAGAGATGGGAATACCAGACCATCTGACCTGCCTCTTGAGAAACTTATATGTAGGTCAAGAAGCAACAGTTAGAACTTGACATTGAACAACAGACTGGTTCCAAATAGGAAAAGGAGTACATCAAGGCTGTATATTGTCACCCTGCTTATTTAACTTCTATGTAGAGTACATCATGAGAAACGCTGGGCTGGAAGGAAGACAAACTGGAATCAAGGTTGCTGGCAGGAATATCAATAACCTCAGATATGCAGATGACACCATCCTTATGGCAGAAAGTGAAGAGGAGATAAACAGCCTCTTGATAAAAGTGAAAGAGGAGAGTGAAAAAGTTGGCTTAAAGCTCAACATTCAGAAAACGAAGATCATGGCATCCGGTCCCATCACTTCATGGGAAATAGATGGGGAAACAGTGGAAANGGAAGACAAACTGGAATCAAGGTTGCTGGCAGGAATATCAATAACCTCAGATATGCAGATGACACCATCCTTATGGCAGAAAGTGAAGAGGAGATAAACAGCCTCTTGATAAAAGTGAAAGAGGAGAGTGAAAAAGTTGGCTTAAAGCTCAACATTCAGAAAACGAAGATCATGGCATCCAGTCCCATCACTTCATGGGAAATAGACGGAGAAACCGTGGAAACAGTGTCAGATTTTATTTTGGGGGGCTCCAATATCACTGCAGATGGTGACTGCAGCCATGAAATTAAAAGACTCTTACTCCTTGGAAGGAAAGCTATGATCAACCTAGATAGCATATTCAAAAGCAGAGACATTACTTTGCCAACCAAGGTCTGTCTAGTCAAGGCTATTATTTTTCCAGTGGTCACGTATGGATGTGAGAGTTGGACTGTGAAGAAAGCTGAGAATCGAAGAATTGATGATTTTGAACTGTGGTGTTGGAGAAGACTCTTGAGAGTCCCTTGGACTGCAAGGAGGTCTGACCAGTCCATTCTAAAGGAGATCAGCCCTGGGTGTTCTTTGGAAAGAATGATTCTAAAGCTGAAACTCCAGTACTTTGGCCACCTCATGTGAAGAGTTGACTCTTCAGAAAAGCCTCTGATGCTGGGAGGGATTGGGGGAGGAGGAAAAGGGGACAACAGAGGATGAGATGGCTGGATGGCATCACCGACTCAATGGACATGAGTTTGAATGAACTCTGGGAGATAGTGATGGACAGGGAGGCGTGGCGTGCTGTGATGCACGGGGTTGCAAAGAATCGGACATGACTAAATGACTGAACTGAACTGAACTGAAATTCTAATAAAATTAATATAATGTCAAGTTTGTTGTGGAGTAAACAAATGAAGCAATTGAACAACAGTCAGTAAACCAACATAAAAGAGGAGGAGTAACTCTGTGTAGAAGGGGGCCATAAATAGGATGCACTGGCTTTCTATATTCATCCTAAATCCCTCTACTGTGCCTAGAAAGATGAAAACGTCCCCCCAGACTCTTTGGCAGCTTAAATTCTGCTTTTGATTTATGCTTCAACAGTTGAATGGCCCTGAGTAAGATTTAAAGGCAGTTGTCTCAATTTTATTGTCAGCAATCCCACAGAAGAGACATTTGGATTTTTGGCAACAATACTAGTAGACATTAGTAGACTAACAACATTTTAGGCACCCTAGTGTCTTGATATTGTCTTTGTGTCTATGACTGGCAGGTGTACTCATTGTCTTCGGGATGTCTAACGGTTCTATGAGCCACTCAAGATCTTATAATAAATCCCTTTGGCTTTAACTACCTGGAATGCTATTCCATTTTCCACACTGTACTGTGATGGATGCTGGTACTAGAAACACTCAGAAAATTATAATATTTGATTGGCTCCCTGAAGCAGTAACACCGAAAGCAGCAATGATCTTGTTAGCCTTAGAAGGAGACACATTGGTGGCCAAAAGTTACCTAAATAATCACCATCATTAATGGAAAACAAGAATCTTTGCTGCTGGTTGTGGGCCCTAAGTAACCTGTAAACTCATTGCCAGGTGGGGCAATAAATGGGTTATAGCCAGTAAATGGGACAGTTTGATTACACTGGATTTCTCCTGTATGGAAGAAGAAGTGGGTGTACTAACTAGTGAGTGCATGGGCTGATTTTGGATATGGATTTGCCTTTACTGCCTACATTGTAAACAGCATTTTTGGACTTACTAAATAGTTTGCTTTTTATATCATGGTATCATCACAAAACACGACTATTGGCTGGCCGTGACATTCTTTATACAGAAGAAATAGGAGAGAAAGTGTGCCTACTGACTCCTGAGGCATTCATTCTTTTTAGCATATACTCAGAAACAATGGTCCTGTTATAAAGATAGAAGAGACCACTGAAAACTGTAAGTCAATACCTCGCTAAGATAGAATGCTTCCCTACAGGATGACATGTACTTTCAGCCGGCAAATGAGGGGCATTCCTTTTTCTCATATAGTTGGAACACACTTGTCTGGGCACCAAACGGTGGAAGTGTTATGGCACTCTGTCCTTCAGTATGTTGAATAACCCAGTGTTTTTGTTCCTCGTTTTTGAAGCTTTGCTTCTGATGGTTTAGAGGACTTGATACCCAAGAGATGAATCCTTCCACCAGGAACACATCAATGATTTTTTTAATTGAAACTTGAGACTTCCACCTTTTAATACTGAGCTATGAGTGTCATTGGAGCAACAGAGAGAAAGGGGGTTACTGTGTTTTCTGGGGTGATTAATCCTTATTACAAAGGGGAAAAGGGTTCCCTGCTATCACGCGGGGCAGGGAGAAGCATACCATCAACTCAGGAAGTCCTCTAGAGCATGTTCTGGTTCTGCCAAGTCCAACTACAATACTTAATGAAATAGTATGCAGAATCAATGAAGGCCCAGACTCCTCAGGTGTGAAGGTCTGGGTTACTCCATCATTAAAAATCTCAGCTTGTTATGTTGCCCAAGGAGAAAGAGACCTGAAGAGGGGTTTAGGAATGAAGAAAGTTATAAATAATAATTAAGACCTGGTGACCATTCGCATAAACAAGGACTAAAATAATTATTCATATTATCTTCTTTGTGTACTTATATCTATAACATTTTTGTTGAACAATTTTATTTTCCTCATTATTTTCCCTTATCACTTTATATAAGACAAGCCAGTGTTAATTTAGTTTGCAATTTTGTTCATATTTAAAGGATATCAAGATAGGACTATGATTAAATGTGGGAAATGACTATCACCAGTTTGTGGATGTGGTGACTACTGGGATTTTAGACCCCCTTTTGAAGACAGAAGGTGAAAGCATTTTATTTTGTACATTAAAAGCTGCAGTATTGCAGAACATGTTTTGTTGTTCTGTTGCTATTATCTGAAAGGTTAGGATTGAGCAGAAGGATCTGATCAAAGTTGAGTATCCAAAGCAGTGAATTGAGGTAGATATGGTGGCTCAGTATTCAACATCCAAATAAATGCCTATCAAGGTTGTTTCTGATACTAGAAAACTAAAAACCTTATTTTTTTCCCCCATGGAACCCACAACAGCTAAGTTGCTGCATGTGAATGATTCCACTACTTAGAGATATGCTCTAACAAGAATTGGGTGGTAGAAGTGTTTTATTTTTCTGTTTCCACAGGCAAGTATGGTCAGAGGCATGTGCTTTATTTTCTACTGTGCCATCAGCAGAGGTCCCAGGGCCTTGGCACTAGATTTATGGATGTCAGGGCAGGATGTATGGCATCTGTTTTTCTGTACAGATTGCAACATGGAAAGCATTGGTTTGGAGCTGGTAGTAAGACAGTTTCCTTACAGCAGTGCCTTAATGACTGATCACAGGGGTTTCTGGATTGTTTTAGTGGCAGCATAGTTCTGGAGCTGCAGCAGCCATGTTCCACATCGGAAGATCAAACAGGAAGTGTCATCTCCTGTGGTGACCAAGTTTTGCAATGTGGTTACAGAGTCACACCTGAAATCTCAACCTGCAATTTACTTCTTCAGATATTCAGGCAAGTCTGTAAGACAGACACCCTATAATACATCCATTTTGACTAAAGCTAAGTAAAATGAATTCTGTTTTCTGTGACAGAAACCTAAACTGGCAAAATGTTTGACCACAGAGATTGAGATGAGAAACAAAGAAACATAAGAACAAGCTGAAAAAAGACCTGTAGAGAACATTAGGATCTCCAGGTTAAAAGTGAAATTTTACAGTTTAAATTTTCATTGAATGCAGTAAGATTAGAACAGACATTGCATAAAAGTGAACAGGGATGTGACAGACAAACTTAAGAAATCCTCCTGAAAATAGAGAAAAGACCAAGATATGAAGACAATAAAACAATGTAGTAGGCAGGGATGTCAGGAGATATTAAATATATGGATATTAAGTATTATATAAAGACAAATCCTAACTAAAGAGAGCCAGTAATAACTACCAATGGGATAAGAGGACTCAAACAAAAAAGGAAAATGTAATTCAGAAAACTGAAGACCTGAGGATATAGAACACAAGATCTCCTCCAGAGCCTCAGGTAAAATTTCCTGGTGACATATTTGAATTTAAAGATGAATAAATATGCTGCGAACCTCCAACTCAAACAAAAACCATCTTCCAAATACCCCAAAAGAAATAAAGCCTGGTGTATATGAGAAGACAAAAATTATTTTGCTCTATAATATTCAGTAACAGCACATGAAAAAATAGTGTGTACAAAATTTTGATGGAAACATTTTTATGAACTCGGAACGATAAACCTCGTCAAATTGTGTGAAGTCAATAAAAGGAGCTTGTGATATGTAAAAACTCAGAAGTATGCCACCCAAAGACCTCTTCTGTATCCTGAAAGCAATTATTTAATAACTTATGGCACTCAACCAAGAGGATCCAAAGTAAGTAAGTTAAAAAATGAAGACTATGGTAGGGATAAAACGGAGCAGTGAACATCAAAACCAAGGTTACAAAATAGAAATTAAAGTTGTACAAAACTTTACTTGAAAGGAAAGAAAATAATGTAAAATCATGGTTTAATTTGATGTTTATGTGTCCATAGGGTTAAGTGGAAAATATATTTATACATAAAGTTTGGTTCAGTTTTATGTTCTCAAATCACCCTTTATTAGACCATGTTGTCATAAGTAAAAACTAAGTGCTGGCATGAAAGGGAGGAGGGGAACTTTTAAATAACTCCCTGTACAAAGAGAGAAAATGAAAATTCTATCATATAACATTCAAAAAGAGAAGCAANGTTTTATGTTCTCAAATCACCCTTTATTAGACCATGTTGTCATAAGTAAAAACTAAGTGCTGGCATGAAAGGGAGGAGGGGAACTTTTAAATAACTCCCTGTACAAAGAGAGAAAATGAAAATTCTATCATATAACATTCAAAAAGAGAAGCAAAAATACTGCAAACTAAAACATATGTGGCCAAAAATACGTATAGAGATTAATCCAATTTCAAATCCAAAATCAATTACTCAGAAAATAAGTAAACTGAACGCTTTTTTAAAGGGATTAGATGAAATAAAACCAAGTTAGGGAAAAACAATTGAGTTTAAAAAAGTACAAAAGCAAAAATTACAAACTTACAAATGCAACAGTAGAACTGTCACCTACAAGTTGGCTCTAAAAGTAATACACAAACTCACAATAAATTATAAATATAGGTTTTTACAGTTTTAAATTTCCTTCTAAGCATAACTTTAGCTGTAGCCCATAAGTTCTTTCATGAATCTCAAAGTGTTTTATAATTTTCCTTTTGATTTGTTCTTTGATCAATCAATGATATAGGAATATGCTGATTAATTTTCACATATTTGTAAAATTCCAAACGTTCCATGTGCTATTGATTTCTAATTTAATTCCATTATGTTCTGAGAACATGATTTTTGTTATTTTCACCCTTTTAGATGCATTAAGACTTGTGTATGACCTAGAATACAGTCCATTCTGGAGAATGTCATGTGTGTGCTTGAAGAGTGCACGTATATTTTACTGTGCTTGAGTAGAAGGTCCAATAGAAGTCTGTTAGGTCTCTTTGGCTGATAATATTCTTCATGTCCTCTATATTCTCGATGATCTACTTATTTTGCTCTAATCTGTAATTAAAAGTGGGATATTGAATTCTCCAACAATGATTGTAGAATTGCTTATTTTTCCTGTCAAATCTGTTTGTTTATGCTTCGTGAATTTTGGAACTGTGTTGTAAGGTGTATGTATATACGTGTATAATTGTTAGAACTTCCTGATAGACTGAGACTTTTTCATTATAAAATGCCTTTCTTTAACTCTTGGGATATTTTGTGTTGTTTTAAAGTCAGTTTTGTCTGATGGTGTAGCCACTCCAGCCCTTTTATGGTTGTTGCTTGCGTGACATATACATATATATATTATGTATTGCCATACTTTTATATTTACTCTACTTGCTTGGATGGTTGAATCTAAAGTATGTCTCCTATAGACACCATGTAGCTGAATTTTCTTTCTTTTCTTTAATTCAGTATGACAATCTCTGCCTCTTGACTGGATTGTTTAATTCACTTAATGTTATTATTGATATGGTTGGATTTATTTCTGGCATCTTACTATTTGGTTCTTTTATGCTTCATGCATTTTGTCCCTCTGTTTATCCTTTTCAATATTCTCTTTCATTAATTGAATATTTTCTTGTGTAATATTTTAATTCCTCTAAAATTATTTTTTAATTTATTTTTTTATTGAAGGATATTTGCTTTACAGAATTTTGTTGTTTTCTGTCAAACCGCCACATGAATGAGCCATGGGTATACACATATCTCCTCCCTTTTGAACCTCCCTCACATCTCTTTCCCCATGCCACTCCTCTAGGATGATGCAGGGCCTCTGTTTGAGTTTCCTGAGCCATACAAAAAATTCCTGTTGGCTATCTATTTTACATATGGTCCTCTAGTAATTTTTAACTGTATGTTTTCATTTATTTTTTAGTAGCTCCTGTAGCAATTTAACATACACTTAATAGCATCTCTATATTTATAGCAAACTAATTCCATTATAATATAGAAACATTACTACTCTATAACTCTATTCCCTCTTCCCCTTTTTATGTTATTACTGATATACATTTTATTTTTATGTATATTGTAAACACAAACTCCAGTACTTTGGCCACCTCATGAGAAGAGTTGACTCACTGGAAAAGACTCTGATGCTGGGAGGGATTGGGGGCAGGAGGAGAAGGGGACGACTGAGGATGAGATGGCTGGATAGCATCACCAACTCGATGGATGTGAGTCTGAGTGAACTCCAAGAGATGGTGNACAAAAAAAAAAAAAAAAAAAAAAAAAAAAAAAACCAGCAACAATGACAAAATATGCAAAACTAACCATTTAGACAAAGCAAAAACAAATAAAAAATTTTCCCAAATCCACACTATTCCCGACACAATGATTAACATCTTGAAATTTCTAATTACCTAGAACTATTTGTTTTACCAGTATCTTCAAATATCCTACAGACACAGCAATCACTTAGTAAGATACCACAAAAGGCATCACTATCCAATATTGTTCCCCGCACTTCTAAAAGTGAAGTTCTTACTAGACAAGAAAGAGACTGGTTTCTGCTTTTTTCTCTACAAGTACAGATTTTAAAGCTTTATTTCAAAGTTACATAAAATTTTCAGAATCTTATATTTTCCTGGGCAAAAAAAGCACTAACTTTTCTAATCAAGTTTGATCAATGCCATGTTTTCAAGCTGTATTAATGATGACTCTCACAGTGATCTGGCAGCATGAATTTAAGAAAAGATACTATATTTTAACAAACTGAAATATCAGAAGGTAAGAAAGCATTAATAGAAAGAAAAAAGGGTTAAACTTAAAAGACAAAGTTTAAAGAAGTTTACATGGCCTATTTACTGACTATTTTTAGGTGATAACTATTAAGCAGTGAGAAAAATACAATTGGAAACCTTTTTCAAAAAAGACAGTTTTAGACATGCTGTTGTTAAACTAAAAAGAAAACTTCATGTACATGTCATTACTAACTCATAACCTATTTACCACAAAATGCCTTTATCCCTATCTCTTCTATCTAGCTGTGTCTCATATGTAAAACAATTTATCACAAGAGGTGAAAAGTAAGAGAAAATAAGTGGAAAGAAGACAATGAAAATCTATCATAAGTTAAAATCTTTTCTAAGAAGAGACACTGAAAATAAACATAGTTTGTATCAGAATATATTTTTATATTTAATAGTCCAGCTACCTTCAGATGTAATAGAAGAAAAGGTGAGTTGAACTCTATGAAATCATTATCTTTTATCAGTTATTAGCCACTTCTTTCAAAGTTGTATTTTTAAAATACCATACTACTTATAAAAAACAACAAAAAAACCCAAGCCCCCCAAATACCATATTACTTATCATGATTGTTTATTATTTAACAAACACAGAATTAAACTACTCAAATAGAGATCTAGCTTTTAATACTGCATGCGAAAATACATATATGTATGCAAGAGGGCTTCCCAGTGGCTCAGTGGGTAAAGAATCTGCCTGCAATACAGGAGACACAGGAGATCCGGGTTTGAGCCATGGGTTTGGAAGAGTCCCTGGAGGAGGACAGTATTCTTGCCTGGAGAATCCCATGGACAGAGGAGCCCGGTGGTCATAGGGTCGCACAGAATCAGACATGACTGAGCATGCACACACATACATATGTAAAATGAGCTCACACAAACTAATATATGGGTAAATAATCTGTAATCTGAATTTAGGGACATGAAGTAGGTAAAATTTTTCTAAAATGTCAAAGACACATCTTTGCCCCATTTTATTTAACAATTTAATTGTCATTAAAATGATTTAAAAGCAGAATGAAAAGAGCAAGTGAGGTTAAAAAAAAATTATGTAAAGAAAAAAAGCATAAAAACACTGAGGGATTGAAGCAGAAAGGATATAGAAGAGGATTCTGAGGTCTTTAGAAATAAATTTTGGTAATTCCAAGCTTTTCTTAAACTTCACTGTCTCTTTCCTTCTCCTTCAAGAATTCATCTATGCCCTTCTTAGTATTGCACATGTCATTTTACCTTCAACAAGCAAGGTTTACCTTCACTTAGATGGAATATACAACCACAGACACATTCTTTTACATGACTTAAGCTGTCAACCAATCCAGCTTTGGCATTTTGAGTTGAGAACTGGAAAACAGAAAACTAACCAAGCAGAGTTTCCATGGTCAGATTCACAAGGAGCCAGAAGTAGAGGATCAGCATAAAAGAAAATACAAAAATAAATTATAATGAAAACTGTTTTGATTGGAACTGAACTATAAAACTGTGTTTGATAGCATCTATTGAATAAAAAGCTCAGAAATTTTTATTCATTTTTTAAGTCATATATCTGAAGCTAACTTTTTCTTCATTTATGAAACTTTCCAGAACACAAACTGCAACTTGTAAATAATTCTGACTTGGCAAGTCCTCATATGTACTCACAGATTACATACTGTTCTGATTAGGCACACCAAACATGCTACTCAGTATGTAGATGTATTTTAGTTCACGATGACAGTTGATACATGATTCACCATGCTGACTGCTCAAGGCATTTGCACTAGTTCAATATTCTTATTTACTTTTGTCAAGACTTCACTGTAAACAAAGCGATTGAAATGATGTATCAGATGGCTACTGACAAAGAGTTTTTTAAAACTACTCATACTTCAAAAGAAAAAGAAACCATATAAATATGTCAAAGTCCTATGAAAATAAAGTAGCTCCTTTTAAAAGTAAAATAAAGCCAATGACATTCCATCATTATGTTTCCCCTACCATTTTAGTTATCTGCCAGACTGAAAGAACTGTCAATAAGATGGCTTGAATCATTTGCTTCAGAAAAAAAATTTTTCCACTAAGAAAGTCTTTTAAAGAAAGAAAAGACAAATTCTCCTTTTAAGCTCACCCAAGTCAGAGCTAAATCCAACTGCCTGTTGCTCTTGCTACACAAACTTCTGCATGATTTAGTCAGTGAAAAGTCACTCCACTGGCAGGGTAAAGTGCTATTTTACCTTTACAAGCAGCTATAAATCACTCCATCAAGTGAAACACTTGTTAAAAGCTTAATGGGCAGAGAAAAAAAACATGCAAATTTCCAAAAGGAAAACAAAAACCTATTTCGGGGTTTATCTAATAAATTGCACCCACACCCTGACTGGCCACACAGGAAGAAGGCCCAACTTACTGCCTAAGCAATAAAGTCAGTCGGCTTAGTGGAGGGAACAAACTACTGATCCATATATTCTCAGCATTTTTATCTCCAATCGGGGATTACTACAATGCATAGTTTAATACTGTAAGGGTGTACCTGAATAGTTCTAT
>SJYV01008710.1:970479-998509 GCA_006410875.1 Neotragus pygmaeus
AGGGATCCATATATACATATGAATTAAGAAGTACATTCTTTAAAAAATCACCAAACTGAATTATCTTGCCTTCCAAGTGGTTTTCATTGACCTCATGAAACTCATCCGGGATTTAAAATGGAAGTGGGAACAAAAGTTAAGCAAATAACTTTCTAAAATGTCAGAGGAGAATGAAACAGAAAGGGATTAAAAAAGGATTAAAAGATAGAGGGAAAAATAATGAAAAAGGAGGAAGAAATGAGAAAAGCATTTGAGGAAGGTGGTGCCAGGCTGTTTCCCTCACTCAAAACATATTAAAAGTAAAGTCTTCTAATTATTAAGATTGCACTGAAGTTTGAACCAATCTAGTTCAAATTAATCGTATTCCTTGAGTTTCCCTGGTGACTCAGATGGTAAAGCATCTGCCTGCAACATGGGAGACCCAGGTTCCATCCTTGGGTTGGGAAGATCCCCTGCAGAAGGAAATGGCAACCCACTCCAGTACTCCTGCTTGGAAAATCCCATGGACGGAGGAGACTGGTAGGCTACAGTCCATGGGGTCACAAAGAGTTGGACATGATTGAGCGACTTCATTTTCACTTTCATAATTCCCTGGTAACTAAAAGAATAAAAACATTGTTTTTATCTAATGGGCTACTAAGAAAAAAAATGAAATGTGACTTTTTACAGTTTGGAAATTGCTTACAATATTTTACTTCTATAGTATGTCCAACATTAGAATGCCAATACACAGAGAAATATAGTTATCAACTACCTTGCTTAGGTAAATATATGGGGAATAGATCTCATAAAGACGCAATATCGTATTCTTCAAAGAGTCAGTCTGCTTTGTCCCTTCACTTCAAATTTCTATTGTAGAAATTTTTCAGCTTCTACATTTTAATGACAATTTATTTTGCCATCCTTTTTCCAAATTGTTCCTCAAAATGCACAAGTTTGACTGTGGACTAAACTCAGTGACAAACTGGCTTGGAAAGAGAAAAAGAAAAGAAATAAAAAAGGACCACTTATATAGAACCCTTCTTCATTGCTCTAATTTGGATAATTTTGTTGTTGGTTTTATTGGGTGTGGATTACTGGGTCAATCTATCCTCTTATTAATTAGAATATCTGAATTAAATAAAAGATAAAGACAATCTGCCTGAAACCACAGATAATAGTTCATAAGTTAGGAACAGAAACAGGAAAGAAATAATACATGTAGAGGCAGTGTCCTCTGATAGATAAAAACCCTCCTGCATTGAATGCCTATCCTGAAAAACCATCTTTCTTAAAAATAGCACTTACTTTACATTCCTCTAAAATAAGCCAAAATATTCAAAAACAAGTTTTTCCATAATAAAATGCTATTAAACATGTCCTTAACTCTCAAAGCTTTTAGAATCTATATATCTCTGTAGTATATACCCTCTGTCTATGATGCTACCAAGCTGCCATGTATTTGTTTTTCAACAAATTGGGTCTTTTTCTCAACTACCAAAATAATCCGGTCATATAAGGGTCCGGGTTGTCAGCAGTCACTTATCCTCTTTGAGCAGTCTCTTCAAATGCAAAATAAAAACCTGGCCTCTAAGACTCTTTCCTGTTTGTCATGCCTATGCTATTATTTCAGCCATCTGAATAGCTCAAACTGATCACCTGCGTGTGCTTTTTTTCTGAGAAGGGAGGAGGCAGGTGAAGGGGAGGGCTGTCACTAACACAAAGAGACCAAAACTTTATAAAAATATCTGCTCAATCTAGCCACTCAAATTGAAAAGTGTGCCAGTCAACCTCATATTTAATTTCACCAAATTTGTTTGTTATTAATTGACTGGTGATTCAGCTATAACAATATTGATTGTTATATCATCAATAAAACATATCATTAGGCGGCTGTCATATCAATGTTTGAACTGATGTTGAAAGAACACATGTACTTTAGCTGCTTAATAAATTACAATTGGAGGAAAGGCTATCAGGTAAACTCAGGATAGCAGAATAAAATTTTGATAAAGTAAATAAAGCATGATCTATTTTCTGCTTCTGCTACAGTGCAGTTTTGGATTCTCCAAACAGTTGTCTGAGAGGTCTGTGTTCTCTTGGCCAGGTGGGGGTACGTTTTTCAGCTTGTCAAATCTCCTCGCGCCCTTTTTCATTATATAGCATTGCTGTGTGCTTAGCCACTGTATCCGTGCCTGCAGACACACTCTACCTTCAGTGTAACACGAAAATTGATTTGCTAGGCGCTCCTTTGCTTCTTCACATTTCACATCTTCCCATTGAATTTTTTGTGTCAGGAGCACAGTGCTATCTTTCTACTTCCGTCCTCAGAAATCTGAACACTCTTTGGGTTTTCTGAATATTTAAGTGGCTTTGTGACTGATGTCAGTGTGTTTCATTCTATAGTACTGTTCAATGCAATTTTGTATTATTCTTTGAGAGTATTCAGGGTTCATTTTCATTCTAGATTTTTTCCATTTTAATGCTGTTGAATCTTATTGGCCTTTTTGCATGAATTAATAACAGGAGAATTGGAGGAAGGGTTAAAAACAAAATTCTTAATTAGCATTTTTCCCAGAAAACATAAATTAAAAAGAAAATGTTCCCTTCATGATATAATATGGATATGTTTCAACAGTTTATTTTCTATAAAAGGGCTATACAAGGAAACAGCAAAAACTAAATACCCCTACACAAATGAGAAAATGTTTTCTTTTCTTGCAAAAGTGGAAGAAATGAATGTAAAATGATTCAGGCTTGCAATTATATGATCTAAGTTGGCACCAAAATCATGGAAGTTCTCTGGAGAATTCATAGTGTAACTGCTTAGTGCTCGTTTGATAAGGCACATTTATTGTAGTACGATGTTTCAATTGGTCAAATTTTGAGACTTTTGGAAGCATCGGGTAAAATTTCAAACTTCTTTACCAAAGTGTAACCATGGCGTAATAAATACCCAAGATAATTCATTCAGTCAACCTGATATCTACTCATCAAGGAAGAGAGCAAGCTGAGGAGGTATTTTATTTTTCTCTAGCATAACATGTTAAGTGCAGCATTCCAATCTAAAAGGTAGAATTGTTCCTTTGAGTAAAATAATTAATGAGCCCAAAAAAGGAAAGCTGTTACGAGAGAGACCTCTAGTGGAAAAAAATGCAAGTGTCTTAGAAAGGGGTTTTATTGTTTATGCTTCATCTGAGAAACGGAACTTGCATACGCTGTTTAAGACAGCGTCTGCGAGACAACTAAATTCCTCTTTCATCCTAAGTATATGTGGTTTCTTCAAGCAAATAATGCTTTTCAGAACGGAGCCAACAAAATGCGTGAGGGAGACTTAAATTCTTTGACATTCAGTTTTGGAAAACGTGTTACAGGTATCTAAGAAGAAAGACAAGATTTGTAAAAGAGAGCAACCAGAGTTTGGAAGCATCGCATAAGCTATTTGTGTCTTGAATTATACTTTAGTCGTAGATAATTGTTTTACGTATAAAATATCAAAGCACTTTTCTATGGGTGTAGCAGGGATTGGGGATTTTCCATTTTCTCACAAATCATAACTTTAACAATAAAACATTAATTCAATGTTATTTTTAAAGAGAAACAGCAAAGGCTGGAAAATGCAGTGTAAGAACGTATCCCAATATGGGTTACTTTAAGAAAAGAGTTGCCTCTGAATTAGAGTGTCTCGTTCAACTAGTGCTCCTTAGTTTTAAAATTAGCTCTCCTCTGCTCTTCAGACAATTGCATTTAATTTGGTGTTTGATATATAGCTAATTTTAATCACTAAATATGATTTTCTACAATAAACAATGGTAAGGATAAATATGATAATCAGGGTATGTTTTCTAGTTAGAGATCTTACAGTAAATCCCAGAGAAATCTGTGTCTACTGACTGTGTTTACCAATTACGTAGTAATATAACTTCTAATTTAAACTAGGACATCAGTTTGAGTTCAGAGAAACAACGTGACCCAGAGCTACATGATTTAAGAAAGAGCTCCAGGCATAAGGAAGAAAGTGAATGAATTTGATAATCCAAAAGTATAGTATTAACTCAGCACTGAAATATGGTCACAGTTTTTAAGAAAAGTATTAAAGCCGTGGGAGCCAGTTGCTTACAGTAACAATTTCTGAAATTTGCTTCTATAATGACTATTACACACATCTTTTTAAAAATTGATCCACAATAGAGCTTTAGGTTTTGTTACTGTTTAGATCTTCATCCAAATTAGGAAAAGAGTATTTTCATGGGCTATTTTTCACTTTGAGTGTAGCCCTTAGTGTTCTTACCCACTTTTAATTCGTTCTATTGTCTTTCATAAAACTCTCTTCAATTTCTCCTCAGGACGATGAAATTTTAGAGCCTATTTTCAAGGCAGGTTATTCACAGCCTTTGTATTCTTCGCGCTTATATATCTCAGTTAATGCTGAAGAGGATCTATCTTTCCATTCTTACCAGAGTCTGAACGTCCCATAAAACAGGACATCATAATTCCAAGGAAGCGTGCTTCATGAATCTTTTCAAATTTGGGCTAGTGGCTGGCAGCCAGTTAAATGACAATTGGTGGTAGAGGGTGGGGTTGGGGGGTTGCTCGAGAGTGTCACTCAAATTTTACTTCCCTAACTTTGTTTCCAATTTAGAATGTCATTTTTTCAGAGGAAAAAGTAGCTTCAAATAGGCTTTAAATAAGTTTATCTTTTTAATTTAAAAAATAATTATAATGGCTAAAAGCATCTTAAGAGAGAAAAATATAAAGCAACATATTTGTCCTCCTTTCTGATTCTTCCCTCTTTAAAATAAAGCTATTCACATTCCTAGGTTGCTGTGTGTTCTTTGAATACAACTTCACGTTTCAGTTTATAACTGTTTCCACTAACAATGCTGAACCGTGTTTCTATCGGCAACTCGTGAATGCTTTCCTTGCACTCTTCCTGATCATAATAGGTCTCACCATTCATGTTCCACAAAAAAATAATCTCCACAAGCACCTTAAGACTCAAGAAAGAATGAAGGTGGAAATAAACATCTTCCAAGTTTGCCAGAATTTTCACTGGAAGAGGAAAAGTCACAATTTGGTCTGTCTGACCAAGGGGCTGAAGATACCAACCATTCTTCACTTACCACCTTATGCTTTTCTTGAAGATCACATTTACACACACACACACATCACATACACACTGACGACAAGAAAGAACTCTGCAAATACAATTTCATTCTTATTTTAAGTGTATAACAGAACTTTGTCTTAATTATTAATTTTTACATACCTGCTATTGCATTTTTGCTTCTTTTTTGGAATCAAACAAGGAGGGGAATAAATAAGGAAAAGAAGGAAGGAAGAGAGTTAGGGTCCTTTCTGCCCTAAACACGGGCATTATTTTTTATTTTACTTTTTTAGTTTGAGACTGTGTTTTCATATACATTTCTCAGACTGCAATAAAATGATCCAGAATTTATATGTCATCTTTACCCTTATTCCTGTTCCAACAACAGGAACCACCAAGTAGGTACCAGATGTCCTGTTTCAGAAAAGCATTCTAGCAAAAAACAAACACCCTTAGAATGGCACTCAGTTGACTCCATTGGATTACTGTCACTGCATTGTTACTAAACAGGTTCTCCTTAGTAGGTACTTAACTATTCTTTGGTTTCTCTATCCTCAACATAAAGACATCACTATTTCCCCTAATGGAGTGTTAATATAAAGTACTTGGAAGAAATACAAATGCAACGTAACATTACGCATCTAAAAATGAAGGCAGCAGCTGTAGGATCCTGTTAGGAGAATTCCTCTGCTTAATAGATTTGGTGGCTATACTTGAAATCCTCCAGCTTAAATCCCATGCCCAATGCTTTGGGACCTTACAAGAGCCACAGAAATGACTAACACTGAATTGGAGGTGAGTCTAAGTCGAACTTTGAAGTGACCTGTGTGTGTTTTCCTCCCTTTGCCAATAAAGCAGCTGTGGTCAATTAGTGTTCAACACCATCTTCCAGCCGAGAAGCGAATTCAGGTTCCAGATGCAAGAAGGATAGAGTATTTAATCCCTGGTTGTTCTAGGCTTTTCATCCTCAAGGAATTTCAGAGGATAGAAGGACCCAAGAGGTTATCTGGTTCATTCATACAGCAAGAATAAGTAAGCAGAGCTTTCTCTCGTTTGTGAATAAGAACATTTCTGTTAGGAAATATCCTTGAGATGTAAGTTATTATAACCGACATCTTAATCAATTCAAGATTTTTCACTAGAGTTAAACATTACACTTACTTTCCCTTTATCATGAGAAATCACAAAGGTCAGTCAGTATAGATTTTCTGGAAGACCATTGTTCCTACATCAAATATAGGGAAATAAGAAGTGGGGGTGTTCACCTATCTTCTTTGAAAGAGCATGCACATAAAAAAGGCTTGCTTTCCTCACTAGATAGGTTATCTAAAGTATTTTTCCAACTCTAAATGATTTTTGATCTTATTTTTATTTTTTCTTTTATTGCTCTTTGCACATATGGTAAAATTTAGAGTAATTGGTAAATAGCACATATCAGTGTGTACTTGAATTTGTGTTTGCATATTGTTCTGCAGATGTTTGCTCACAGAAAATGGGGAATAGAGAAATTACCAGATGAGTAATTAACATAAAATTGCTGAGGTTGTGCAGGTTTAATTTTAAATTATGTTATAATATATTGGATATGTTCACCTCCTTTATTAGACTGTGAGTTGTCTGAGAGTAAGGATCAGAGGAAATTTTGTGGCTCTAATATCCTGAATTTATTTCTTTGTACATCCATTCTACATTTATTGAGCACCTGGTATATGACAGAAATATTGTTAAGTGTAGAAATCTTTATAAAGATGAATACATGATCCTAGCACTAAAAGAACTCACAGTCTAATGGAAGTAAAATGATATTATATTACATGATTTTAGCAACTGTACAGTTTGAAAAGCACATTTACTTCCATGATATCCTTTGAACCTTAACAACTGTTTGAGGTTGGTATAATTAGCCTCATTTTTACAGATGAGGAAAGCGAGTTTCTCAGAGGTTAATTATGTTGCTTCAGGTCACTCAACTAATCAATGGCAGATCACGGGCTCTAGGCTTCTTACTCCAAATCCTGTGGGTGCTTAACAAATACTAATCCAACAATACAAGATTGCATTATTGGATTATTAATATTCTTGGATTATTAGTTGTCTTCTTCTTCTGATCAAATGCAAATATTTATAAAACCTCTTCCTAAACATCTGTCTTAAATCCATTCCATAAGTAAATTACATAGAATCAAAATCAAAACTCCTGATCTGACCAGATGAATTGTGAACACAGAATCTTTCAAAATAAATCAAAATATTCACATACCCTAAAAAACTTAGTATCACAAATCTGATTCAGTCCATTTCAACAGTCAAAAAAACTGCTTTGGTGCATAAGGCATCGCATGCAATAGAAGGATACGTTAGTACTTGCCCTCATGGTTCCAGTTCAAAGAATTACTGTGCCAGAAGTTGTTTCCTCTGTTACGGGTCCAGGAAAATCTGATTCTTGTTAGTATCACTTCCTATACACGGGAAAAGTAGGAGAATGTTGCTTTGATTCAATCCAGTCTACACATAGCACTGTGCCTGCCAGGCTGGATTTTTATTAAAAAGAGAAAAAAGAATATGTTACTCAAAAAGCTTCTGTGTTACAACCAGAGGGGTGGTGGGGCAGGGGGCTGGGGCAATGATGACATCCTGTATATACAGCAGAAATATTGCAAAGAATCATTTAAGACAATCAGACCATATGATGTGCATGTTAATTAGAGTAAACAGTAGATCAAACCAGGTACAACCGCATAAGGAAACAACAACTGAGTAATCATTTAAACAGCTTTTAATGTTCTAAACATCAATATGATATATCTTGACTGGAATAAATGCAGAAAGTTCTGTGGATCTCATCCTGACTTCGGGTCTATTTTTCTCAAATAGGGCAACACAGTAAGCAGTGGCACCTCTGTCCATTAACAAATCATGAGCTTCCTCTTCTGCTTTTCTTTGAAATTTCCCCAAACCGAGGTTTGGAATAAAAGAACGTTAAAGATTTTTGAAAATACTGTGTCACAGGATATTTGAGTATTTCAGATTGCATATTAGCAAGCTTTAGATCACAAAATATCATTCTGCTGCCATGTATCCTGTTTATTCATTCATTCATTCTATATGTTTTTATTGATCATTTACCTTGAGGTTATAAAAATTATGAAGTATAGTTCTTTTCCTGCAGAAATCCAGCTTATTGAGGTAAGATAAATGCAATTATCTCTTTCAGTGAAAGTATATCAGTTAATAGAGAGAATGAGAGTCAAAATAAAGAAGAAGACCAAGTCATTTGATAAGGGTATAATGCCAAGGTAATTATTAGTCCTTTAAAGAAGGAGGCCCTATATGGTTCATCTTCATCCCCACAGTACCTAGAGACTTTTCTGATACAAGGGAAACAATAAATGTTGAGTGAATAAATGAATGAGTGAGTGAATAAAAATTACATAAAAAGAGCCAAAAAAACATCAGTTTTCTTGGCTCTTGTGAATAAATAAATGTCAAGGGTATATAGTGCAACATATACTGAAACATATACTGCAGACATAATACTCAAAATATCTAGAAATGACCAGTTTTCTTGCATGAGTAGCTTGACTCCACGCTGTACAGTATTTTTCATTCTAATAATTTAATAAGATGGACTAAGTGAGAAATGAGAATAAGTTGGCCGTGTGACAGGTAAGTCACTCCCTGTTTTCTACAGGGGCCTCTCTTACTTGGTATGCTCCAGACAGTCTCAGTATAATATTTTGGTTTTAGGGCTCCTAGTGAGTCATTTTTTTTACCCACATACTGGAAACAATCTGTTTTAGTGTTTGCATATGACATCACTCTGACAAACCGTAAACATGATAGCATATTTTATGGCATTGGAAAAATAAACAAGGGAAGGAAATATCCTTCCTTCGTGCTTTGGTCAAATATATTTTATAGTTAACTAAACTTAGCACACATGCGGTTTCCAGAAATGTTGAGAAATGAACTTCCCACTTTGAGTAAAGTTGATCTAATGAACGCAACTATTCACAGCAAAACTTAGAGATTCCTTGAAAATGTATTAATTCCTATTTCCAAAGATGTGTTAGCTCTTCTATAGAAAAAGTCTTTATTATAGTTCTAGTTCTAGGTCACTAATATCGAAAGGCTTATGGCTCACTTTTAAGCTCTCAGAATGCAAATAAAGGACAAAAATCTGAAGGTTTTGATTTATTTAAATTGTTTTTTTCCCCCCTCACCTAGCAGTATCACAGCTATGGGTTCGATCTCATCTTTATTGAACAATCATTAGGCAGAGGAGAAATGAGAATAAAATGGAAGAAATTAAGTTCAAGTAGAGGACACATGGAGAAAAAAGGGGTAGGAAGCAAACAGAAACAAAGCATTGAAAACAGATTTACTCTGAGCTTCCTCTCCAGCAGAAGATCATGTTGGACCCAAGCTCTTAGAATGCACTGATGCTTTCAGAGGCAGGCCTTCTATTAATACTGGATATTTGAAGGTGCAGCAGGGTAAGAGGATTATCATTTAGGTTTTTCAAAATCCTACAAAAAATAGTATTTAGTCATTCCTTCAAATATTATTCAAAAACTCAGGTTACAGCATCCCAGTTTTGTCTCAAATTATTTCCTGACTTTCAGTTTCCCTGAAAACAAGCAGTTGAAAATACCATTGGTGTGTGTTGCTTAAATAGATAGCCTCAACCTATCCTGTTAATGTAAGTTATCTTGGTAGAGAAGATTAAGTATGCAGATTATTTTCATTAGGTTTTAATGTGTGACTCATCTTAGCTAAGTTAATAGGATAAAGCATTTTGTTATTTGTTTTTTAAAAAGTTAAGGAAAAAATATATAATTAAGTTCAACTTGTCCAGTGTTTCTTAAAGATATAAAATATCAAGTTCATAGTTTGGCATATTAAAAAAATGACATAAGAGAAAAAAAAAGCACCTCAACTGCCTAGGGGGGAAAAAAAAGCATTACTGGTTTGCTATCTGTCTTCCAGCAGACCCACACAGAGGAATTTTGCTCCATTATCTTGACATACACTGCTACTGCTAACATTATAAGCATAAGTTTTTTTGTTATTATTGTTGTTCTGGCATTTACTAAGAGTATTTAAAACAATTTTGAGTTACTTCATCAGCTACTTAATGCACTTTATGCCTTTTGTTAGCTAAAACCACAGTCATTTTAGTACATAGATCCCTAATCTTTAAGTCTGTCAGTCCCATTTTGCATTACAAATCATTTGTAGTTTTATAACTGTCATTTCCAAGGACATCTGAAAAAGATGGATTTATGAAATATTACCATGCATTCTAAGAAGGCCAAGAATTAGCATGACTTTGTAAAGATTCTTATAAATTGAGCAACAGCCATCACTGGTAATGAGGTGTTGTTTGTTTTTGTCAAGTATCTTTATTTAAATATTAAGGGAGAGATATTACCTTTGACCTTGGAGATCTCTGTGACATGGCAATGGTCCAGTGTATCAGCTGTCAGTGGAGTGCTATGGCCTGACTCTCTCAAGGCCCCTATTTGTGGACAGTGTTATAATAACTCTTCCATTAGGCATCCCCAAGGCAAATAACCTCAGCTTTAACAGAGTCAGTTTAAAATTCCTTAGAGTAACATTAAGAGACTATCTGGTTTGTGTCAGTTTGAGATCAACTACTCTTTGCACAGGTTCAATTCTGTAAATTTTAAGTAGCCATAGCTATTCAAGAATTATTTCCTATATGCCTGCAGGTAAATATTAGACACTAGAATATAGAAAGAATCTCATGAACTTCTTTGATTTCTTAACCAGCCTCATTAGAGACTATCTGAATCCAAGTGGCCTTGAGAATCTATTTTTTAAATGACTCTTTCCATCTATATACATACGTTTTTGTTGATGGAAATGTCACAGAGTTGCTGCTTATGGAATGAACAGTATTTGGAGACATCAAATGACAACTGAAGAGACAAGATAGTATTCATTAGGAAGCAGATATACTTCCCTATGTGCATAGCAGAGCTAAGTAATGGTTACAAGACCAAAATGGTTCATTTTTGAACTGCTTTATCCTCAGGTAAGTAAATCTGGTTATGCTCAGATGAAATGCTTGCATTTGAATTACGAATTATCACTGCCTCATTCCTAACTACTGATTACTGGGCTCAGGTTTTGTGGGGAAATCTGAGGTCAAAAGACATCTTTATTCTGTGAAAAATAAAGGTCAAGCTATCCCAAAATGCTTTGAAAAAACCATAGTTGTCATCTTAAGTCTTAAATCACTGAAGATGATGTGATCACTTCAAATACTTGACCATGAA
The DNA here is from genome assembly GCA_006410875.1 of Neotragus pygmaeus. Classification (NCBI taxonomy): domain Eukaryota; kingdom Metazoa; phylum Chordata; class Mammalia; order Artiodactyla; family Bovidae; genus Neotragus; species Neotragus pygmaeus. Next base: position 981,871 of record SJYV01008710.1, read on the forward strand.
ACAAACTGTGTCTCCTCTGAATCCAACTTTAGTGTTTGGATATCTGTGACTTCACTTATTAAAACATTTTGTCCAAAGTAAAAATTTTTAAAGTTTTTTAGTAACTATAGATAGCTTCTGAAGTGCAACTTTCATTGTTTCATATTCTTAGTTAAATGCAAGTTAATACATTGGTTTAATTTGGAAGTTTTATTTTTAAATCTAATGGAAAAGTCAACAAATGTTTATGGAGTGACTACCAGATATACATGACATTGGAGCAAGTTTAAACCATCCTTTTATTCTTACAGTAAATATCTAGCCAATTTTTTAAAATAACAGACTAATTTTAGGGAAATAAATTATATATTTAGTACTTGCCTTTACTTATTGATGCCAAAAATGTCAAAGGGTAAATAATTATTGATTGGATTAAATTTGTCCCACATCAAGTTAACTGCTATAAGGGAACGAAAGTAAAATGACCTCATGAGCTAAAACCCCAGTGCTCATAAACAACACTTAGCTTTTGATTTACAGTGAAATCACATTTCTCCATTTCCTGTTCCCTCTGTCTCTGACATTGCATGTGAGACTATAGGGCAATACATGCCCTACAATATAATATAGGATGTAATTTAAAGGGTTCTATTGATGCTGTAAATCACAAGGCATTCTGCTGAAGCAGTTTATGAATGGCAGTAAAACACTAAGGCTGGATTATATCATTAGAATTATGTACCATGTGCAAGTATTATTATTTGTAATTGGGAATAAAGAATTACAAAACACGTATATGGGAATGTCATTTTTCGTGGTATTTACAGGCTTCAAAAGAAAAGATGTGTTTTTGGATATAAATAAGAAATTCAGGCTTGTAGAATATCTATCATTCTGGAGAAAGTATGTGTGTGCTCTGGTAGTAAACCATAATAGTTAGAATATATTCTGACAGGTTATACATGACCCAACTGTTAGAAGCACAAAAGACTATTTCCATATGTGCTACCAGCAAACTTGATAAGGTTTGTAGTGCATAAAAAGATACAACACCACAATGACCATGACAATATGATATTATAAAAACAAATTGAAGAGTCTGAAATATCAACCAACCTGCTAGTGTTCTCTAAAAGAAAATTATAGCTATGATGGCATTTTCCACTGAATGGACTTATTTTTGTTGACATATAGGCATTTTGAAGCTCTAAAGTAATGCGCTTCCAAGTTTTTGACTTGGTTTTTATTTCTGGAAAGATAAAATGACATTGGCAGTTTGTTAACTATTCTGGACATATCTTTGATGATGAAGAGTAAATCTAGTCTTCTAGCTGATTTAGCTGTATCCTTCTGTTTTGAGTAAACTTTTTTAGAGGATGTGGATGTTACTAAACCAGATAGCCTGGATTGTAGCCACACAACTATTGCATTTGTTATTTTAATTTTTTCCAAAGAAACTAAGACAATATATAGTGAGATATCACAAGTAATTTCAGAATATTCTAAGAGTGCTCTTCTAAGTAATTATCCCAAATGAAGTCATTCCCCAGCAATATCCTAATATAGTTTAAGACTTGAACATCTACTGGTTTTCTCTCCCAGGCATTGACCAGCAATGATCATCATCCCCAGGCTTCCCCTAATTTCCCAAAACTCAGAGAGGGCACTCCAAATTATTCTCCTGGATTATACCTGTCAGAGTCATGTCTTATCATTTTAGGCTTGTTGCTGCCATATTTCCCTTCCATAGAAACAAACTTATTCTAGTCTTATTCCTGCATAAGAAGGATGGTAATTAATACTATCCTAATAAACTGTCTGCATTGCCTAATAAACTATCTGCATTTATTTGCAAAGCCATCAATTACTTTTCAAGAGTATTTTCAAGTGACTTTCTGGGAATAACTCTAGAGTCAATTAATACAAAGATTAAACATGAAGGCAAATAGAATGGACAGTTAATACTGTGGGAAACCAGTACTAGCACTTAATTTGAATTGTTTGGGCACTGAACATCATTCATCATGAAAACAATATGTATGTATATTTACACACACATCCTCATGTATATATACATATATCATATAAATATTTTTAAAATTCAAATATTTATATATGTTCAGTTCAGTTGCTCAATCGTGTCTGACTCTTTTATACATGTATTCCATCCCAAAACCTTAATTATACTCACATTAAACTTTTCTCATAACCACTAATTTTCAAAGGCATACAACATTTTAGAAGACTCAGGAAAAGCTTATGACACTGTAATACATCTAAAAGCAAGATTTCATGAATAAGACTGCTTAGATTCCAATTCTTGATAGCTTTGTGAGTTTGATCAAGCTACTTAATTTCTCCATGTCTAAATTTCTCCATAGAGTAATATAATAGATTTTTAAATTATATTTAGTCCTTTAGTGTATTTAGTATTCATTCATATAGAGTACTCACAACTATGACTAACAAGTGAAAATCATCATGTGTATATCTGTTATTAAGATAGTAAATTGTTGTCTAAGAAAGACATAGCTTAATTAGACAATATCCTGAAATACATACATATTTTTACAAAGTACATTCTGGATTATTGAATTATTGATTTTGATTGTTACCTATGTTTCATAAATTTATTAATTCAACAGAATTTTTTAACCACACATGCTATGGAGTAAGATAGATGCTATAAAATATACAAAAAAGTTTTAAAAGATCCTTATTCTTGGTAAACTTAAAGTCTACTGTTCTTTGAATCATAAGATATATATAGTTATAGTCCAAAATGGCAAGTAATAAGGCCATAAGAAGGTAGAGACAATGTGCTATGGTAGTTTAGACACGGTAAGAATTATTTACAGCCAGAATATCTATGGAAAGCTTCTTGAAGGAGAAGAAATTTTAAGTGATTCATGAGGATTAATTAGCATGCAGAGTTAAGAAGGATTCTCATTCTGGAAGATATTAGGGCACAAGGGCAAGAAAGTGAGAGACTCTCTGTGTGAAAGAGGATAAGACAATCTATCCCAATATTGTTGGAGATACAGAAACATGTATATAAGAAAATTTGAATTATAGTTTTATAGCTAAAAATGATCAATATTAATATTGCTATACACTTTTCCAAGGCTTCCCAGATGGCTCAGTGGTAGAGAATCTGCCTGCCAATGCAAGAGACACAGGAGACACTGATTCAGTCCTGGGGTTGGGAAGATCTTCTAGAGGAGGAAATAGCAACCCACTCCAGTATTATTGCCTGGAGAATCCATTGGAGGGAGGAGCCTGGTAGGCTACAGTAGTCCACCAGGGGCTTCCCTGGCGGCTCAGAGGTTAAATGTCTGCCTGCAACGCAGGAGATCCGGTTTTGATCCCTGGGTCAAGAAGATCCTCTGGAGAAGGAAATGGCAACCCACTTCAGTATTCTTACCTAGAGAATCCCATGGAGGGAGGAGACTGGTATGTTACAGTCCACGGGTTGCAAAGAGTCAGACATGACTGATCTACTTCACTTCACTTCCAGTATTATTGCCTGCAGAATCCCATGGACAGAGGAACCTGTCCATGGTGGGCTACAGTCAGACACAACTGAGCACAAACACACACATACATTTTTCTAGTTGTTTCGTGCATATACTTTTATTTAAATGATTGAGAATATAAGATTTATGATTATATAATTATATGCATATATGTATATATGTATATCATACATGTGCTGCGCTGAGTCACTCAGTAGTGTCTGAATCTTTGTGACCCCATGGACTGAAGCCCATCAGGCTCCTCTGTCCATGGGGAGTCTCCAGACAAGAATACTTGAATGGGTTGCCATCCCTTCTCCAGGGATCTTCCCAACCCAGGAAGGAAACCCAAGTCTCCCACATTGCAGGTGGATTCCTTACCATCTGAGTCACCAATCATGTACATATATATTGTTTATTTGAAATAAATGAATATTTTAAATGACTGCATACTTCTTTAAAAAGATGAGCAATCGGTTAATCATCCAACTTTATAGGAAATGTATGTGTTCCTCACATTGTGCTATTGTCAATAAGGTTAGAATAAACAAACATATATAAATATTTGCTTGCACTCAATGTTGTTTTCTTATTATATATTTTGGGAAGTGAAATTTGTATCAAAATTACAACCTTAAGGTTGTAACCATAATGTTAGCAACCTTAAGGTTTCTGGCATATAATGTTATGCTGCTGAGTATATACAATTTAAAGCCTCCAAGTAGTAACAGAAGGCCATCTTAATATTTATCTTCACCTTTCTGAATTTGATAGGCAGAACAGTGTATATTATTTATCTTTAAATTTGCAATTTCAGCAAGGATAATGCATTTTAACTTTATTTATCATGTTCCTCTTTTAATTTTGTGAAACTGATCTATTTCCTACTATTATGAGGTCATTCACTTACTAATGATAATGTCATAATTGTTTAACCAGAAGTAGAAAGAGAAAGAAAGCTTTTAATTAGCTTCTAAATCCGAAATAGGATTTTTTCAGAAATAAAAAAATTTGAAAATTTATTGTTTTTAAGTAATTTTCTGCTAAATCCAATTATCAGGATTATACCTGGATTTGTACCTTTTGACTTAAAATAATTTCTTTTTTATCAGTAATTTTTCTCTACTTTTTCACAAGTCTAGTGATAGTGAATGATATTCCAACTATTGTAAAAGTTGTAGTGGAAAAACTCTGGATTATGTTATTTTTCTCTATAGAGTATAAACTTTTCTTTCAACAAAAGGTTAAATCATTGGAGGTAAACTGCAGCTATCAAAATTTTGTTTTAGGCTTTGTTAAAATGAACCAGACCACCTTACCTGCCTCCTGAGAAAACTGTATGCAGGTCAAGAAGCAACAATTAGAATCAAACATGGAAGAATGGACTGGTTCAAAATTGGGAAAGGAGTACGTCAAGGCTGTATATTGTCACCCTGCCTATTTAACTTATATGCAGAGTACATCATGTGAAATGCCAGACTTGATGAAATGCAAACCAGAATCAAGATTGCTGGGAGAAATATCAATAATCTCAGATATGCAGATGACACCATTATGGCAGAAAGTGAAGAGGAACCAAAGGCCTCTTGATGAAAGTAAAAAAGGAGAGTGAAAAAGCTGGCTTAAAAGTTGGCATTCAAAAAATTAAGATCATGGCAATTGGTCCCATCACTCACGGCAAATAGATGGGGAAACAATGGAAACAGTGAGAGACTGTATTTTCTCGGGCTGCAAACTCACTGCAGATGGTGATTGCAACCATGAAGTTAAAAGATGCTTGCTCCTTGGAAGGAAAGTATGACAAAAATAGACAGCATCTTAAAAAGCAAAGACATCACTTTGCCAACAAATTTCTGTCTAGTCAAAGCTATGCTTTTTCCAGTAGTCATGTATGGATGTGACAGCTGGACCATAAAGAAAGCTGAGCGCCGAAGAATTGATGCTTTTGAACTGTGGTGTTGGAGAAGACTCTTGAGAGTCGCTTGGACTGCAAGATCAAGCCAGTCAACCCTAAAGGAAATCAGTCCTGAATATTCATTGGAAGGATTGATGCTGAAGCTGACACTCCAATACTCTGGCCACCTGATGCAAAGAACTGACTCATTAGAAAACGCCCTGATGCTGGGAAAGATTGAAGGCAGGAGTAGAAGGGGACGACAGAGAATGAGATGGTTAGATGGAGCCACCAGCTCAATGGACACGAATGTGAGCAAGCTCCAGGAGTTGGTGATGGACAGGGAAGCCTGTTATGTTGCAGTCCATGTGGTCGCTAAGAGTTGGACATGACCTAGTGACTGACCTGACTGAAAATGAATATTATTCCAGTTTTGCTATATTTCAAGGGCAAATCCAACACTTAGAGTATAATCTCAACTCCTGGGCATAGACTTTTTCAAACAAAAGATTGATATATTTACTGAGGATTCTGAGTCTGCACTTTAAATTTTTTATATCAGTCTATGCCTTGGGAAATAGATTGAAAAAAATTCTTCACAGATTTTGTATATTTTCTACCCAAAAGGCCAGAAACATACAAGGATTTCTGCTCTCACCACTGTTGTTCAACTTCCGCTATGGGTTTAGCCAATGAAATAGTCAGGCAAGAAGAAGAAATAAAAGGAATTCAAATTGAGAAAAGATAAGTAAAACGGTCTTTATTAACAGATAACATGTGGAATATCTGATGAACTCTACAAAATTCAGTGGTTAAAGATTCCATTTTGTTATGAATCTATTTCTTCCAAAACTGATTTATAGTCACAACAAACTCAGTCAAAATTTTGGCTGTCAATGTGCAAAACTGACAAACTGATTCTAAAATTCATATGGAAAAGTAAAGAATCTTGAAAGAGATGAAAAAAAGTTCCTAAACCTATACTAAATGCTTTCAAGACAAGTTATAAAGGTACAGTAATCCAGACATTGGCATACATTAGTTGAAGAGGTTGATAGAACAGGATAGTCCAGAAATATACCTACAAATACATGAAAAATTGACTTTCAACAAAGGTACAAGGACAATTCAGTGGAAGAAGAACAGTCTTTTCAACAAATGGTACTTGAAAAATTGAATATCCATATGTGTAAAATTTAAAAAAAGAAAAAAACTAAATAAAACTAAAGTAAAAAAAAAAAAAGAGAGAGAGAGAGACAAATACTCCCTACAGCTCCCACATATATGAACAGATTGAACCTTCCTACACCAATGAAAAACAATTTACTAAAAACTTTTAGCAAGTTTCATATTTATTGCTAAAAAAATGTATAAACATTTACACTGCCAAAGCAGAGCTTTAAAAAGTTTTATCATATGAACATAAAATAAACTTGCATTAAAATCAACTGCATGACTACCAGACAGGATTCTTTTGCACTGCTATAGGCGAGGATCATTTGCTTTTCTCTCAGTCAGGTCAGTTACTCAGTTGTGTCCGACTCTTTGTAACTCCATGGACGGCAGCATGCCAGGCTTCCCTGTCCGTCACCAACTCCCAAAGCATACTCAAATTCATGTCCTTCGAGTCAGTGATGCCCTCCAATCAACTCATCCTCTGTCATCCCCTTCTCCTCTTGCCTTCAATCTTTCCCAGCATAGGGGCCTTTTCAAATGAGTCAGTTTTTTGCATCAGGTGGTCAAAGTATTGGAGCTTCAACATCAATCCTTCTAATGAATATTCAGGACTGATTTCCTTTAGGATTGGCTGGTTGGATCTCCTTGCAGTCCAAGGGACTCTCAAGAGTCTCCTCCAACACCACAATTCAATAACATCAATTCTTCGGTGCTCAGCTTTCTTTACGGTCCAACTCTCACATCCATACATGACTACTGGGAAAACCATAGCTTTGATTAGACGGACTTTTGTCAGCAAGGTAATGTCTCTGCTTTTTAATATGCTGTCTAGATTGGTCATAGCTTTTTTCCAAGGAGCAAATGTCTTTTAATTTCATGGCTACAGTCACTATCTGCAGTGATTTTGGAGCCCAAGAAAATAAAGTCTCTCACTGTTTACATTGCTTCCCCATCTATTTGCCATGAAGTAATGGGACCAGATGCCACGATCTTAGTTTTCTGATTGTTGAGTTTTAATAATTTACATCACAATCAATTTTTCTGCCAGTTCACATTTACCCCTTCAGAGTTGGAAAATCACTTAATCAATTAAAAATTCAAAGTTACAAGCACTGGAAAAGCATCCAGTATTCTTTTTTTACCTTTTTCCAATTTTGAATACTTTTTTCTGAAAATTTTTATTGACATCAATAAAGTCAGAAAGCCTGTATCATTACTAATTTAATATTCAACTATTGATAGGAGTCAATAAACTTATAACTTAAAACTAAAAGATATAAGCATTACAAAGGAAAAAGAAAATTTCTCAGAGAAAGTCAATATAGAAAATTCAAGAACATCTATAAATATATTGTTGTAACTAACAAAAAATCCAGCAAGATTTTTTGTATTAAATGTCAACAGATGGGGATTACTGGCGCAGACTGACCAAGAAAAAAAGGAATGAAATATGAATAAAAGACTCAAATTACTAAAATCAGGAATAAAAGAGAAGTTAACCACCAATCTAACAAAAGTAAAATGGATTATAAGGAAATAGTATGAATAATTATGTGCTAACAAATTAGAAAACTTAAATGAAATGTACAATTTCCTAGAAATGCTAAAGTCTACCCCAAATTTAAGCACAGAAAAATTTCAATGTAAAAAATTTGCATCTTAATGGAAGAAAAAATTTTAAAACAGAGGTATAAATGTAATAAAATTGCGGAAGATCTTAGAAAAAAATTACAGAACACTCTTAGCTACATAAAACTTGCTATAAGGAACAAGCTTGACATAGTAAAGATGTAAATTTTCCCAAATTAATCTTTATATTAAATGTAATTTAATAAAAATTATGTACATGATTCACAAAACTAAGAAAATGTTTTTCATACTCATGTGAATACAAAAGGACAGTTTTGAAGGGAAAAAACTAGGAACCTATTCTCCTATATATTAAGACAATATAAAACCACTGCAGAAAAACAGTGAGGGCTGACAAAATTATACTTGACAAAAAAACAAAAGAAAAAGAGCACAGAAATTTGCCCAAGTATATACCATGGCATAGTATAATATAATCATTTTAGATTATTTAATAAATGATATTGAAATAAGTTGGAACAAAAGAAAATTTGATTACTACCTTACTATATATACAAAAAAGATCCAGAAGATTTTGATATAAATGTATAAAGTAAAATATTTAAACTATCAAAAGGTATCACATGAACTATCTTTAATAAACAAAAGAGCAGAAAATTTCCTAGATAGATATAACAAATACATCTCAGAAAGAGTAACTGAAAACTTTCACTATATTAGAGATTAAAATTTGTGTTTTAAAAGACACAAATATGGGTGATGATATATCAACAAAGTTGAAAAAAATAAAATAAAATAAAGCCACAGACTAGCAAAACATACCTACAAAGGTACAACCAACAAAGTATTGCCACCCATATTTAGAATCCTTAGAATCAATTAAAAATAGTTTCATGACAACAAACAATAAAACATCCAAGAGGTAAAGAATAGAAAGAGAATACTTGCTAAAGAAACTCAAATGGCCAAAGGTATTTTAAAAATTTAGTCCTAGTAGTAGTCAGTGAAATGTAAAATAAGTCAAAATAGCAACATTTATCCCATTCAATTGAAAAAGGTAAAACAGAGGACAAAATACAGCATTGGCATCTGTGGCCACAGAGAATGATCAAATGCTTCAACTAGGGATACAAAATGATGCTTTTACTTTGAAGAATATTGCCCCATATTATAGCTATTATCCATATTCGTGTCCTAGAGAAAAAGTTCTATATGTGTACCAGGAAATATACTTATGAAGCCATTATAACAATGTAAACAGAAAAGATATCCCTAACACAATAAGCAAAAAAACTAAAATGCAATGTAATGTTATTTTTGCAAAAAGAAATCTTACATATGTTACATACAGATTCACACATTCACACATATGCACAAATATACATACATATTAATAGGGAAAGATCAGTAGAAATCTTTCTTTACATAGTAAGAATATGTATGTTCATAACTAAATTTTGTTGTATTTATTTTTACTAACAAATCATAGTGGTGCATTTTTTAGAAATTTGTACTATTATATATAATTTTATATTTATCTTTTTATGTATCACATTGTTCATATTATTTTATATATTTGGGCTATTTATTTTTTAATTATTTCTTTTAAAATTGATAAATATTAGTTTACTTTAAAAACAACAAAATAAATAATTTGCTAAAATTTTTAACAAATCTGAGTACCATGATTTCAATTAGTGGTATTGACCATAAACTCAGGAAAGAAGCCATTTCCTTCAGGAATCCCCTCTTGACTCTCATAAGTCTGGGTTAGTTGGTCCTCTTATGAGATCTTGTGTTTAACTGTGGGTATATTGGTTCCTCTCCTCCACCAATGAGTTCCTTAAGAATTATCTGTTAACCACTAATAGAATATAAGACATCTGACAGGGAATCAAAAGATGTTTGATAAATGGATAAATGAGTGAATGTGCGAAGCTGCATTTCACAGTGATCCTGTCCTTTTTGCATTCAGAATTATGTGCATTCTGTGAATATCAAGAGAACAGCTTTTTAAATCATGTAAATTATTTTCATCAATAAGAAAAATAATCTAGGAACAGCAAAGGGAATGCAAAAAAGAATTGTTACCAGGTTTCCCTGGGTTTGAAAAGGAAAAACAGCTATCTCTCTGACATTTAACTTTCTTTTTCCACATATCTCAGGCTTACAGGGACTTATCACATTGGATGTCCTGAAGATAAGGAAATGGGGGTTTTGGTATGAGAATGACTTTATGATGCCTGCAAAGAGCTCAGATGGAGAACTTCTCAATCCTCTGCTCCCATCTTAAACTTAAACACATGGCAGTCATGCCTGCTGCTCTGCAAGTGACCACGTCTCACACACATGGTCAAGTCTGTTTGGTGTATCTATTAGCGTGTTTTGTTTGCAACAGAAATTCCCATCCAAGCTAGCTGAAGTAGTAAAGGAGAATTCTTTTAAACAACAGAAGTTAAAAAGACGTGTGATAAAGTAGGATTTAGGTGGAAGTCAATTAGTGTGCCAGCCATGTTTCTCTGGATTTCTCACAGCTTCTTCCTCACCACATACATCAACTTTGTCCTTGGGCTGATTTTCCTCCAGATGACAACATGGCTTCCAGCAGTAACCAGTGCTACATGCTGCTTGGTTCACAAACACGGAGAGACAGCAAGCAAATCACTTTGCAACACAATTAAACAAAGGTATTGAGGTTCCTGAGCTTTACTACACTTTACTACCAATTATGCTGCCAAGGGAAAGCCATGGGTCATTTATAAGCCTGAGTTACCTGAACCAATCCCTATTGCAAAAATATACACTTGAGACTTGGGGTGGAATCAGTTCTACCAGAATGACTCAGCTTCTTCATGAATGATGGTCTATGTCATTTCCACACTGTTGAAGACGGCCCTGAAAGCTTTTGCCAACATTCACATGTTTTAGAGTATGCTTTGCCTTCTCATACTCATGAGTCATCTCTCTGTGCAAAGTATTTGTCAGAAAAAGACATTCAATACAACAAATGACTGGCTCAACAAATATCCTAGTTACCAGTGCATCAATCATACTACTTCAGTTAATACTGTGAAGGAGAAGCTGTAATAACTTGCTTATATCCTAAGTAATCTAGTCATGGTAAAATTGGGAACAAATATCTTAATATTATCAGACACATATGGCCATAATTCTAGCCCAGAAGCAATGCCTGTCCCTATACCCAAGTCTCTAATACAGTCTTCCACTTTCTCCACAATAGAGCACACTGGCCTTTCAATACCTCAGACAGGCTAAATTGTTCCCACAGTCAGCTTTTTTAACATTTGCTTTCTCTGTTGCCTGGCCTTGTCCTTTGTGCAATTTGTACACTCATAGTTTTGTGATCTCTGTTCAAATGTCACCTATTCTATAGTATTCTCCCTGATCATGTGTCCAAAGCATATATCTTGATTCTCATCACTGTCTCTAACATCACCATCCTTTATTTTCACCACAGGATTAATAGTACATCAAAGTATTTTTTACTACATTTTTTACTACATTTTCTATTTTTAAATTTGTTAATTGCCTATAATTCCTACTTAAAACTAAGTAAAATGAAGGCAGCATCTTGATTTTATTTACTATAATGTCTGTGCATCTGTAATAATGTCCAACAAAGCACAAATACCACTTTTGTGGTGATAAGTGCAAACAGCTTAGTGTGACAAGCTGTGATCTGGGTTACACAATCTAAGACCTGTCAATCGTCACTTTAATGCTAAGATTTTTAATATTTATGACATACAAGTAAACTATTATGTACATGTATGTTAGTCGCTCAGTCGTGTCCAACTCTTTGTGACCCCGTGAACTGTAGCCTGCCAGGCTCCTCTGTCCATAGAATTGTCCAGGCAAGAATACCAGAGTGGGTTGCCATTTCCGTTTCCAGGAGATCTTCCCAAGCTAGACACTGAAACTAGTTCTCCCACATTCCATGCAGATTCTTCACCATCTGAGCCAATACTCTTGTATAGTGAAGTACTTTAAAAATTATAAAATTCTATACACGTCATATTATTTCTGTAAGGATCAACTTGCTTAATGTATGACTAGATAGACAAATGCTAGAATATGTTAATAGAAAATTATGATAATAGCATGCTGCCAAATAGTTTACAAAAATATTATATAAATAAAAATTTGTTAGTTCAGTTAGTCACTCAGTCGTGTCGGACAATTTGCGACCCCATGAATCACAGCACACCAGGCATCCCTGTCCATCACCAACTCCTGGAGTTAACCCAAATTCACGTCCATCGAGTCAGTGATTCCATCCAGCCATCTCATTCTCTGTCATCCCCTTCTCCTCCTGACACCAATCCCTCCCAGCATCAGAGTCTTTTCCAATGAGTCAACCCTTTGCATGAGGTGGTCAAAGTACTGGAGTTTCAGCTTCAGCATCAGTCCTTCCAANATGGCTGGATGGCATCACTGACTCGATGAACATGAGCCTGAGGGAACTCCAGGAGATGGTGATGGACAGGGAGGCCTGGCGTGCTGCGATTCATGGGGTCGCAAAGTGTCGGACACGACTGAGCGTGTGAACTGAACTGAAGTACTTTCTTATATTGGGCAGAGGAAAAGTCCTCTGACCAAGTGCCTGAATAACTTTTGTCCTGCTTGATAAAGAAGTAAGATTTAAGCCTAATTACTCCAAATAATTCTAAATTTTCTAACCTCAAAGAGTTATACCAAAAGCATTCATGAGTTGTCTAATGAATCATAGGAGTCTGACTGATTGCCTCTACTTAATGAATCCTCCCCCTTCTCTTTCTCACTTCCCCTTCTTGAACAAGGCCAGCCCCCATATTGTCTTTAGATCTCAGGTTTCCTGAGGCTGGTCCAGATACCCTGACTGCATGGGGTCGCAAATAGTCAGACACGACTGAGCGACTGAACTGAACTGAACTTTATTTCCATAGCACACTTAATCTTGCCAGCACAGCATATACTACACCTCATTGAAAGATCATCTTTTATAGTCCCCTTATCAACAACCACTGTTCTTTGGGGAGATATTTATTAAACAAAGAGTGAATGAGTAAGTGGATGGATTCTAGAGTAGAACATTTCTCTATATTCATTGTTGTAGGTTTTGATATTATTTTCACTTCTGGAACTCATTTTTAAAATAAACTGAAAGAAGATACATACTTACCTCACTGCAATTGAAAGAACTGACAAAGAGAGATCAGAAGAGATGCATTTCAATGAATGGTCACAGCTTTGAGTGAACACCATATCATTATCTGAAAAATCTGACTCTTGCACATTTCTTTACCTACAGTTAACCATCACTTAATCATTTATTAATAAAACAGCATGATAAGCAAGACACTGTTTTAAATAATGTGAGATACAGAGAAAGCTAAGGTATAATTTTTGCTTTCAAGGCCCATTCATCTACTGAAGAAAGTAATATACACATGGCAAAGAAAAGCAGCAATACAAAGATAGATTTTAAGTAGCAGCTAGCTGCTATAGCCAGAAAGGACCATGACAATGGTATCGGTTGACTGGGGTGCTGGGAAAACCTCTTGACGTAGGAAAACCTCGCTGCAAACAATACCATAGTCAAGATTATAATTTATTTGCTAACATAAGAGAAAGGTGATGCTATAGAAGTTGGAAGAACTAACCTTATTGATTTGAGGGCCTAGGTAGAAAAGGCAATTCATGTACTCAAAAAAAGAATTAAAGAAAAGTTAATTCATATGTATCTGCTTTTTATATCTACCAATGAATAAGTAGAAATTTAATGCCAGAATGAATAAAGTCTCAGGGGTCCCCTCTTCCTGTCCTTAGGAATATTAAAATGGGTTTTATACAACTACATACTACTTCTAACATAGAGTGATTATAAAGTCTTAAAAGACTTAGAAACCTACTTGTTCTATGTAATTATATGAAATAAGTATTTTTGAAGAATAATCATATAACTCAAATACTATTTTTCTTCTCAGAAAATACACAGCACCACCTTTCACTTGTGTAAGCAAATAAATTATAATCTTGACTATGGTATTGTTTGCAGCAATTTAATTTTTTCTGAATATAGCTCTTATTCTATTATAATGCTTGAATGATTCACATGCAATGTTTCCAATCCGGTTTTCTTGGCTTGTGAAACTTTTTAACGAAATGTTAGCATTTGCAGGCACCAGATGTTTTGACATAAGGAGAAGCAATATGTAAATTTTAATCCAGGCTAGGAACAATAGCCTGCAGGCACCTTTTTCTTATTACGTGAATTATATACTTAACCACATTGTGGTCGATCCTATCAAAATCATCACCATCTAGAATGTTGTACTCTTGTCTTAATGGTCTTGCCAATTAATGAAACCGATATATATTTAACATGATGTGTATCCAGTGCTTAACCAATAAACCTTATTGTATTTTACCACCCCACAGCTAGAACTCTGCAGGTGATAATAATAATAACTTTTTAGGTGAGTTTCAATATTCCTTTTGGTGGTCCACAAAATCAATGCTTGTATTATATCTAAGTTGTTTGCAGCTGCATATCTCACTTAACAAAAAATGTTAAAACATGTTACAACTTTTAATTCATCTTTTCCATCTTTTAGACATAACTCTGAATAAAGAGTGTGTGTGTGTGTGTGTGTGTGTGTGTGTGTGTGTGTGTGTGTATGCATCCCTTTCAAGAAGAAGAAATTTAGGGGGCTTCCCAGATGGTGCAGTGGTAAAGAATTTGCCTACCAGTGCAGGAGACACAAGAGACACAGGTTTGATCCCTAGATCAGAATGATCCCCTGGAGGAGGAAATAGCAACCCACTCCACAATTCTTGCCTGGAAAATTCCATGGACCGAGGAGCTTGGTGGGCTGCAAAAGAGTTGGACATAACTGAGTTGCACTACTTCTCCTCTCTCAGCTGTTGCCTAGCTGTAGGCTCCAATAAAAAGTAACAAGGGGCTAGTGATAAAGAACCCGTCTGCCAAGGCAGGAGACTTAAGAAGGGTCAATCCCTGGATTGGGAAGATCCCTTGGAGAAGGAAATGCAACCCACTCCAGTATTCTTGCCTAGAGAATCCTGTGGACAGAGGAGCCTGGAGGGCAGCTGTCCATAGGGTTGCACAGAGTCAGACACGACTGAAGCAACTTAGCATGCATGCATGCATTGGAGAAGGAAATGGCAACCCACTCCAGTGTTCTTGCCTGGAGAATCCCAGGGACAGAGGAGCCTGGTGGGCTGTCATCTATGGGGTCGCACAGAGTCGGACACGACTGAAGCGACTTAGCAGTGGCAGCAGCCTGGAGTAATGACAACCCATTCCAGTATTCTTACCTGGAAAATTCCATGGACAGAGGAGTCTGACAGGGCCACAGAGAGTCAGTCACAACTGAGCACACACAAACACACTCACACAGAAGAATAAAATGTTTTTATATGTGGAGTCATTCCTAATATCAAAAGATTAGAAAACTTTTTTATAAGCTCCTACATAGGCAGAGATGCACTTATACTCAAATACACTGCATATGTACATATACATACAATAAACAGTCAGGTATAGATCCCATTCAGTTATCCTTTTTTCAGTCTATACAGTGTCAAAAGATCATCCTAAATTACCTTTACTTCATTAGGTTGGTTATTACTTTCTACACAGAAATTATTATATTTTTGATCAGTATTTTTAGCATTAATAATGCATTATAAAAATTTATCATTTTTTTAAAAAATCAATGAATCTATATTTGAACATAGACTCAGAGTCATATGTTTTATTATTTTTTAGGCAGGTATGTAGAAAAAAATCATAAACATGGTATTAAATATTAGAAGTCTTAACATTTAACTGAAATTCTTATTAATTTCATTATCAAGGGATAAGTCTAGTCAATACCAATTAGCAGTTTTTAAATGTTTTACATATTAAAGTACAGTATTCTATTTATCCTAGATTGTCTGGGGACTATCTAGTATATTAAAAGATTTTGCAGAGTTTCTTAGTAATTTCATTGCTGCAATTATGCCTGCTAGCAATTTTGCAACATTTTGATAAATATTTTCTGTAAATCAAAACCATAACAGCATGAAGAAGCAGATGGTAGGAAACTATACTGAAAAATGTAACAATTGCTTTCATTAATAAGGAAATGTTGGCTTACTGTTTTCAGCATGGACTATCAAGTAAGCAGTTGCCAGTTGTGAAGTCTCATGGCTGCTAAGTATCCTCTTAGATGATTACCCCACATTCTGTATTTTCCAGTGCAGTTTATGAACAAAGTCAGAACAAAAAGTATATTAAAGCATTTAACAATTGGCAACCCACTCTAGTACTCTTGCCTGGAAAATCCCATGGACAGAGGAGCCTGGAAGGCTGCAGTCCATGGGGTGGTGAAGAGTCAGACACGACTGAGAGACTTCACTTTCACTTTTCACTTTCCTGCACTGGAGAAGGAAATGGCAACTCACTCCAGTGTTCTAG
>SJYV01008710.1:998658-1055214 GCA_006410875.1 Neotragus pygmaeus
AGAGTATGTGTACAAAGATTCATGTACTTACCAGAGAACACCAGTGCTATTTTCTTAGAAAATAAGACATATTACTTTGCTATTAAAAATGAAAAATAGCAATAGTTATAAATTCTACAGTCTTATTATACTAACAATGTTTTCTTGATATAACCAATGTTAGATCAAACTTATAGGAATATTATTTCAGTTACTCAAATATACAAAATCCTATTAAAGTCAAAGATTTTAAACTACATTATTATTATTAAGATTAAATAGCTGAATCAATTTTAGCATTTTATGCCATAAGCAACTTCAATGCTCTTATAGTTAGCCTTTAAAATTCAGTATTCATGTAATAAAGAATAATATAACTGGTTGCATATAATTCTTTCAGCACATTTTGCATATTTTCTATTTTATCTGTTATATATAATCACCAGCTTTAAATGTCATACAAATAAAATTTATTTCTGTGGAAAAAGCAGCATGAGAATACAGAATTTTTAGAAATAAAATGGTAGTGCAGGAATAGGAGAGGTAGAATTGGAAACACAAAAGTCTTTAACTTTATTCTTGAAGCAAGTTAGATAAATGTAGGGAAAAAAGACATGTAACTGAAGATTTCATCAGTAGAAAACACAATAGGAATTTGAATATGTAGAAATACCTACACAAATCCCTTTACAACAAAAAGATAAAAAATTCCCTTTTATGTATAAAGCAGCAGATAAAATATTTCATCATTAAATTGGTTGAATCCTGTGGGAAGTTTTTTAATGAAAATAATTATTTTTGGATAATCTCTTATATACTAAAATACTCTATGACTCTCACAGAAAACAAATGTAGCACAGAGAAATTTTAAGAAAGTTATTTTTATCAGGTTTTAAATACTTCATATACAAATTAGAAATCATACAAATGATAAAATATTGATGTATACAATGAATAACAATTACAGGAAGGTTGTAAGATGCATTAGATATGCAATGCTCTAAATTTTGTGTTAAGTATTTATTAAGTAAATATAATGAAATCACTGTATATGTAATTTACACTAAATCAAATTGACATCTTGTACTTATCAACAAGCAGGGCATCAGATGGGCAAATGATGTAATTCCATGTAACAGATATAGGATGTACTATAATCAATACTGAGCAAAATTCAGTTCTTCAGCTACTTTCAAGAGATCCAGATGGCTGATCTAGTGTTGATAACATAGCAAAATGATTAATTTATTCCAGTTTTCATCTACATCTTAGACCTTATAAGGTAGGTAAATATCAGCCTAGAGACATTATAAAATATCAAAATTTCATAATATCATGAGTAAAAAATATTTTCATGATAGTTTGAAGTTTAAAAAAATTCCAGTATGCCTCAATCTATCAAAACAAAGAAAAAATAAATTATATTTTACCTTGTGAAATCTAATTTCTCCCTTGACATTATGGTTAATGAGCATACCAAATCAAAAAATTCATTGTGTTTATTTTTTAAAGAAAGAGCTACAACATATTTTATTTACAGTGATGTGTGTGGCAAAGAATGAGTTTCAAAAGTAGAGGAAGGCTGTTTCTCAATGTTCCCAGTCCATCTGGCTAATTATTACTTAGAACTTTTGCACTCACACATAGAAAGCTATATTCACTGACTTCACATCTGTAAACTGAGGAAATATTATCTGTATATATATTCTCCAGTTATGGGGGAAATTCAAGAAGAAAGAACAATAAAAAGAAAAAACAAACAAAAAGCTATATCTACTTGTAAGCAGTCCTTGTTATTTTAAGATAATTAAGAATTGGAAGGGTTGTTTAATGTGAATCCAGGGAAAGGAAGCCAATACTTCAGAGAAAAAAGATTGCATGGGACCTTATCTTGAAAAATAAAAAAAAATTTAAATTGTTTTATTTCATTTTAGCAAAGTTTTTTTTATTATGATAGCAATTATATAATTATTTGCATGAACAAGACTTGGTTAAATTGTGTATCAATAGCCCACTGATAGCTGATGTTTATTGTGATAAAATTATTTTAGACAATATATCTGTTTTACTGTTGTACGTGGGCTTCCCTGGTGGCTCAGAGGGTAAAGGGTCTGCCTGCAGTGCGGGAGACCTGGTAGGGAAGATGCCCTGGAGAAGGAAATGGCAAACCACTCCAGTATCTTGCCTGGAAAATTCCACAGATGGAGAAGCCTGGTAGACTACAGTCCATGGGACTGCAAAGATGTGGTACACAACAGAGCAACTACACTTCTCCTAAATCAGATGTACTATTGTACATCTCATTTCTGCAAAAATATTACAGGCATCAATTTTCCCAAGGATAATTTTTGATTCTTAGTCAAATAATTTGCCTGTGAATTTATGTTATCTCTACTTTGATAAATACATATATAATTTTAAAATATCATTGTCAGATTCTTGCAACATCTAATTATCACAGAGAAACTGAGCCATAAATGTATAAATATATGACAGAGGCATATATATAACAGGGGTTGTTAAAAAGGGTCTATTTTATAAGTGAATTCACAACTTTTTTAGTGAAAGCAGCTAGTGTTTGGTACACTTTCACTTACCAATGCAACTTTATCATTTCTGGAGCATGGATAATGATATTCAGATAACTAAGGCTCCGTCTTCCCTCATTACATATGACATTAACTGTACACTTTGCTCTTGATATGAGAATTTTTCATCTGGGATCCAAGGAGATATAGAGGAGGTCCCACAAAACTCTTAGTGCATGTAAATTTAGGGCTGCATATTTGAACTCTACATTTTTCTGGGGAGAAGGTCTATAACTTTCCATAAAGTCTCAAGGCCTTCATAAGTTAAGAAAGAAAATTAATTTTTTAATCTACTTCAGTTGACTGTTACAAAACACTATCTTTTACTCTGTCCTTAAAATTCCATTACCTATTTCACAATCCCCTAATAGCTATTATAATCTGCAAGTAGCAGCAAATATTACCTTTTGCAGCAAATATTTCCTCTACCAGATCTCTCTCATCCAGACTCTACCATCTTGTGTCAAGCCATTCACTAGCTGAGATATGAGAAATGGCTTTCAGGGCTGAATAGTAGTATTTTAGCAGAATGGAAAATGATGACCAATTAATGACATCAATAGTGTGATTTTTCTAGAATATGAAAAAATTAGAATAATGTATAAAATTATACAGAAATTAGCCTCTGTCTAGAATGATGTGTTTTTCATTGACTCTAAGATATTTTCCTTCTCTATGATTTGCAATGTTAAATTATCAACTCAGATAATAAAGTAGAATTTTGCAATCAAGTATACAATTTAATGGACATAAGTTTGAGCAAACTCCGGGAGATAGTGAAGGACAGAGGAGCCTGGCTTGCTGCAGTCCATGAGGTGACAAAGAGTTGGATATGACTTAACAATTGAGCAATATAATGTTCTCAAATTTTTGAGGAAATTTATCTTATTCTTTCTTTCATGTAACGTATTTCAGATGAATTTATCTACTTGGCTTTGATGACTATTCCTATAATTTAGAGTTTTTTCATGTCAAAAAGTGAAAAGTATTTCAAATCTCCAAACTCTGAATTGATGCTATAAACCAAGCCTGAGATAATTAATACACCATAAGGATTTAGTATTTGTCCACTTTAATTAGCAATAAGTCTCAAATTTTGTGATGACGTATTTTTCATGTGAGTAAAACCTGAAGCATCCTTTCAAAAATGTATCCCAGAGTTAATATTCATGAACGACTACATCTCAGTCATAGTAATACACAGCAGCATTTTAATTTTTAGACTTATTCTTCCTGGTTAAAAAAAATATATATTTCTACTACATTATTTCATCTTGGTTTTCAAAGAGACTTTCATAAGTTGTTGTCAGTAGTTTTCAGGATTCCCAACAGACGTCTTCTAGATCTCTCTAATGGATGTCTCATGAAGATACTTTCCCAATTTATTCTCATTTTATCACTTAGTTGATATTATTCTCCTGTATAGCCTCCCCTCCACCAAACGTATGCTTTTTAAAAGAAGTTTTAAATTATGCTCTTCCCACACACTTTTGGGATTCTCCAGCCTTCAATTTTATTTTTTCTGAACTTCGGTATTTGCAGTTTATACTGCACCATGTAGACTTTAATTTTAAAAGTCTTCTATCTTTTGTTGTGGTTTCTTATGCAGTCTCGTTAACTCCCTGAGGAGTAAGACCATATCTTGCTCTTCTGTTCTACATTTTCATAAAACTTATTGCAGTTTTCAATATCTCTCCCTAAATGCTCATTGATCAGATGATTGTTCATGCGGGTCTAACACAGAGCAATATTCCTGGTAAGTCAATTCCCAAAGCTTTGAAGAAGCTCAAGAGAGAAAAAATTGAGTAAATCACCATAGGTATAAATGTTCTTAATAAATGCTAACAAAGATCATAAGGTACTTTAAGTACTTATAGGAATAGCACTATATCTTCTACTCAGAGCTGACTGTAATAAGAAAGCTTTTTGTTTTACTAATTATTTTGTCAGTTGGCAATCCAATTTTCAATATTTCATGAATTCAAAGGAAAACTATTAACTAATTAATTGAAATCCAGTTTTTGAAACAGTGATAAGTGTTATTTAACAAATTAACAAACTGTCCTTTTAGGTGGACTTTTAATATTTTATTTGCTCAGACTGATTATCCAATATCTCTTCTTGATGATGCAAAAATGATTTAGTATGTAATTTCAGATGCTGATTAGAAAATCAGAAGAATGAAGGGGAATAAAGAACATACATTTCCTCCATTTTGTACCTTTTGGGGGGAGTATATTTGTGTGAAGTGATATGATACAATTCCAGCCAATATTCTTGAGGAAAAGATTCAGTATGTTCCTTTTCTGGACTGTGTGTGTCTTCTCTATAAATACACAAAGAAGCTTTTAGAATTTGTGTAATTGAACTGACAAAGGGAATTTGAGTCTTTAGAATCCAAAGTTTTAATAAATTTTCTATGTTTTATTGTGGAAAATTCTAGAGTTTATTACAGATTTACTCTTCAATTATAAGTGGTAGATAATCTATCTTTTATTTAGTTGCTCTACAAGGCTTGAACTTTAGACAACGTATGCACCAGACAATGGGGAAAGGCAATGAACCACCAGATTGTTGATCTTGATTCTTGAAAAGTAATGTAGTCAGAGCTTGAATAGGAAAGAGATGGAAGTAAGAAAACATTTGCATGTTTCAAAAGGAAGAAAATGTATGTTTCTGAAGGTTTATTCTTGCAGTCTGTTAGTTCCAATATCACATCATCAAGTGACTACTTTTAAAACATCAGTAGAGAGCTATTTCTCATGTTGTGCCTCTTTCCAGAAAAACAAAATTTAAGTAGATTTGGACTTAGTGATCAAAGAGGAAAGAAAAAACTTTTTTTCTGACAACAATTCTTCAACACCGTGTTTGTCCTTCCTGTAAATTTTGCTGTTTCTAACCAATCAGTGTTTCATGACCAATATACTCCTTTCAGAAAAATTAAGCAAGAGAAATATATGAAACAAGAATGTAATTGCATAGCACCAGCACACAATTTCTTCCTAGTTGATCAATTGAGCCTGTTTATTTTTTTATAACTCATCACCATCTTCTGAGCTAAAGCTACTTCTTCTACTGCTCTCTTTAGAAACTGCAGGAGAAGTGGCAGATAGCAGAGGATCTGTTCCAAATGGAGATACCGTGTCATCCAGAAGTATGTTATCCAATCTTTGTTCCTCTTTCAAAGCTGCACTGAATGATAAATCTGTGAAGTGTGACAAAGGATCGGAGAAGGCCATAGCTTGATCACAGAGTTCAGGGCTTGTCCCCTGAGACAGAACCAATTGTTGGCAATAGTCTCCTGAATTCTGCTCTAGATGGGTCTGTTGTTTGGTGATGTGAGCACCTAAATCAACTGTGACAAGTGAAGCCAGGGTTGGCAGACCATGAGCACGAGCCTGAATTTCTAGTTCCTGCAATATCAAACAAGAATAGTTAAATAATGACTTTGATAGTAAACTCAACTCTAGAGAGTAAGTCAGAAATAGATCTAACAAGCACTCAACATGAAGAGTAGTATAAATTAGAAATATTCTTTGCAAATAACAGAGTGTGGTATGTTTCTAATGCCTGAAAAATACTCCTGAGGAAAACACTCTGATTTCTTAAAAATTCCTCCCCCATTTTTTTGTTAAAAGAATAAATGACATATAATGGTCTCACAGTGGCTCAGACTACAAGACAACTATTTGGAGATAGTGAAAATCTTTCAGTCATTTTTCCTGATTAATTCCTCAATATAAGACCATTTTATGGAAACAAGTGTTTTACCTGGCAATAAGCTTGTTCACATATTAAAGAAAAAAATCTTGAGAGCTATGAAAACCTATATTTTGAGATTTTGTGTCACATAAGATGAGGAGTGACTTAATATAAACTAGCACAATATGCCTTAAAAGGCTGCAAAATCCATAGCAGTGTTACTAAACAAATAAAAGAGGGAGAGGAAAATTTAATGTCCAATATTATCCAAAGAAACAAAGATCCTATTTACTATTATTTTTGACTGGGATAATATTTGTGTGTTTATAAAATTGGTTCTATTTTATGCATTTTGCAATTAGTTATTGTCATTCCTTATATATTTTTAAAGCCAACTTGATCTTAGATTTCTAATCAAAACCTAATTGAATCAGTCTAATTCGTGAATGTCTAAAAGGCAATAAAAATTATCCTTGAGAAGGAAAAAAACAATTGTTAGTAAGAAAAAAAAATAAGACCAGTGAATAGAATTGATGATGGATAAGTCATATGTAAGGTACATGGTTCATGGCAACGTTCTTATGAAAACCTGAATGCGGAGTAGAAGGCGCCTGTTAGCCTGCTCTAATTTCTTCTGTCTGTGTTCTAATTCTTGAGCTCTCTGTTGTTCTTTTTGTAGCCACTTGATGTACTCCACTGATGCTTTTAGAATGGTTCCTTTGTTCCAGCGCATATCACTGTAGAACGGAGAGATAACCTTTTCACAATTGTGCATGTCAGCAGAATTCATAAGAACTTACAAAATCTTTTACATTAATATGAAATAATGATTTACATGACTATTATTCACTCTTAGATATTATTGCTTCTGAATAGAAATTTTAATAGAATAGTTAAGAAGTCCTTATATAGTAAAATTAATCCCAGAATGAAAATAAGTGTCAAAAGAAAGTAATAAAGTGACTTTTTGTGGGAGAGCTAAATGCAATATCATGATTCTACCATTACAGTTTTTATATTTTTAGTGAAAATTGCTTTTATTATTAACTCTGAGATTAAAATCTATGTGCAGTATTTCTGCATTAATGAACTAGGAAATGTACATTACTGAAGACTTAAGCCTAAATTTTTTAAGATCATTTCATATGTACCAATCTTTTAACCTACTTTCTATAAGGTTGCTTTTATGCTTCTAGGGAAAAAAAATAAGGTCCCATGTCTGTCCTGAACGGTGATCCTGAGTAATTGTGAAACAAATCATTTTGGCAACTTTATGCAATAGAGCAAAACTTTCTAGATTCATAAGGCAAATTTTCCCACACAAAAGGATCAACACATTTTTAATAAAAAGCTATATATCTATTTTAAAATAAGTTTATGATAAGTAAATTCAATTAAATATTGCTGATAATCTTCAGGCTGTAGCATAGAAAAGTATTTTATTAAAACTTATTTTTAAACAAGAAAAATGATAAATCCAGAATTATAGAACTACTTATTTTAACGTCTAAAAACATATATCAGTCAATTTAATACTATCTGATAATTGGTAATATATACGGAGAATAAGGCCAAGCTCATTGCTAAAAGTTAATCAGAACAGTTGAAAACTCTGGGTGAATTTTCAACTTAGAATAATGAGATTTGTTTTGATACAACAGAAAGTAAGCTTGTAGGGAAATTTTTAAAAGACATTACACTGCATGTGATTTTAGTTTATGTGATCTACTTGAAATATATGCAACTTAATATGTATTTACTAAGTACTCAGAAGTAGAAAAATATAGTTTGAAAAATCTGACTGGTATATGCCTCATAATTTTGTTTCATTTCTTCTCATGGAAAGAAAAATTAAAAGGACAGAAGGAATACGATGAAAACAATATCCTAGTCAGCTTTAAAATTTAAGGTACTGTTTATTTAGGTCCAAAATAAATTTTTGAAGTTTTGGTAGAAAACACACAATGGGGACTTCCTTGGTGGTCCAGTGGATAAGCAGTCACCTTCCAATGATACGGGTTCAATCTCTGGTCAAGAAACTAAGATCCCACATTCTGTGGGGCAACTAAGTTCCACACACCACAACTGAGACCTGATGCAGCCAAATCAATAAATGTGGTCAGTTGCTTCAGTCGTGTTTGAATCTTTGCCACCAGACGAACTGTAGCCCACCAGGCTTCTTTGTCCATGGGATTCTCCAGGCAAGAATATTGGAGTGGGTTGCCACGCACTCCTCCAGGGGATTTTCCCAACCCAGATATCAAACCCACATCTCTTGTGTCTCCTTCTTTGCAGGTGTATTCTTTACCACTGAGCCACTGGGGAAGCCCAAATCAATCAATCAATATTTTTAAAAAGGAAAACACACAAAGGGTTTTCCTACAATATCTCTCTAAAGGAAAAGTTTGCCATCCTTTGGTCTTGACAATGAAAATTTTGCCATCCCTTGTTCTTGACAATGAATTAGAACCAGAGAGGAGCCATTTAATAGCCATAGCTATTCAATAAAAGTATAGAGTAATAATTACCTCTCACATAAGCTTTATCATTTTTGAGGTTATACATATTATTTTATTTTATTTTTATAAAACTTCATCCATAATTGGTGCTTTATAGGCAGGGTGATATGGAAAGATGTTCAGTCAGGCTTCATAGTTTAATCTGACAGTCTTATTTTTTTGTTTTCTGCATATAACCTGGCCCTGGCACTGTGGGTTAGCTCTATCAGTTACAAAAGAAGCTCTCTTAACTTACTTTTATCTGATCACTTTCAGGATTAATTAATGTTCTTCATTCCCTTTGTGATGCTCACTGACTGTTGTCAGAACAAAGTAGATAATAGAGGCCACTAGGCTAACTTCTGAGACACCCAGGTACTTCTATTATCCTTCTGGTGACAGTGCTTACTGACAGACTATTAAATGAATACCCATTGTACTTATTATTGTGACAGTATAATTAAATTATATATGGTAACTAATGAAATATGAGTACAAAATAAGGAAAAGCATTTATAAAAACAGCTCTTGTTTTTTAGGAAAAGTATATCAAAAGCCTCAGAAAAAATAAAATAAAATGTCAGTAAGACAGTATGCTAAAAATATGCTGTTACAAAGTAGGTTGTAATCATTTAAAAAATCCATCTATACTTTGGTTTTTGTTTTATCTATAAGAAATTAAAATAGGCCATACATATTTGTGCAGTTTATGTAAGACAGAAAATTGAAACACATATTCAAACAACAAAGTGTTGACCTTATATCAAATGTTGGGCCAATAAATGTGCATTTATGTTTTAAGTGTTTCAAGTTTTATCTGGAAAATGGGTGTTCTGTTCTGCTAATAGAAAGAGTTGCATGCTGAGAGACTTCAAAAGATTTGAAAAGTTAGTGGTGGATCCTAGCCAAGATTAAGCTCTTCAGACTTCCCATGCAGTGTTCTTTCTGCCATTCTACTCAAGAAGCCTTCATTATCTACTATGCCCATAAGAATAAATATATGGCATTTCCTCCATTACAAATGATTGAATCATCCAAGTGAATTAACACATTTTCATTTAGGGAAAGAGTACTTTCACTTTTCACAAAAACCACTGTATCAAACCTCATCATTTCTGAATAATGGATAATGCCAGTGTTTGGAGTGTCCAGTTCTGTCTGAACAAAACATTTTTTTTCAAGTCCTTATTAATGCTACAATGTTTTCATGGTTTTAGAGAAACATGGTAAATTGATGTTTTGATTAATCAACTATTTCTTGAAATTTATAACCTGAAACATCTAGTTCAACTGACTTTGTGACTATATGACATCAAAACCTAGCTGAAAATTTAATTACAATAACAAATTATTGACTAATATCAATAAGCATGTTTATACAATTCTTATTTTTTGCTTGTATTTTTTTGCTTGAATTTTGGAACCTCTGAGAATTCAACATTCCAATTTTCATGTACACATAAATCTTAAATTGGAAGAATTGCTATAACTATAAATTGAGGATTCCAGTTGATATCATGAAAGTATGTTACTATCACTAAATTTGCAAATATTGGTGCCATACAGAAAGATTTGTTATGTACTAAGAAGAAATAATTTACTTATTTTCTAAAGCTCAATAGGATAAGTGTTAGTAACAATGTTGATGTCTGATGTCTGATGTTCAGTAATTATCAGCCTTGAATAGATATTTTAAAATGACACCAGTAGCAGCCTTGTCTTCACCATAAGCTGCTTATTTTACTCAGCATTGGTTCACCCCTCCACCCCTTTCCTCCCACCTGTTTTGTATAGTATTGAAACCATAATATTATTAAGAAATGATTATTGAACTCACGGATCATTAGACTTTGGAATAAGAGTGCCAAGCTCCTTGATTCGGTAGTTAATATTATATCTTCTTCTTCTTTCAACTATCAAGAAAGAAATATTATTGATTATTCTCATTAAACCATAATTCACTTTTGGTCAACTGTAAACCCCCTTAATAATCTTTGAAAAACAAAGAGCAAAAAATTTCCATTTAGTCACAAGTGTACTTCTCAACAATAAAATAAAAATTCAAATACATTTTATTCTAAAAGTAAAAAATAAAAGTATTAGAATTATGATTCTATTGTTCACAATGATTTTAAATCATTTTGAAACATTTTTTCTCAAAAATAACATTTTTATCATTCTTTGAAATGCTATATTTACTCATACTGATATACATATATATATATATATANCATGCTATCTTGATGACTGTAGCTTTGTAGTATAATCTGAAGTCAAGAAGGTTGATTCCTCCAGTTCCCTTCTTCTTTCTCAAGATCGCTTTGGCCATTTGAGGTTTTTTGTATTTCCATACAAACTGAGAAATTATTTGTTCTAGTTCTCTGAAAAATACTATTGGTAGCTTGATAGGCGTTGCATTAAATCTATAGATTTCTTTGAGTAATATACTCATTTTCACTATACTGATTCTTCTGATCCATCAACATGGTATATTTATCTATCTATTTGTATCATCTTTGATTTCTTTCATCAGTGTTTTATAGTTTTCTATATAGAGGTCTTTTGTTTCTTTAGATAGATATATTCCTAAGTATTTTATTCTTTTCACTGCAATGGTGAATGTAATTGTTTCCTTAATTTCTTTTTCTGTTTTCTGATTGTTGGTATATAGGAATGCAAGGGATTTCTGCATGTTAATTTTATATCTTGCAACTTTACTATATTCATTGATTAGGTCTAGTAATTTTCTGGTGGTGTAGAGGGTCACGTCATCTGCAAACAGTAGAGCGTTTTACTTCTTTTTTTTCCAGACTAGATTCATTTTATTTCTTTTTCTTCTCTGATTGTTGTGGCTAAAACTTCCAGAACTATGTTGAATAGTAGTGGTGAGAGTGGGCACCCTTGTCTTGTTCCTTACCTTAGGGGAAATGCTTTCAATTTTTCACCATTGAGAATAACATTTGCCATGGTTTATCATATATGGCTTTTATTATGTTGAGGTATGTTCCTTCTATGCCTGCTTTCTGGAGGGTTTTTATCATAAATGGATGTTGAATTCTGTCAAAGGCTTCCTCTGCATCTATTGAGATAATCATATGGTTTTTATTTTTCAATTTGTTAATATGGTGCATCACATTGATTGATTTGTGAATATTGAAGAACCCTTGCATCCCTGGGATAAAACCCACTTGGTCATGATGTATGATCTTTTTAATATGTGTTGGAATCTGTTTGCTACGATTTTGTTAAGGATTTTTGCATCTATGTTCATCAGTGATATTGGCCTGTAGTTTTCTTTTTTTGTGGCATCTTTGTCTGGTTTTGGTATTAGGGTGATGGTAGTATCATAGAATGAGTTTGGAAGTTTATCTTTCTCTGCAATTTTCTGGAAGAGTTTGAGTAGGATAGATGTTAGCTCTTTTCTAAATTTTTGATATAATTCACCTGGGAAGCCATCTGGTCCTGGGCTTTTGTTTGTTGGAAGAACTTTCACTACAGTTTCAATTTCCATGCTTGTGATGGGTCTTTTAAGATATTCTATTTCTTCCTGGTGCAGTTTTGGAAGGTTATACTTTTCTAAGAATTTGTCTATTTCTTCCAGGTTGTCCATTTTATTGGCATATAGTTACTGGTAGTAGTCTCTTATGATCCTTTGTATTTCTGTGTTGTCTGTTGTGATTTCTCCATTTTCATTTCTAATTTTGTTGATTTGATTCTTCTCCTTTTTTTTTCTTGATAAGTCTGGATAATGGTTTGTCTATTTTATTTATCTTCTCAAAGAACCAACTTTTAGTTTTGTTGATTTTTGCTATAGTCTCTTTTGTTTATTTTTCACTTATTTCTGCCCTAATTTTTATGATTTCTTTCCTTCTAACCACCCTGGGGATTTTCATTTCTTCTTTTTCTAGTTGCTTTAGGTGTAAAGTTAGGTTATTTATTTGATTTTTCTCTTGTTTCTTGAGGTAAGCTTGTATTGCTATGAACCTTTCCCTTAGCACTGCTTTTACTAAATCTCTTAGGTTTTGGGTTGTCGTGTTTTCATTTTCTTTCATTTCTATGCATATTTTGATTTCTTTTTTATTTCTTCTGTGATTTGTTGGTTCAGAAGCATGTTGTTTGCCTCCATATGTCTGTGTTTTTAATGTTTTTTTTTCCCATAGTTGACATCCAATCTTACTGCATAGAAATGGTTTCAATTTTTTTGAATTTACCAAGCCTAGATTTATTGTCCAGGATGTGATCTATCCTGGAGAAAGTTCTGTGTGCACTCAAGAAAAAGGTGAAATTCATTGCTTGGGGGTGACATGTCCTATAGATATCAATTAGGTCTAACTGGTCCATTGTATCATTTAGAGCTTGTGCTTCCTTGCTTATTTTCTGTTTAGTTGAACTATCCATAGCTGTGAGTGGAGTATTAAAGTCTCCCACTATTATTGTGTTATTGTTAATTGCCCCTTTCATACTTGCTAGCTTTTGACTTAAATATTGTGGTGTTCTTATGTTGGGTGCATATGTATTTATAATTGTTATATCTTCTTCTTGGATTGATCCTTTGATCATTAGGTAGTCTCCTTCATTGTCTCTTTTCATGGCCTTTATTTCAAAGTCTATTTTATCTTATATGAGTATTGCTAGTCCTGCTTTCTTTTGGTCTCCATTTGTGTGAAATATCTTTTTCCAGCTCTTCATTTTCAGTCTGTATGTGTACCTTGTTTTGAGGTGGGTCTCTTGTAAACAGCATATATAGGGGTATTGTTTTTGTATCCATTCAGCCAGTCTTTGTCTTTTGGTTGGGGCATTCAACCCATTTACATTTAAGGTAATTATTGATAAGTATGATCCCATTGCCATTTACTTTGTTGTTTTGGGTTCGAGTTTATAAAACTTTTCTGTGTTTCCTGTCTAGAGAAGATCCTTTAGCATTTGTTGACGAGCTGGTTTGGTCGTGCTGAATTCTCTCAGCTTTTGCTTGTCTGTAAAGCTTTTGATTTCTCCTTTATATCTGAATGAGATCCCTGCTGGGTATAGTAATCTGGGTTTCTCTTTCATCACTTTAAGTATGTCCTGCCATTCCCTTCTGGCCTGAAGAGTTTCTGTTGAAAGATCAGCTGTTATCCTTATGGGAATCCCCTTGTGTGTTATTTGTTGCTTTTCCCTTGCTGCTTTTAATATTTGCTCTTTGTGTTTGATCTTTGTTAATTTGATTAATAAGTGTTTTGGGGTGTTTTGCCTTGGGTTTATCCTGTTTGGAACTCTCTGGGTTTCTTGGACTTGGGTGGTTATTTCCTCCCCCATTTGGGGGAAGTTTTTAACTATTATCTCCTCAAGTATTTTCTCATGGCCTTTCTTTTTGTCTTATTCTTCTGGGACTCCTATGATTCAAGTGTTGGGGCATTTAATAGTGTCCCAAAGGTCTCTGAGGTTGTCCTCATTTCTTTTAATTCTTTTTTCTTTTTTCCTCTCTACTTCAGTTATTTCCACCATTCTATCTTTCACCTCACTTATCAGCTACCTCAGTTATTCTACTGTTGGTTCCCTCCAGAGTGCTTTTGATCTCAACTATTGCATTATTCATTATTGACTGACTCTTCTTTATTTCTTCTAGGTCCTTGTTAAACCTTTCTTGCATCTTCTCAATCCTTATCTCCAGTCTATTTATCTGTAACTCCATTTTGTTTTCAAGATTTTGAATCATCTTTACTATCACTATTCTAAATTATTTTTCAGGTAGACTCTCTATCTCCTCCTCTTTTGTTTGGTTTGGTGGGTATTTATCATGCTTCTTTACCTGCTGAATATTTCTCTGCCTTTTCATTTTGTTTAGATTGCTGTGTTTGGAGTGTCCTTTCTTTATAAAGGAAGTTTGTGGTTCCCTTTATTGTGAAGGTTGCTCCCTGTGGGTGGGGTTGGACTAGTGGCTTGTCAAGGTTTCCCAGTTAGAGAAGTTTGTGTTGCTATTCTGGGTGGGTGGAGCTGGATCTCTTCTCTCTAGAGTGCAATGAAGTGTCCAGTAGTGAGTTTTGAGGTATCTATGGGTTTGGTGTAACTTTTGGCTGAATTGCGTCCTTTTTCTAAAGTCACTTTTATCTCTTTAAACTTTGGAGTCAATTGAGTTCAAATGTAACTCAATGCACTCACCTCCCTCATTAGTATTCTTCTTCAGAGAGAGAAAATGATCAAGGAGAGAACTTGACATGTTTTACTTCATAAAAATGTCTAGTTTTTCTGAGAGTTTGCATTGTCTAAATTGCCCCCAAATAGCTCTACTAATGAGCATGTACACTTAATTTTGGTCATCTGATTTCAAAACATATATGGGCAACAATAAAACACCACATATTTAACCTCCTTGCATTTCCTCTTGCATTGATTCATTTTGCTTAGAAAAAAGAAAATATACTCACTGAGGTTGTGGTTGTCCTTTTTTTGTCTCTCTTTGGCCAAAGCTCGAGTATCTGTTTCTGATCAAAAGGAAAATAATTGAAACAGTACTTATTTCTACCTTGCAATCCTTCCAGTCAAAAAAATTCAGAAATACAAGTGAAAATATATTACTTACTCCAAGTGGTATAATAAAAATTTTTACAAATATTTAGAAATTTGAAGCAACATATTAGTAAGAAAGCAGTGGCAAAACCTATGGGATTTAAATAGGAAAACCTGAATTTGTATTCTGGCCCTCCATTTAGTAGTCTTGGGGTCTCTACCTAAGCTCTCATCTGTGAAGTTGGTATGATATCTACTAAATATCCTTGTTATGATTAAAAGAAGTAGAGCATACAGTAAATATTAACCTTCTTAGTCATTTTTATTATAATTATTCTCAGAACTTTAAGATTATTCAAAATTATTTCAATCTAAATTTTTACAACCAAC
Source organism: Neotragus pygmaeus (assembly GCA_006410875.1). Taxonomy (NCBI): domain Eukaryota; kingdom Metazoa; phylum Chordata; class Mammalia; order Artiodactyla; family Bovidae; genus Neotragus; species Neotragus pygmaeus. The sequence goes on from SJYV01008710.1 coordinate 1,014,302, forward strand.
ATTTTTTATAAATAATTATGATTTCTAAATTCAAAGAATTGGAACTAACTACATTTCTCAAATACCTATCAAACAAATCCATACTTTACGTGACAGACACTTTATGTGCTATGTGATTGTAAGCACTTGTGATAGTCAGGCTCCAAAATGGCTCACCATGATTCTCATTCATGACAGTCATACTTTTGATGGTTCCCTTCCATACTGAATAGGATTGATCTGTGAAACTGATATAATATTGTGGAAATGATTAGTGTGGCTTTTAAGACTAGGTCATAAAAGACATTTTCAGCTTCCCCCTTAGGTGTTCCTTGAATCACTACTTGTCAGATCATGAGGACATTTGAGCAGCTCGTGGAAAGTTCTACAGGGTAAAAAACCAAGTAGCACTGATTAGGAAGACGTGTGTGTGAACCATCTTGGGAGTGCATCCTCCAGCCTGTCCAGTGGCAAATATCTGTATCTCTGCCCAACATCTTGACTGCAACCTTATGCAAGGCTCTGAGCTAGAAGCAATTTTAAAAATCACCCCTGGATTTCTGAAATATAGGGATTGTATGAGATAATTAACATTTATTATTTCAACCTGTTAAGTTTGGGGTACTTTGTTATATAGCAATAGATAATTAATACAATGTTCTTTGAATTATTCTAGTTTTAAAATAGAAATATATAAATATATTTATTAAATTTTGATTATTTAAGATTAATTAATTTGACTCTAAATAATTTGAATGCATAGATATTTTTGAGTCATTTGTTAGATTCCAAGAATAGAAATATTGATATTAACTAAAGAAAAATAATTAAAGATATATATTTGAATGCCAAACTAAAAACATATTATAGAAATTTCTATTAAATTTTATTTTATTTTATGGAGAAACTAACACTAGACTTGTAAGTCAGGGGATTCTTATTTTGATTGACTTCTGCTTCTAATCAGATATGTACCATTGGGAAATAACCCCTCTGACTATTTCCTCACCTACCTATTGAATTAACTTGAAAGTGCCCCTGTAATTCCTTTAAGTTGTAACAATTTTGAAATTTATTATTGAAAATAGAGGGGTCTTTACACACTTGAGAAAGTTAAATGTGAATCATGAAATCTGTGAAACAAGTTGAAAGGAGGAAAATCTATTTTTCCTAATCTATTAATCTGTTATTTTGCAAACACGTTAATAAATTGAATATTTGCAATATCAAAATTAACCTGTATTAAGTGAAAGTTAGCTAAGTTCAGTCATTCAGTCATATCCAACTCTTTGCGACCCCATGGACTGTAGTCTGCCAGGCTTCTCTATCTGCGGGATTTTCCAGGCATGAACACTGAAATGGGTTGTCATTTCATTCTCCAGGGGATCTTCCTGACCCAGTGATCGAACCTGAGTCTCCCAGACTGCAGGTAGACTCTTTACTGTCTGATCCACCATGAAGCCCAAAGTGAAAGTGGAACTTAGTCAAACTGTTGTATACATATGACTAGAGGTTACATGTGTCTATTTGTATTTGTCCAATTCTTAAAATGACTGAGTTGAACTGTAAGCTATACTAACTTGTTGCTTGGTTGTTATAAAGGAAAAAAAGGTGGATTTACTCTTGAAATGTTTCCCATTTTAACTACAGTAAGTCTCCTATGTATGAATGAGTTCCTTTCCAAGTGTGCATTCAAAAGTCCAATTTGTTTTTTTAGCCTAGGTACCCAACTAACACAATCAGCCATATAGTACTGTACTGTAATAATTTAATAATACTTTTCACACAAATAATACACACAAAAAATAAAACATTTTTAATCTTATAGTACGGCACCTTGGAAAACGTAGTAGTACAGTACAATAACTGGCAATTCTTAGCAGTACCAGCTAAATCACACTGCTTTTACACTTGCTTTCAGACATCCTGGACTTGAAATAAAGATACCGTACTACTGTTCTCTATACAGTACTGTACAGTAAAGTACACAAAAGCACAACCACTTGAAGAGGATGCATGCTTGTGACAATGTATGCCAGACAAGTGAACTAACTTACATGATTGAACTTGCAAACACATGTTCACATCTTTGATAGTTTGCAATTTGAAGGTTCATATGCAGAAGATGTACTATAACTATTTTGATAATATTTCAAAAATTGTCTTTAGATTGGAATTATATGTCACTCATGTCTTACAGAGCTTTTTTTTTTTTAAGAAAACTATAAAAGCAACATTAAAGAAATCTATAAAAGCAACATTACCTGTAATTTCTCTTTTCATTGGTAGACTACTTGGACAAGAAGCACTTGTAAGGCCCATATTAACTGGTGAAATTTCCTGCTCACCACTATACACATCCAAAATACTTCCAGATACCTTTAAAGGAAAAAGGTAGAAAAGATCAATCAAATCTTTGGTGAATATTGAATATATATAGTTGTATTATCTTAAATTGACCAATCATTAATAGAAACTTGTAATATACAGCATTTTAAATTTTAAACAAAAATGAATATGTATTAACTTTGTAAAATCTTTGGGGAATGTTTGTGGATATGTTGAAAAAAGCTATTTGTGCTTAAGAAAAAGGAGAAATTAGTTCACTCATAAAGAAAAATTTTTATTAATATTTACAAAGTTATGGGAGTTTGATCCAGCATATTACCTGGTTATAAATGAATAAGATTAAAAATATCACTTCAGACGAAAATCAATATGCATATTAGTAAAGCTTGAAAATTCGTTACATATCATGAATTAGGCATAATAGTTGAATATTTTGGAAACATTAATACTATCACTATTACCAGCAATTCACAGTCAAGAGGTGTTTTATACTGTTAATTGAGAAACTTTCCTTCCTGGAAGGCATACTTCTTCTCATTGTATATTTAATGTTCTAGATTATTATAAATATCCAGCTGGTAACCAAAAGTAGTCTAAAACTGCTTTGCCTCAAGTGGATATAGGGTATATCTAATTATAGCAACACTGCAATTCTTAAAGTGCTACTTGGGAGCAATTTTTCAGAAAGCTAAGATGCTTNTGACCTGTCCCTGAGGCTAGGATTCCAGTCTCTTCCCCCTTTATCCTCTAAATACAGAGATACCTCAGAGAAACTGTGTCAAGTAAAGAAAATGTGCAGTACTGCCCATATAGGCTATAACCCCCTACCATACCTTTCCTACCAGCTCATGTCAAATCTGAGATAGCTGAACTTTGGTCCCCAGTGCCTGGCCTCTGTGAGGCAAATCCTTTCCACCTCCATAAGCACCCACACCCCCTCACCTGAGGAGGTCATGCTCCTGCTGGGCATCCTGGACCTCTGTTCTGACAGCCTCCAGGGTGTGACCTTTGCCATCCTGGCCACTTTGCAGCTGATCCAACATCTGCCATACCATAGGGTCAGGTAGGACCAAACCTCTACCTCTCCAGGAGGAGCACCCGCCTCCCCATGATTGGCCTCTTGAGCCCACTTGGAGCCCTCATGTGGACAAAGATAGTTTTTCATGTCCTTTAGCAGAGGGCTTGGGAAGAAGAGCTTTGGAGAGAGGTGGAGTCAGCACAAGGAAGAGATGGAAAGAGATAGGAGTAGGAGAGGGTACCCTGGCCTACCCACAAAACAGGACAGATAGAGAAAGGAAGGGGCCTCCAAAGGGAGAGATGAACAGATAGGTCTGATCCTGGTCCTACCTTCCAGCTGCAGGCCTGAGCTTGCCGCCTCTCAGTTATCTGTTTCAGCAGCAGCTCCTGGTGCTAGCCTGCAGATGAGAGAAAATGTGAGGGAACGTCTCCAACTTCCTTCCTTCCCCTTCCCTGCCTTGCGCCCAGCCTGACACTGAAAACAGATACATTCTGGTCCAGCTACTGGGCAGTTTCCAAGCTGACTGGAGAGACACACTCACACCATATGAGAAAAGACAAAATACTTGGCCAGGTTTCTGGGTAGCTCAAGCTGTCAAAGGTATGGTCATTTATTAGGAAAGCAAGAAGGCTTTTCAGAAAAGAGAACAGGTGAATTCATACGCACCCTCAATCTTTTACTCACTCAGCTGGTCCCGTAGCAACTTTAGTTCCTCCCGAAGAATCTGTGACTCCTCACACAGCAGTTGCCACCTTCAGGGATAACAGCAATGTCATTCTAAAGCCAATTAACAAGCCCAGAGGAGGCTACTAGAAGTTCAGGGCTGAAGAAGGCCCATCACTTACTCATTCTGAAGCTCTTTGTGAAGGCCACTGGTGGCCCTGCACTTCTGTGGTCCTGTCTTTATTTGGGCTCGGGCCTGTTCCTGCACCTGGCTTCGAAGGCCCTGCAGTTCCCTTCTCATCTCTTCCGGAAGTTGCTCCAGGAGAAGGACCCTTTGCTCTGGGCCGCCCTGCAGCAACTTTAGTGATGCTACAACGAGACAAGTAGGGGATCAGCCCCCTAAGAACTTGACACACGAGCCTATAGACTCCACTTGCAAATCAAAACACAAGTGCACAGACAACAGAAGAGCCACAAAATGTGCACACACATTTGAGGCTGTGTATATGAAGAAAAGGACGATTAGATACCTTTCCAGGGCAGAGATCTGGTACTTCTGCTGCTCTCGCTCTTCCAGCAGGCCCTGGACAGCCTGCCGTAGTGCTTCAGTCACCTACCCAGGCAGAAAAACCCCATGAGCTCCCCAACCACTGGTAACCTCATCCCACACTCCCACAAACCCCAAATATACACACCTCAGGAGTCCATGCCTCACCTGAGCCTGGGATCGAAGCTGGGATCGTAGAATAGTAACTTCATACCAGAGAGAAGATGCACCGTGGGCCTCCGCCCAGTTTAGCCTCTCTGGAAATACAGGAGCCTCTAGAGCCCAAGCCTTTTGGGCTTGGATTCCTGACTGAGTAGGCAAGTGATGAGGGGAAATCCAAGTCCCAGCCAGGTCTCCTGCTGAGGAAAAAAGGAAGGGACAAGTGCAAAGCCTGTTAGGCAGAGGGGAGAACAGATGTTTCTTCAGGAAAAGGAAAAGTTGGAATTTGGAAGGAACAGTGGATAACACTGGAAAGAAAGGCTGAGGGACAATATTTACCCCCGGTAGAGACTCCAAGTGGATAGAGCCGTTGCTACAAAAAACACAAATGCACAGGCCAGTGAGTTCTGTTTTGCAGTCTATTAACCCACATTCCCTAAATAGGGGTACGGGGGGGAACTCAGGCGCCCCCTCACCTTAATCCTGCTCACATTTAGGTCCGTAGCATTGAGAAGCGCGTCGAGCTGCTCAGACCAGCTCAGGCTCCTACTCATAGCCCGCGGCAGGGGTCTGGCTCCCTGGCGTCTTTTGCCCTTGCTCCCCACACGGTAGACACCAGAGACGCAGCCCAGGGAAGACCACAAAGTAAGCTCTAAAGAGGTGGGGGGGGGGGGGGTGCAATACTAAAGGTAAGGAAGCAATAATCAGACCAAAACTGCGCTTCTGGGACTAGTCGGGGGAGTGGCTTCCTTGCGGAACTAGGGGAAAAGCGGGATGCCCTGATAAACAGATATCAGTTGGGAATTGAAGATGCTGAATCTTGGTTGAGACGTCCCCAGACTCACAACTCTGGCGCCATTAACACCGAAAGCATGCCAGTGACCACTACCGCTGCCCAGTTCAAACCTTACGGTAGGCCAGGAAAGACCGACTTCGGACTGGCCTCTGCGGCGCCACTTGGGAAATTGAGTTCGCCTCTATTGAAGACAACCGGCGATGGAAACTACCGAACTACGTTTCCCTGGAAGCAACACGCGCAGTCACAGTGCCCCCCTCACCGTGAAGCTTACCGGGAAACCGAGTTTTTCCGCTTCTGTAGTTGGTGCCTCTACAAACTGAATGAACTACGAGTCCCAGGATGCATCGCGCAGAGGACACAGTCCCGCAGCTGATCCCGGTAGCTCTAGGGAAATGGAGTCCAAGCTGTCTCAAAACGTAAAGTTCCGAGTAACCTTGAGACTCCATTCCCCAGCAGGCTCAGTGTGTAACGTGCACTATGGAGCCGCTAGTCGCAGAGCTGAAGCAGAAGATTGAGGACACGTTGTGCCCTTTTGGCTTCGAAGTTTACCCCTTCCAGGTTGGTTTATCCCTGCTGCGGTGCTAGGGTGAAGCGTATGGATGGCTTCGGTGCCACTAACGTGGGGCCCGTGAATTTTCTGATCTTTCTCGAGTTCTTCTGGCCGCGTGTCCGTTTGATTGTCGAGACAGGGCGCTTGGGCTAAATGGGTAGAGCAGCGTTGTAAGTGTGTTCCTTTGTTGTTATTGTTCGGTCGCTCAGTCGTGTCCGACTCTGTGATCCCGTGGACTGCCTCACTGCCAGGTTTCCCCTGTCCATCAACAGTTCCCGGAGCTTGCTCAAACTCATGTCCGTTGAGTCGGTGATGCCATCCAACCATCTCATCCTCTGTCATCCCCTTCTCCTCCTGCCTTCAGTCTTTCCCAACAGAAGAGTCTTTCCAATGAGTCATCTTTTACCCTCCTACAATGCTGTATTGATGAGTGGGAGACAGCATGTGATCAAGTAACCTTGTGGTTTTGTCACCTAGGTAATTTAGAGGAAGAAGGGGATTTATGGAGCNACAGAAGAGTCTTTCCAATGAGTCATCTTTTACCCTCCTACAATGCTGTATTGATGAGTGGGAGACAGCATGTGATCAAGTAACCTTGTGGTTTTGTCACCTAGGTAATTTAGAGGAAGAAGGGGATTTATGGAGCCAGAGTCACTTTGGAAGCTTCCTGAAGGAGTTTAGGAGAGGGCAAGGTCTGGGGAATGTTTGTATGGCTCATGAGCAAAAGGCATTCTGGATGTTTAACAAGCAAACAGTTGGCTTGGTTGTTCAATCTACCTGCGAAAGGTTACATTCATGATGTTGCCAATGGTCAATGCTGGGCTGGGTTTAGAAACTGTACACTTGCCTGCCACAGAAGTCTGACATCAGGACCTAACCTTATTCACATAGGTCCATCTCCCCCCACATCCAGTGCCCTCTGCACTGAGCCCTGTGCTTAGTGCAGGGCTAAATCAACTCAGCCTGAGCCTTTTGCCTGATGCTTAAGAGGCCACCCTTTCCACTTTCCACTGAGTGGCATACAGCAATGCTGGGAGAGGATTATAGAGGAAGAGGTAATTGGGTCTAGCCTCAGAGAGGCTTCTCTGGAAAAAAATGGAGTTGAACTATATACGAAAACATAGATTGGAAGGAGGGTCATGTATATCTCAGTTATCAGAAATAGCTTGAGTAAAGGTATGGAGATAATGGTGGATGGCAGGTGTTGGAGAGATTGGAGATGCCTGTCTGATATAATCAAGACGACCTTGGTAGTAGGAGCTGTGGTATTGAACAGTGTGCCATTTACAGCCCTGCCAGTCATCCTATGTTCCTACTTCTCTCACCTTCCCAGCGCCACATACAGTCATCCACGCGATCTTTAGGAATCTGTCTCCTAAATCTGTTTCCTAAATTCAACCTATCTATTGTATGGGACGTGAGAGTTGCACTGTGAAGAAGGCTGAGCGCCAAAGAATTGATGCTTTTGAACTGTGGTGTTGGAGAAGNGAGATTGGAGATGCCTGTCTGATATAATCAAGACGACCTTGGTAGTAGGAGCTGTGGTATTGAACAGTGTGCCATTTACAGCCCTGCCAGTCATCCTATGTTCCTACTTCTCTCACCTTCCCAGCGCCACATACAGTCATCCACGCGATCTTTAGGAATCTGTCTCCTAAATCTGTTTCCTAAATTCAACCTATCTATTGTATGGGACGTGAGAGTTGGACTGTGAAGAAGGCTGAGCGCCAAAGAATTGATGCTTTTGAACTGTGGTGTTGGAGAAGACTCTTGAGAGTCCCTTGGACTGCAAGGAGATCCAACCAGTCCATTCTGAAGGAGATCAACCCTGGGATTTCTTTGGAAGGAATGATGCTAAAGCTGAAACTCCAGTCCTTTGGCCACCTCACCTTTGGGAAGAGTTGACTCATTGGAAAAGACTCTGATGCTGGGAGGGATTGGAGGCAGGAGGAGAAGGGGACGACTGAGGATGAGATGGCTGGATGGCATCACAGACTCAATGGACGTGAGTCTGAGTGAACTCCGAGAGATGGTAATCAACAGGGAGGCCTGGCGTGCTGCAATTCATGAGGTCACAAAGAGCCAGACACAACTGAGCGACTGAACTGAACTGAAGATGCTTTATACACAATTCAAAATTGTTATTGAAAATGTGCTTATTGATTGATCTGTTAAGAAAATTAAATTTAAATAATATTCATAACTCAAGTTAATATTTATTATTCTAGAACAACCTACATTTAAAACGCAAGATTTGAACATTTAAAATATTTCCATTCTAATTAGTTTTGGAAGTCAATCAAGAGCCGAATAAGCAGTACCTGTTTTCTTTCCTTTAAGAAATTATCAAACAAAGCTATATTCAGATTATTATGGAGACTCTAACTTTTTATTCCCATTTTTTGTAGAACTCCAAGCAGAAGGAAATTTTTTTAATACTTATAAAACCAGACTGAAAATAATCATGAAGAAAGGACACATGAAGGCAAAAATTAGTTTCTGGAATAATAATCTACTAAATTATGTGATTAATATTGTATATTTCTGAGGGAAAAATACTTGTAAAATACAGTGGAAATCAGGCTAATACATAAGTGTATATGCATATCAACAAGAACATTACAGACGGCATATGGTGTTATGATGCATGTTTTCATATAGTGGTTCTTTTCATTATTTACTCTGTCAGGACTCCTCATCTTTGTTTTATATAAATGCATTGATTATATAACAACAAAGGACAGGGAAGTCTGGTGTGCTGCATTCCATAGGGTTGCAAACAATTGTATATGACTGAGCGACTGAAAAACAACAACAATATCATTTTAAAATGTGTTTTTGCATCTTGGATATTAGAAGTGAGCTACTGAGATATTTATTCCTTCTCAATTTCCTTATCTGAAAAATAGGGACAAGAATACCTATCAAATTGGATAAATGATGAGTGTAAGTATTAGAATAATGCAATTATAAAGAAATTATAAAAGCACACATTTCCCTAACATGTGAGTCATTTAGCTATATATGTAGAATTTTAAAGCTTCCAGGTCTTTTTTGAAAACCCTGTTGGTTATAAGTGGAGGCATCACCAACCTGAATTGTACATTTGCACTGTGCCTTTGAGAAACATAATGACATACTGAATAAAAAGACAGGGAGTGAGGGAGAAAGAAGGGGGAAAGAACTAGGAAAGGGTATTTTTCTCTAAAGAGCTTGAAATCAGATAGATTCAATGCAGCAGTAGCAAACAGTAGAAATGTTTAAGAGGAGCCATATTACATTTGCACTGCAGCAATAAAGTGATAGGTTCCTAGCTAAAACTTTACACTGGGTTAATATTACTTGGTCAGACCGTACCCAACACATCTTTCTGTAGAAATGGGGCTAGAGTTCTGATAATGAATTCAATCCTGCTTAACTGTGGGTCTATTACATCTTCTCCTGACCTTAGGTTGTTCTTCAGTTGTTCCAGTAGTGTCTGACTTGGCAACCCTGTGGACTGCAGCATGCCAGGCTTTTCTGCCCTTCACCATGTCCTGAAGTTGATCAGACTCAAGTCCATTGAGTCGGTGATGCCATCCAAACATCTAGTCCTCTGTCATCCCCTTCTCTTCATGCCTTCTATCTTTCCCAGCATCAGGATATTTTCCAGTGAGTCACTTCTTTGAATCAGGTGGCCAAAGCATTGGAGCTTCAGGTTCACCATCAGTCCTTCCAATAAACATTCAGGATTGATTTCCTTTAGGATTGACTGGTTTGGTTTCTTGCAGTCCAAGGAACTCTCAAGAGTCTTCTCCAACACCATAGTTCAAAAGCATAATTCTTTGGTGCTCAGCCTTCTTCATGGTCCAATTATCACATCAACATATGACTACTGGAAAAACCATAACTTTGACTAGATGGACCTTAGTTGGCAAAGTAATGTCTCTGCTTTTTAACATGCTGTCCAGGTTGGTCATAACTTTCCTTCCAAGAAGCAAGTGTCTTCTAATTTTATGGCTGAAGTCACCATCTGTAATGATTTTACAGTCCAAGAAAATAAAGTCTCTCACTGTTTCCACTGTTTCTCCATTTGCCATGAAAAGATGAGACTGGATGCCATGATTTTAGTTTTTTAAATGTTGAGTTTTAAGCCAACTTTTTCACTCTCCTCTTTCACTTTCATCAAGAGGCACTTAGTTCCTCTTCACTTCCTGCCATAAAGGTAGTATCATCTGCATATATGAGGTTACTGATATTTCTCCCTGCAATCTTGATTCCAGCTTGTGTTTCATCCAGCTTGGCATTTTGCATGATGTACTCTGCATATAAGTTAAATAAGCCAAGTGACAATATACAGCCTTGATGTATTCCTTTCCCAATTTTGAACCAGTCGTTGTTCCATGTCCAATTCTAACTGCTACTTCTTAAACTGCATACAAGTTTTTCAGGAAGCAGATAAGGTGGTCTGGTATTCCCATCTCCTTAAGAATTTTCCACAGTTTGTTGTGATCCACACAGTCAAAGGCTTTAGCGTAGTCAATGAAGCAGAAGTAGATATTTTTCTGGAATTCTCTTGCTTTTTCTCCAATGATCCAATGGCATTTTGGCAATTTGATCTCTCGTTCCTCTGTCTTTTCAAAATTCAGCTTGAACATCTGGAAGTTCTCAGTTCACTTACTGTTGAAAGGCTAGTTTGGAGAATTTTGAGCATTACTTTGCTAGTGTGTGAAATAAGTGCAATTGCGTAGTAGTTTGAACATTCTTTGACATTGTCTTTCTTTGGGGTTGAAATGAAAACTGACCTTTTCCAGTCCTATGGCCACTGCTGAGTTTTCCCAATTTGTTGGCATATTGAGTGCAGCACTTTCAAAGCATCATCTTTCAGGATTTGAAATAGCTTAGCTGGAATTCCATCACCTCACTAGCTTTGTTCATAGTGATGCTTCCTAAGGCCCACTTGACTTCCCACTCCGGGATGTCTGGCTCTAGGTGAGTGATCACACCATAGTGGTTATCTAGATTAATATCTCTTTTGTATAGTTCTATGTATTCTTGCTACCTTTTCTTAATATCTTCTGCTTCTGTCAGGTCCATATCATTTCTTTATTCTTTATTTCTTTATTACCATATCTTTATTATATCTTTATTGTGCCCATCTTGGCATGAAATATTCCCTTGATATCTCTAATTTTCTTGAAGAGATCTGTAGTCTTTCCCATTCTATTGTTTTCCTCTATTTCTTTCATTGATCACTGAGGAAGGCTTTCTTGTCTCTCCTTGCTATTCTTTGAAACTGTGCATTCAAATGGTATATCTTTCTTTTTCTCCTTTGCCTTTCACTTGTCTTCTTTTCCCAACTATTTGTAAGGCCTTATCAGACAACCATTTTGCCATTTTGCATTTCTTTTTCTTGGGGATGGTTTTGATCACTGTCTCCTATACAATGTTACAAACCTCTGTCCATAGTCCTTCAGGCACTCTGTTCTATCAGATGTAATTCCTTGAATTTATTGGTCATTTCCACTGTATAATTGTAAGGGATTTGATTTAGGTCATACCTGAATGGCTTAATGGTTTTCCCTACTTTCTTCTATTTCAGTCTGAATTTTGCAATGAGCTCATGATTTGAGCCACAGTCTGTTCCCAGTTTGTTTTTACTGACTGTATAGAGCTTCTCTATCTTCCACTGCAAAGAATACAATCAATTTAATTTTGGTACTGACCATCTGGTGATGTCCATGTTAGAATCATCTCATGTGTTGTTGAAAGAGGTTGTTTTCTATGACTTTGGTTATTGTCTAATTTATGCCCTGAAACATAATGATTACTTTCCTATTTAATTTTATGTTGTAGGTACTACTCTATTTCATCTGAATGGCTAGTTACTTTTTAAATATCACTAGACAATTGGTTTCAATTTCAAAATATGTAATATATTTCACATAATCTAAAGAGCCTTTTCTCCATCCAATGATATGAGTAAAATGTTAGTGAAAATTTAAAGATTACATACATATCAGGAAAGGCCTACAAACCAAAGTTATAATCTACTTAGGTACTAAAGTCTAAGTCTTGGCTTTATCTTACAGGCTAGTAGGCAACTGGATAGATATTTTATAAAGAAATATTTATTATTCTGGTTAAAAATCATTACTTTTTTCAGAAAAGCAAAATCATGGACATAGCAATAGGGAAATATAATTATTAGAAACAACTCACAAGTTTTAAAAACAGCTAGTAAAGAATTTATTATAAAATATTTTCAGCAAGGTAGAACATATCTTGTCTTTTCTCAGACAATTCTTTCTTGTAGAAAAAAGTGAGTGCTTGATCTAAGAAACCGTTTTGAAGTGAGAAGTGACCAAAAGTGATTCCTGGTGTTGAAAATTCTCTACCCTGGATTTTTCACATCTCCGTACTAAGGTCATAGAGACTGAAGTGGACTGGGAACTGGTCTACCCATACAAACACTACCTTTCACAGTAGCCAATATTCCCTAAAGAAAATGAGCTTACAGGTCAAAATATCAAAGCATTCAAGAAAAATGATAATTTTAAAAGTTAAGCAACATGTAATGTTAGAAATAACATCAAAAACAAAAGTTTTAGAAATAAAACAAAGATTACATGAAATCAAGATTTAAAAATTGATCTAGTACATACTCTAAAGAAATAAAGGATGATGTTTGCAATAATTTATAATCTAAAGGGGTAAAGCATCTGGTTCCTAGTTCAGGAGATGTGGATTTGATCCCTGAATTGGGAAGATTCCCTGGAGAAGGAAATGGCAACCCACTCCAGTACTCTTGCCAAAGAGATCCCATGGACAGAGAAACCTGGTGGGCCACAGTCCATGGGGTCACAAAAGTGTCAAACACTGCTGAGTGGCTAAACAACAACAATAATAATCTAAAATAAGAACAAGTAAACATAAAAATGGCCAAAGTGATCATGAAGAAATAGAATATAATATCTGAAAAAATAAGGAAACCATAAAATGGAAAAATAGCATAATACATAAACTGAGAAAGAAATAAAAGAATTAGTAAATTATAAAAACCAAATTAATCTCTCAGAAACCAAACATATAAAATAAAATCTAATTAGTATGAAGGACAGAATTATTAGAACTAAAATATAGATAGGTATTAGGAGAGTCAGGGAGAAAAAAAGTAAAAATTGTAAGGAAGAAAATAAGAAAGAATAGATATGCATTCCAGAATTAACACTAAATTAAAGATGAAACTATTGTCTTTAATCTCGTCTTATTTTGTTGTTTCATTTTGACCTAAAAATCAAAGGGCCTATAGAATATCAAAGAAGAAAAACCTACATCCTAATGCATTACAGTTACACTTAGGAATGTGCAATGACAAAGAGAAAATGTAGAAGCATAATAGTAAGAAGAGGTTATGTTCAAAGGAATAAGAATCTTATTAACATAGACATTTTAAATAACAAAATGAATGAAAAAAGAAAGTGAATAAAAAGATCTTAAAACACAGAGTTTTATATCCAGCCCAATATCATCTACATGTGAGGTCATGATAAACAGTATTCTGAGAAATATAAAATGCTTACCCACAAATATAATCACTGAAGACAGTTTGGGATGAAGTAAATATGATATAAATAAATAAAACATGTTATAAATAGAATATTAAACATCTTGGTAAAGTGGCTGTAGTCTAAAAGAGAATAGGAGAATCAAGGTAAAAAATAAAATAAACTATATAACCACCTGAACTGCCTCTTAAGAAATCTTTATGTAGGTCAGGAAGCAATAGTTAGAACTAGACATGGAACAACAGACTGGTTCCAAATAGGGAAAGGAGTACGTCAAGGCTGTATATTGTCATGCTGCTTATTTAACTTATATGCAGAGTACATCATGAGAAACGCTGGGCTAGATGAAGCACAAACTGGAATCAAGATCGGATATGCAGTTGACACCACCCTGGACTTCCCTAGTGGCTCAGACGGTAAAGCATCTGCTTATAGTGCAAGAGAGCCGGGTTCAATCCCTGGATTGGGAAGATCTCCTACAGAAAGCAACCCACTGTTGTAGCCCTTGGCAGTGTGGAAACCACTGGACCCTAACCCACTCCAGTATTCTTGCCTGGAAAATCCCGTGGATGGAGGAGCCTGGTAGGCTAAAGTCCATGGGGTCGCAAAGAGTCCGACAGGACTGAGCAACTTCACTTTCACTTTACAGCAGAAAGAGAAGAAGAACTAAATAGCTTCTTGATGAAAGTGAAAGAGGAGAGTGAAAAAGTTGGCTTAAAGCTCAACATTCAGAAAAGTAAGATCGTGGTATCTGGTCCCATCACTTCATGACAAATAGATGGGGAAACAATGGAAAAAGTGAGACATTACTTTTGGGGGTTCCAAAATGACTGCAGATGGTGACTGCAGCCATCAAATTAAAAGATCTTTGCTCCTTGGAAGAAAAGTTATGACCAATCTAGACAGCATATTAAAAAGCAGAGACATTATCAACAAAGGTCTATCTAGTCAAAGCTATGGTTTTTCCAGTAGTTATATATGGATGTGAGAGTTGGACTATAAAGAGAGCTGAGCGCCAAAGAATTGATGCTTTTGAATTATGTTGTTGTAGAACTCTTGAGAGTCCCTTAGACTGCAAGGAGATCCAACCAGTCCATTCTAAAGGAAATAAGTCCTGAATATTCATTGGAAGGACTGACGCTGAAGCTGAAACTCCAATACTTTGGCCAGGTGTGAAGAACTGACTCACTGGAAAAGACCCTAATGCTGGGAAAGATTGAAGGCGGGAGGAGAAGGGGATGACAGAGAACGAGCTGGTTGGATGGCATCATGGACTCAATGGATATGAATTTGAGTAAACTCAGGGATCTGGCGATGGACAGTGAGGCTTGGTGTGCTGCAGTCCATGGTGTCACAAAGAGTCGGACATCACTGAGTGACGGAACTGAACTGATATGACCAAATAACTCCATATTAAATCTAGATAATATCAGTATGATAGGGTTGGAGTGGTAAGGAAGTGAATAAATGTAAAAGTGGTAAAAAGGGAAAAAGTACTAAAGAAAAACATATTAAAATATGTGACATACATAATTTTTAAACAATGAGAAAAACAGGTGAAAAATATCAAGTGATAATAAGTGTAAATAGGTCAAATTTCTCAGCTAAAAGTTTGACAGTTCAGTTAAAAGATAGTGTTTAATTTTAATTAGATCCCATTTGTTTATTTTTGTTTTTATTTCCAGTATTCTGGGAGGTGGATCATAGAGGATCCTACTGTGATTTATGTCAGAGAGTGTTTTGCCTATGTTCTCCTCTAGAAGTTTTATAGTTTCTGGTCTTACATTTAGGTCTTTAATCCATTTNTATTGTAAAGTTAAATTAAAAAAAAAAAAAAGATAGTGTTTAGATCTATGTAGCTTACAAGAGACACAGCTGCAATACAAAAGGACACACAAAACTGAAATTTAAAAGATGGGAAAAGATATGCCCAGCAAATTATAACCATAGGGCAGTTATACTAATATCAAAGAAAATAGATTAAAATTAGAAAAATTATTACGAATAGAGATACACTATCTAAAAATAAAGAATTCAATTCTCCAAAAAGGCACAGCAATTATAAGCAGATGTGTACCTAATAAAATAGGGAAGACTGTAACATTTTCAGGAAAAATACCATTTGAATTTTGTACAAATATTTCCAGACAGTAGAGACAATAGGGAAACATAGTGTTGGGAGCAAATATGAAGCAGAATGTTTAAACTACAAGCAAAAATGAATAAATCCATCAAAGTAGTGAGAGATTTCAAGACATTTCTTCCTATTTTTGAATGGTCAAGTAGACAAAAATAATCAGTAATGTTTTAGTTTTGAACAGTAAAAGTGAAATCCTGTCCTAGTAGACATGTTTATAGTTCTGTATTTAAAAATTACAGAAAACACAATATTTTCCAAGTACATACAGAACATATATAAATATTGATCACCAAAAACTTATCACCAAAAACAAAAAAAATGAAAAACTTCAAAAATTTCATTGAGTCCTTGATTACCTAAATATTTAGAAAATTTTTAATGATTCAAGAGTAAAGACAAAATCTCACTGGAATTCAAAAATAAATGAAAGATACAGAAAACACATGTAAGGAATCTTTTGGAATATAGCAAAGTAATGTTTTAAAGGAAATTTATACCCTTAAATATGAGAAAAAAAATAGATAAAATTTTGAAATTTGATAGATTCAGTATATTTTTCACGAAGTCAGAAAAATCATACACACACACATACCAAAAAAACCCAAAGCAAGTAAAACAGATAGTAATATAAGATCATAAATCAGTGAAAAACAAAACAATGTAAAAGACAAAATTTTGTTTTGTTTTTCAGTTAGCACACTTGACAGGCCTCTTATAAGACTGACTATGGAATAAAGACTAAACAAATGATATTTTAAATCAAAGCGGGATATAACCATAGTACAACTTAGATTTACGTTTTTTCCTCAAGGATCAGGAACAAACAAGACTGGGATACCTGCTTTTACCACTTTTTTTAACATAGTATTGGAAGTCTTAGCCACAACAATTAATCAAGGAAAAGAAAGTCATCCAAACTGAAAAGGTATAAGTAAAAATATCTTTGTTCACAAATGAAATGATCTTACATTTAGAAAATCATGAGATTCATACATACACATATACACACAATAGTATGAAAGCTAATACATGAATTCAGCAAAGTGGCAGAATGAAAAATCAACATGCAAAAATATGTTGCATCTTTATACACTAACAATGAACAATCTGGAAAGGATACTAACAAATCAATTTCATGAACAATAACATCAAAAAGAATAAAATACTTGGGAATAAATTTAACCAAAGAGGAAAACACTTAGATATGAAAGACTAAAAAATACATTGCTTAAAGAAATTAAAGAAGACATAAATAAATGCAAAGATATCTCATGTTTTTTGATGAGAAGACTTAGTATCAGTAAGAGGGCAGTACTATCCAGAGCAATAAACAATGCTTCCAATCCATATTAAAATCCTAACAGTGGTTTTTGAAAAAATATAAAAACCCACACTAAAATTCATATGAAGTCTCATGGGACCCTGAATAGTAAAGATTACCTTGAAAAGAACAAAGTTTCAGGGCTTAAATTTCCATATTTCAAAACAAAAAGTTTATTACAAAACAATTGTAATCAAAACAAGGTGGCACTGACATAAAGACAGACATATAGAGAGTGGAATAGAGAGTCCATAAATTATTACTCAAATATATGGTCAAATGATTTTTGGTAAGGGTACCAAGGCTATTCAATGGGGAAAGGACAAATTCAACAAATAATCTTGAAAAAACTAGAGAGTCATATGCAGAAGGAAGTTGGACTCTTAGACCATAAACAAAATTTACTCTAAATGGATCAACAACTTAAACATATGAGTTAAGGCTATAACTTTCCTAGAAGAAAAGATAAGGGAAAATCTTCATTAAAAATTTGGTTTGGTGATGATTTTTTTGGTATAATATCAAAATCACAGGCAACAGTAACAACCAAAACCAGATAAACTGGATTTCATAAAATTTAAAAATTTTGTACATTAAAGGACACTATCAAGAGGGTGAAGGGAAAACCCACAAAATGGGAGAGATTATTTACAAATCATTTATCTTTTAAGAGATTAATATCTAGCTACATAAACTCCAATGACTCACAGAAACAGCAACAAAAACATTCCAATTTAAAAAAAATGAGCAAAGAACTTAAATAGACATTTCTCCAAAAAATATTTCTAAATGGTAAATAAGGACACTGAAATATACTCAACATCATTAGTCATTAGGGAAATATAAATCAAACCCACAATGTTTTACCTCTTCATCCTCATTAAGATGACTGTTATGAAAAGAAAGGAAAACAAGTTTTGGTGAGGATGCAGAGAAACTGTTACCCTGGTGCCTTGCTGCTGAGAATGTGAAATGGTGCAGCCACTGTGGAAAATAGTATGACAGTTCTTCAAAATTTAAACATAAATTAGCTTATTATCAATTTCTCACCTCTAGGTATTACCAGTAACAGTCAAAAGTAGAGTCTCAAACAGATACTTGCACACAAATGTTCATAGAAGCATTAAACGGCCAAAGGGTAGTAACAGTCCTAATGCCCATCAACAGATGAATGAATAATGGATAAATGAAATGTGGATAGTGGATAAATGAAATATACCATACATATTATGGTATATTACTCAGCCATAAAAGGAAATGAAGTACTAATACATGTTATGATATTAATGAATCTTGAAAACATTATGCTAAGTGAAATAAGCTGATAGAAAAGGACAAATATATGATTCCACTTACATGAGATACCTAGAAGAGGCAAATTTATACAGATAGAAAGGAGAATAAAGGTTATTAAAGTCTGGAGATAAGGAAAATAAGGAGTTATTATTTAATTGGTGACATTTTTTAATGTTTTCTGTTTGGAAGAATGAAAAATCTCTGTGAGCATATAGTGATAATGGTTGCACAACATTGTGAATCTATCTTATGCCACTGAATTGTACACTTTAAAATGTTTAGGATGGCAACTTTTATGTTAAACATATTTTACCATAATAAAAAAAAGATAAGAAAGATTACCTACAATAATTTTCTAATAACTGTGAAAGCTTAGGTGAAATACATAAATTTCTAGAAAAACATTATTTAGTAGAACTGACTACATAATAATTAATAGCTTGAATAATCTTATGATTACTGAAGAAATAAAAAAAATACTTTAAACATATTACACAAGAAAATATCTGGATTAGACAGTTTTATGGGTAAGACTGTCACATTTTCAGGAAACATGCCATCTCAATTTTGTACAAACATTTCCAAACAATAGAGACAAGACAGAATATGTTCCAATTCATTGAGACTGAAACCATATGAAAACATTATAAGAAAAAATATTACAGACCCATTTTATTCATGACTATAAATCTTAAGCAAAATATTATTACTTATTTAAATTCAAGAGAATATAAACAAGGTAAATCGCCATAATCAAATTGGGTTTCCCATAAATATATTTTATGATGTTAAGAGAGTTAAGATGTTAAGAGAGTTATGATGTTAAGAAACCATATGATCATCTCCATAAATTTAAAAAACTATCTGATAAAATTTAATCCCATTTATTAAAAATTATTAGTTTGTGAGAAGGCAACAATTTTCAATAATAGAAAAATATTTCTTTGCCTGTTTAAAATCAGTACTTCCCTATGAGAATTAATTGTTCATATATCCATTTACACTCATCAGGCCAAATACAATAAAGGACAACATATATGATCTGACCTAAATTCCACATATGTTTTTTTCAGTTTGTCTTCTTCCCTCTCCTGGGAGGGAATGGGGGCAGGAGGAGAAGGGGACGACAGAGGGTGAGATGGCTGGATGGCATCACAGACTCAATGGACGTGAGTCTGAGTGAACTCCGGGAGTTGGTGATGGACAGGGGGGCCTGGTGTGCTGCATTCATGGGGTTGCAGAGTCAGACACGACTGAGCAACTGAACTGAACTGAACTGATTACCTAGTTATGATATTTTTTTTTCTTTTAAGTTATTTTGTTCATTGTTGTTCAGTCACTAAGTTGTGTCTGACTCTTTGCAACCCCATGGACTGTGGCACACCCGGCTTCTCTGTCCTACACTAACTCCTGAAAAGTGAAAGTTGCTCAGTTGTGTCCCAATCCGTGACCCCATGGACTACAGTCCATGGAATTCTCCAGGCCAGAATACTGGAGTGGGTAGCCTTTCCCTTCTCCAAGGGATCTTCTCAACCCGGGGATCAAACCCAGGTCTCCTACATTGCAGGGGATTATGTACCAGATGAGCCACAAGGGAAGCCCAAGAACACTGGGGTGGGTAGCTCCCTTCTCCAGTGGATCTTCCAGACCCAGGAATTGAACTGGGGTCTCCTGCATTCTAGGTGGATTCTTTACCAATAGAGCTATGAGAGACACTAACTCCTGGAGTTTGTTCAAATTCATGTTTATTGAGTGGGTGATGTTACCTAATCATCTCATCCTCTGCCACCCCCTGCTCCTTTTGCTTTCAATCTTTCCCGGCATCAGGGTCTTTTCCAATGAGTTGGCTCTTCACATCAGGCAAAGGATTGGAGCTTCAGCATCAGTCCTTCCAATGAATATTCAAAGTTGATTTTCTTTAGTACTGACTGATTAAATCATTGATCAGTTTAAATTTTCTTCCATACTCTCACATCTCAAGACCTTCAAGGCCTTCAGCCTAAATTATGTCCTTCCTTCCAGCATCCCTCTATTCCTCTCACTTAGTTCTCAAATACTCCTCTCAGACAAACATGTTTTGAAATACAACTTTCTTCTGATCTTTCCTAGCTCAAAAAGCATGAAATCTAAGTCTTTCCCCTTTAGCTCATATATTAAGCTCAAACTCTTATGTCTAGTTTTCAAAAACCTCATTCAATGGTCCCACATTATCTAGTCAATATTACTTACTACTACTAACAAGTTCTGAAAGATTTCTCATCACCACATACAAATATGTAGACTATGCCCAAAAAAAGATTTTCCACTCCAGTGGGAGGGAGGAAGAAAGAGGATAGAATGTTGTCAAATGGAACCTATGAATCCACATATGAAGAATTTTTTAAAGATAATAAAATACAAGCACTATCATAACATATATATGCAAAGTCATAGATAGTTGAGCTTTTATTATATGCCTGATATTCAGCTAAGCATGTCTCATAGTAATAACAAATAGCAGAATTTCAAATAATCTTTATAACAAATTTATGAGTGAAGTCTCATAGTTCCCATGTTAAATATAAATAATTAAAAGTCTGAAATAATAAGTAATTATCTCAAGATCATACAGTTGTAATAAATAGAAGACTTGGGGTTAAAATTTAGGTCTAACACAGAGGCTGGATTCTTTACTACCTATCCAATTGTGGAAGGGACCCTGCCTTAACATTTTTAATTGTAAAAAGTATTTTGAAAACAAAATGTTGGAAGCCATTGGAGAATATTTATCTCAGTATTATTCTTTGCCACTGCTATTTTCTGCACTTCAAATGTCCTCATACCTTCTTTAAATATCAAAATACAATCTACAGGCTCAACTTAAGATTCAAACCATCTCCAACACTCTCCCTTATGGCATCCTGGTTTATTATTTTTCTTCAACAAAACACTATAGTACTGTAAAACTTTACCACAAATTTAATAACTTAATTTGTTTTTATTGTTTCAACCCTCTTCATTTATAATCACTCAGCAGGGGAGAGGGTACCATAGTATATACTCATCATGTTTCTGAAAACTGATTACTTATCTAAAACTGATAATTTTCTGGAGATATATATATTTGTGTGTGTATAGATACATATATATATACACACATATACAATATGCATATATATATTATATATTATATATGTGTGTGTGCATGTTGTGTGTATCATGTATCTGTCTCCCAGATAATCTCATTATAAATACAGAAAAAGAAAGAAAATAATCTATATACTTACCTATTATANATATATATATTTGTGTGTGTATAGATACATATATATATACACACATATACAATATGCATATATATATTATATATTATATATGTGTGTGTGCATGTTGTGTGTATCATGTATCTGTCTCCCAGATAATCTCATTATAAATACAGAAAAAGAAAGAAAATAATCTATATACTTACCTATTATATTTCCAGATAATTTTTCAGAATAAATACAAAAAGAAAAAACTTATAAACCCATACATAGATGTTTAAGTGTGATATCAATATTTCTATATCTGTATCAAATATTTAGTGGGGTTTCATGGGAAAGTGAGGGAAAATTTTAAGTTGTTTGGATTCCCTATTTTGCTTTTCTCTGAAGACATTTATTGTGAATGCAAAATGGCAAAACTGAACACTAGACTATTAGATAGAATAACTGTAGGCATAGAAAGAAGATAAACTTCAGGAATAAAGAGTGAGCACTATAGGACCGTATATATCACACAATGTAAGCACACATAAAAACTGGCACTTAAAAGATTATTTTATTTCCTTTTGTGTGTTTATTCATTTAAACATGGTAAACTAGATTTTTCCAGTTTTAGGACACTCACAATTGATCTTTCTCTGACTTTATTTTCTTTGTTGAAGCAGGGCTATGAGGTTTGAATGATAAACATTGAAAAGAGAAGTCCCACTGAGTTATTATTTTTTTGTTCTATTATAAGTGAATAAAAATAATCTGTTGGGCGGGAGTGGGAGATTCCTGTCCTTGACCAGCTGGCTCAAAATACAAATAGAAAAGATAAAATACAAAACAAAGAATGGTAACACAGAAACTGCTTTTGCATCATATATTTCTTATGTATAGGAAATATATTTTTATATATATACATAATCTACTTAGTACTAAATTAATGAGAACAGTAATTTAAAGTAAACACTACAACAATTAATGGAACCCTCACTTTTTGAAAAAAAAGTTCAAATAAAAGAGCATTTTAAACAATTTTTAACTAGACTACAAAATATTTTTACTATAGCCAGAGCATTAAAAAACTATCTTGTAAGAAAATAAGCAGATTATAAATTACAGTTTCAAAGCTCAACTTCTACATACCTTATTTTATTGACTATTAGTTTATAAAGTTTAAATTCAGTATTTAAGGTGGTTTCATCTCCAAACATTGAAAGAATTCCAAAATGCACTTGCTCACCAGTTTTAACTTTGAAGTGTCTATAACCTTCACAATAGCAATGGTTTTCTCTTTCTCCTTCATCATTTTCTTTTCCTTACACTTGCAAACAATAACTGGGAGTGCTGTGCAGAAACTTCTAAGGTGAACTTTGGTTCTTCCTTGGACTTTAAGTCTAATCTGGTCTAGATTGTGATTGACAAAAGCTTGCTTGCTGGTGTTACGCAGTCCTTTCAAGTTCCAACCAAGCACAGGGGGTTGTTAATATTTACTCAATCTCTGTCTCTGAAATAGTCTTGAACTATAATAGTTTACTGAGATTGCCAAGTGCCACCAGCATTTACAAAGCTATGATTGAAAAATACCCATCTATGATAAAATAAATAAGTTACTATGCACAACCATCTTTGAAAGGAAGAGGTGAAATGAAGACCAAAGGGTAGAAGTTATAGAGAGAGGTTTGAACTCAGAAGCTAACAATTCTTTGGCTGGAATGTGGCAGAGGGTCAGATCAGGCTAAGGTCCCTTCAGATCCTAAGATTCTTACAGTTCTGTGAAATGACTTCCTTCTGAAGCTACTAGTGCAGCAGAGTGGGTAAAATTATTGCATCTGGTATCATACAGGATGGATTCAAACCCCTACCCTGACGTTCACTAACTGTATGAGCTTGAGTGAGTTACTGAACTTCTCTAAGCCTCTTTTCTTATTTGCAAAATGCTAACAGGTAATAGTTTCTATCTCACATGTTTGTTGTAGTAAGTAAATTTTCTTGAAAAGTGTTTTATACAATTCTTGTCCCACAGCAAGTACCCAAGGCATAGTAGCTATCATTACTACTGTTCCTTATTGCTGCTTATGCCCATTAAAAAAATTTTTTAATGGTAATGCATAATGGAAACAACTTTAAAAAATATTATGTGTGAATTTTAAAAATTCATTTCATATGTATTTGCTGGGCACCTATCATTTGCTAGGCATTGTATTGGGTGCTGAGAATAAACTAATGAACAGGTTGCTCTCTCAGCTTTAGGGACACAGCAATGAATAAGGCAGACAAAATCACCAACTTCAAGGAGTTCACATTCTAGGGGTGGGAATAGACAATAAATGGGTAAATAATGTAATAAACCAAATAATTTTTGTAACTTTAATCTTAACCATCAGAGGGAATTAAATAAGATACTGATGTAGGATATGTGGGATGGGGTCTTTCTGCTAGGGTTATTGCGAACGCCTTTCTGACAAGTTGATATTGACTAAAGATCTGAGGCATAAAAAGACAGTCATGCAAAGATTTGGGACAAAACCATTCCAAGCCTAAAAAAGGAAGTTCAATAGTCCTAAAATGATAACATGCATGTCACATTCAGTGAGCAGGAAAAAGGCTATCAAGACCAGGGCCTAAAGTTAAAGGGAAGTGCTGACTATGAAGTGTCTTGGTTATACTCTGAGGATTTCAGGAAGTTAGCAGAAAGTTAAGCAAGGAGAAACAGGATCTGATTTTTGCTGTGTGAAGATCATTCTGGCTGCTGTGTGATCCACAGCTGTACAGGGGTCAGAAGTAGCAAAGAAATTAGGTTGGAGTCAGTTTCTGATATTCAAGTAAGAGACGATGTTAGCCTGGAAAAGGGTTTCAGTAGAGCAGCTGCTAAATTGTGAGATTCAGGAAATCTTGGATCCTGATTAGAACAGCACACTGATAAATGTGGGGATGTGGGAGTAAGAGAAAGAAGAAGAATGACTTTTTTTGAGGAAGGGTAGTTCTAGATAGGTAGGGAGGGGAACAAAAACTTCTTTTCAGTCATATTAAGTTTGAGATCTCTGTTGGAAGAACAAGAGATGTTAGGGTAGTAGTAAGACATGTGAATCTAACATTAGGGGAGAGAGCTAGGCCAGAGAAGTGTTGAGATTACCGATGGAACATACAGGTACATGAGAAAAGAATATTAAATTCTGAGCCTAGGAGCACTTCAGCATCTAGAAGTCTATTAGAAGAGAAAGAACCAGCAAGGTGGATGAAAAGGCAAAAAATACGGTGCCACAGAATCCCAGTTAATACTTCAAGGAGAGAGTGGTCAATCATGGCAAAGGCCACAAAGAAACCACGTTTGGTGAGAATGGAGAATTTACTATTGGCTTCAGTATTGGTTGGTTTTAAGAGCTCTTTCGGAATTATAACGGACATAGCTGTACTGGACAGTAGAGAAGGGGAGGTGAGGAAATGGAATCAGGGTGCAAATGGAAACAGAGACATTTGGGAGGGAGGTAGTGAATCATGAAATAGTGTGATAGCCAGAAAGGAACTGTATTCAAAGGCAATCCTTTGATTTGGCTTATTTTTGAGGAATCTTAATAAAGGCAAGTGTAATGCTGATATTTGTAATCCAATACATCATAATAGACTAATGATATAGGAGGAGCTGGTATTTAAAGAGGGAAGTATTTGCAAAGGTAAGAATTAGTGGGATCTAAGACACAAGTAGTTGGACTAGCTTTAGGTTATGAGCTGGGCCAATTCAATTCAAATAGAAGGGATGGCAGAGAAAATCAAAACAGATACTGGTGGTTTTGTAGAATTTGTGATACAAAGCTAACAAGTAAGTCCTAATCTGATTTTATATATTTTCTCTCTGAACTATGTTGTGATAGAGAAATCAGCTAGAACATGGAGAATGGTGGAGATTTGAGAAGAGAAAGTAGATTAATGTTGTCTCATTTAATGAGAATTTTAACCAAGGTATAGCTGTAGTATTGTCTGGTAGTAATGAAAGCCTCTATGAAATTTTGGTGATGTATTGGAGGTAGTGAAATTTTATCCATTCCGCTGCTCAGGTAAAGATGTGGAATAAGATGAAAAATAAGTTTAGTTAGGGTTGGGCTTTTGTCAGGAAAAGAAAATGAAGAAAAATGGGATTATGTTAAGAGTGTTTGCAAAAGAAATGGTTATAGTGCTTAACCAAGAATAGGTTAAGGAAGAAATTTTCAAAATGTCATGAGTGGGAAATAACAGCTACTGAAAAGAGTGATAGAGTCAATTAACTTGGAGTCTCTACAAGCTTAAGCAATTGTTGAAGTAAGAAATTAGACTAGATGCACTGAAAAAAAAATGGAACATAATGGTCAAAAATATGAAAGAAAAATGCTATAGAATAGAAAAATACACAATGAGATCTGGGATATCATCATGTGAAGGATGGCTGGATAGTGAGGAGAGAAATACCACTGACCCCAAGAAGACAGAGAAACTGAGAGGTTTGGTGTTGATGAAAGCACAGCTGATTTGGCTGAATGTTTCTTGCACTTTGGGTCTTTTCAGTCCAATTTACATAATTGTTGCAGTAAGAACTAATTGGCAAGTAGCTAGCTCTCTTGTTTAAATAAAAATTAAGAGGTAACTTCTCCTTAACTATTTTGATCTAGTCACTAATCGCACAATATTCATTTCTGTGTCAGAAATACTTGGACTAAGTTGAACTGTGAAAATCCTGAACTGTTCCATTCAATCTGAGGAAATCTGAAGGACCACCATAAGTGGTTCAAGCTACCCTATAGCAGCTTCCAAGCTTCCCACCAACAGAAATTAGAATATGAGTTAACTCCTGTTAACTCACTTTAGTTAATCTTACTCTATGCAGTGATCCTGGGATAAATCTTGCCTAAGTGACACTCAAGATTTTCTGTTGAAGTCACAGCGAAAGAACTCCAAAGTGACTAATGGCACAGTCAATAGAGCGCCCAGTTGTTGTTTAGTCACTAAGTTGTGTCTGATTCTTTTGAGACCCCGTGGACTGCAGCCCGCTAGGTTCCTCTGTCCTTGGAGTTTCTCATGCAAGAATACTGGAGGGAGTTGGCCATTTCCTTCTCTAGGGAATCCGGGATTGAACCCCAGTCTCCTGCCTTGAGAGCAGATTCTTTACCATCTGAGCTACCAGGGAATCCTTGATTGCCCCTTGGACTTTGCAGTCTCTATGACAACTAGAGATTATATGTAAAATAATTGGCAATGTGTCTGTGGTATAGTAGGTGAGACATTAAGAATAATTATTTTTTAAAAATAACAATTATTATTGAATTATGGTAATAATTCCTATACTCCTAGTTTTCAATCTTAATCTAGATAATTAATTTTGGCTGCTGCTGCTGCTAAGTCACTCTAGGGTAGGCCCCAGACCCAGAAAAATTGTCTGAGAGATAGAAAAGTGACAAAAATTGCTCCAAAAAGAATTATCTCAGACGTTTAACTAGAACTAAAGAAAAAAGGAGCTCTCCTCTTAAGTTTTTAAGTCTGACTGAATGTATCTATCAGTGTACATTTGGTTACGATAATCATAAAATCCTGACACAATTAGCTTACAAAATAAAGGAAAAAAATCTTACATGACGTGTGCAATCCATAGGTAAATAATTCTCCAGGGGCATATAAGCAGTATTTATTTGCATTCCTCTTGGATTTTCCTCTCTGTACCTTTTATTTTTCCTCAGTTTATTTATCTTCTGGGCAATCAAATGACCATATAATTCACACTGTCTTACAACATTATAGAGAGACAAAACCTTCTCTTTGGTCGATCTCCTTTAAAGACTGAAGTAAATTCCTAGAAGACTCCAGAAACCTGCTAAAGCTCCAGAACTGCAACACAAGCTCATTCTTAAAACAATCTCTGGCTAAGGAAATGGGGCCACCAGGGTTGGCTTAAATTAATCAGAAACTTCCTCTTCCTTGTCAAAGAGTGGATGTCTAAAAAAAAAACAGCTGGGTTAGCAAGGACAAACTGTGTGCATGGCTAGGAATTAGCTGTGAGATTGTCTGTTCAATAGCTGAGAATAAAGCCAATATAGAACAAAGGCAAACTTACGGAGGGATGTTCACATGCAATATTACTTAGGAATTTATGGATGAGATGAGCCAACAAATTCTTTTCATACTTACACCCCATATAAGCCAGGTTCTATCATCTAAAACCAAAAGTTCACTGGCTAAAATGCTTACTCAAAGCATTCCTCTAAATCTAACAGGTCTTTATTTTTCCCCACATGAACTATAAAAATCCTTCAGAATTTCCGATCTCTGTTCTACTAGCTATTCTTATACATTCTCTTTTTTCTCACTTCTTGCCTTTTCTTATAATGTCCTCTTTTCTTGCTACTTTGCTGCCTTCATGTCTACCTCTTAAAATCTTAACTTTCCTTCATAACTGTATTTCAAATGTCGTCTTTTCCTAAAGTATTTCAGAAACGTCTCAATTTAGCAAGGTTTCTGCTTTACTCAAACTCCAGGGCGACACTCTGACTAGTATTAAATATATATATACATATATGTGTGTGTGTTGTGTGTGTGTGTGTGTGTCATCTACTAAGATTTAATATAAAAATCTTTAGTATTGGCAATGAATATTTTTAATTATTCTCATAACACAGAAGAAAGTAAAGAAAAGTTAAGTGCCTTACACAGTATCTAGATGACGACTCGGGTTAGTATTGAGATCCGTATTCTCTCCCTCACTGTCTCTCAGGTGTGCCTCACCTCGCTGACTCACCATCATGTGTTCTCTTAAATAGCGTCTCACTCCACTTTTAGTTTCTTATAGCACATGTATGATGCTTTGCATACAGCAAGTATCAAATAATTTTTTGGTTAATTGAACTGCTTGGTTTTATATCATGTTTCTTGATTTATCAAAAATTGTTGGTTGGCCAACAGCAGATACTTCTCTATATGAATACACACAGACCAGTAGCATCTATCTTTTTAGAAGTACACTCTGTATGCTGCGCTGTGCTGTGCTGAGTCACTCAGTCATGTCCAACTCTTTGCGACCTTATGGACTGTAGCCCACCAGGCTCCTTCTGCCCATGGAATTCTCCAGGCAAGAGTACTGGAGTGGGTTGTGCCCTCCTCCAGGGGATCTTTCCAACCCAGGGATCCAACCTGTGTCTCCTGCATTAGTAGGTGGATTCTTTACCACTGTGCCACTTGGGAAATCCACATTCTGTTTACAACAAACAAATTCCCAATCATCATTGTCACCAGTTTGCACTGAATAAGCAATCTATGCCACCACTACAAAACAAGTAAGATAATTGGATAAAGAGAATGTTTCAGCATACAATCTCAATGAAATAAGTACCACATATAAGGAAAAGAAGATTGAAAGAAATCAGTATCATTTCCTCAAACCCAAAAGTTGAATAATGATTAAGAAAATAGTAACCTTATGCTGTGGGATTAGATGGAGAAAATTAGTATAAATAACATATTTATGTAGAGAATTAGTCAAATTTGTTGTCAATATACTTCTTGAAATCTGAAAACAGAAGAGGTAAAAAGAATTGTCACATCATTCAAACAACAAACAAAAAACTCACAAAAACATAAACTTTCAATTAAAAACCTAGATTTTTAACCTCATTTGATCTTTGTCTGATAATACTGGTGTTAGTGACTTGTTATAAAGTAGAAGTCCTTTGTACCAGAGAAAAGGAGGAAAGATATAATTCTCCTTTTTTGTAGTCTATTTGGGAGTAGTCTAATAAATAGAAGAGGGATGCTTTCTCCAAACTTTCCTTAAAGTTTTAGGTGTAAAATGTCCATTATTAACATTAACACAGCTCAGCCCACTGATTTACTGATGAACAGTATCTACACTACACAATACAGTCAGAATTCACTTTCTTTAAATGAAATGTTTAAAGTAACAAATCAAAATCTTTCATAATTTTTCTTATTTTCTAAAAGCTCATTTAAGGTTATAAATGAACCAACAACCCCTTCAAAATGTGTAGAAAAAGCTTGTACACCCTTTACAGATTCTAGAGGTTAATAAATGAAGAATGAGAAAGCAACAGCAATCAAAGAGATATTATCTTATCTCTTCCCTGCTTATTATTCTAGGAATTTGTGATTTCAACACAGAAGTCTGTCTAAATGCCTTAAAGTAGTGTGAGGCCTCTTCTACCTTTCTTCACTTCATCTTTAACCTTTGATTTTTGGCTCAAAAGTAAAGTTATATTGTGTTATAATTTTTTCCTTTCTCTATAAGGTATAGACCCTCTGAATCTGGTAGCTGTTAGTAATGGTAAAATAGTTAAAATTTAGCCATGAACTCATAAGGGTATTATGATATGTTGTGCTTCAAATGGGAAATCTGAAGATTTCACAGAAAATGCTAAAGCAGATAAGATATGTAACTTGATGGATGTTTATAGAGGCTAGGTAGATAAGTAGGTAGATAGATAGATAGGATAGTATAAGCCCTATAAAATTATGCATTTTTTCCTGCACCAATAAATATTTTTTAAATGTTTATCTATTCTGTACAAGCTTCAAAAGGGCAGGAAAAAACACCATTTACTAATCAAATGAAATTTCTTTTTTTGTCATCAGGTGCTATTGATTTTAATCTCACTGACCTCCTCAGGTCTGGAAACACTTACTGTTCTTTGCATTAGCAGAGGAGAATCTGTTCCTTCCTCTTTAAAACTTGGGTCCATACCGATTATATCCTCAATAATGTCCTCCATCTAGCAAAATATAATGCATTTAGAATATTGTGCATAATGATAAAAGTTGCTCTTCAGTCTGAATTCAGAGAGAAAGATTTTAGCAAGCTTTAAAAGTAAATTTTAGAATATTTAAATTAAGGTTATATGTGTGTCAAAACACAGAATATTTTAGAATTTGAAATAATCCTAACACTGTGATCTGTGTTGCTTTTCCTTCATTCACTTCCACCTACCGGCTGGTGATGACTAAACAAATCACCCTTGGCTGCTCCAGTATCTGCATAAAAAGAGTAGTTATTATGAATACCTTGAGCCAGAGCTTATATACTTCATTTGCAGAGAGATGATTGCCTACAAATTTTATTTTTATTTTAACATATTTGATAGCATCTTATAGGTGGATATTCAAACTTCACCCAATTAGTCCACATGAATAGAAACTGCATGGAAATGTATTATCCAACATTCTCTAATGATCACTAATAATAATAACTATAATACTATCAACAACAATAATAATTGTAGACATCATAAATAGTAACTAACACATATGATGCAGCAGGAGTTGCTCTAAATGCTTTGCACACATCAGCTCATTTATCTTCACAATGACAACATGAAGTATGTACTATCATTGTCTTCACTGTATACATGAGGAAAGAAATTCAGTAACCTACTTCAGATTATATAGCTAAAGAGTGACAAAGGCAGAATTGAAATCTAGAAATCTGATTCTACAGTCCTAACTTAAATCAGTTTTTCACTTCCTTTCTCAATTCCTTTCTAAAACAACCTTCCTTTTCTTCCGTACTTCTGCTGGAGGGAATATTAAAGCTTATATTTTTAAAAATACCATCACTTTCTCTCTCACTGTCTCTACCCCCCTACAGCTCTAGCTATCCTCTTGGCCATTATATTTATTATCTTTAGTGAAATTTTAAAATATAATGTAGGTGCAGAGACAATAAGAATGTGGGATTTATGTAACTGTAATACTATAAATTTCCCATGACATGTGCAGAAACAACTCGGAATAAACTCTGGGAGATATAAAAAATATTTTATTTTTTTGTTAATGTTATCCTCTAAGAAAGATTTCTGAGGACCTTAGAGAATTAAATGTTCACAAACATCTACTAAGATACTCCCAAAGGTGATATGCCAAAAAATTGAAATATTATTTATATATTTATTTAATAAATATTTATTAAACAACATTTACTTCAAGACCTTGGTTTAGTACATGCTAAAGGGCTTCCCTGGTGGCTCAGAGATTAAATCATCTGCCTGCAATACGGAGACCTGGGTTTGATCCCTGGGTCAGGAAGATCCCCTGGAGAAGGAAATGGCAACCCACTCCAGTATTCTTGCCTGGAAAAATCCCATGAACGGAGGAGCCTGGTGGGATACAGTTCATGGGGTCGCAAAGAGTTGGNGGTCAGGAAGATCCCCTGGAGAAGGAAATGGCAACCCACTCCAGTATTCTTGCCTGGAAAAATCCCATGAACGGAGGAGCCTGGTGGGATACAGTTCATGGGGTCGCAAAGAGTTGGACACGACTGAGCAAGCGACTTAACTTCTAATAGCAAAGAACACAACGTATCTGCCTTCATAGAACTCAAACTACTGAAGAAACAGACAAGAAACAGCTTAATAACAAACAGTGGTATGAAGATATTAAAGCAGGATAGAAATAGAGTTGATAATAGGGAATGTTATTATATGAATGAGGCAAGGATTTACTGATATTTGAATAAAGACAAGAATAACATGAGGAAATGGTACTTTGAAAGAAAGCATAAAAGAAGACCTAAAGGTAGAAACAAGCTCACGTCTTTGAGGAAGAGTGAGAGCCAAGGGGAACAGGAAAGAGTGAGCAAGAGGAAGAAAGAGTTGAGATAAAGATGAAACGTAGGTAAGAAATTTACATCGTAGAATCCTATGGACCAGCAGAGTCCAACATAAATGCCTGCAGCAGTGGGAATGTCCTATATCTGCACTGTCCAATATAGTAGCAAATACATATGGCTATGAGCACTTGAGATGTGGCCAATGTTACTAAAGAACTGAAGTTTAAATTTTATTCAATTTTTAAAGATTGCATTGAATTTGAATTAACTTAAAAAACAAACAAAAACACTTGTCCGTTGGGTACCATACCAGAGTGCAGCTCTCGGCCCTATTTTGAACTTTAGATGTTGCTCCATGTGCACTGAGTGATCTTTAAAGTATCTAGGAAAATAAATGTGCATACTTTGTTTCCTTTGGTAGTCTACTCTCTGAAAGCTTTCAGGTATATCACTGATTGTTCCCAACCTCAAATTTCAGTCTTATGATATTTTTCTTATTAATATTCCACCATTAAATGGACAACAAATTTGTATTGAATAGATGTGGAAAAGACTTGAGCAAAGAAGGATGCTAAACACAATTCATGGTATATGATTTAACTTTGGAGTACTTATAGTTTCACTAAAAATTACTCAAATAATTTATCCCTTTCTTTCTGGAAGATTACAATATAAATGATCCAGTCTCTTACATTAGTGGGGCTTCCCAGGTGGCTCTCGTGGTTAAAAAATAAAGAACTCTTCTATCAATGCAGGAGACATAAGAGATGTGGGTTCAATCCCCGTGTCAGAAAGATCCTCTGGAGGAGGGCATGGCAGCCTTGCCTCCATGGCAGTTCTTGCCTGGAGAATCCCATGGACAGAGGAGCGTGGTGGGCTACAGTCCACAGGGCCACACAGAGTTGGACACAACTGAAGCGACCTAGCACACATGCCTGCTTACATCTATAATTTTTCCCTCTTGTCTATAAACATGATCATTTATTCTATTCTAGATAGAAAGGCTTCTTTTGTACATGTCACAGTTCATCTTTCTTGAAGACTCTGCTTTTGTCTTTAATAACACCCCTATTCCTCATTTCTGTCATCCACCAACATGACTATTATTTCACCTAATGATGCTGGCTTATTGGAGATGCTGGTTTATTGGAGATGCCGGCTCTTCTATTATCCTAAATTGACTTTAACATCTAATCCAAAGCATTGTTTCACAGCTTTCAGGAAACTTCATAACTAATCACCTTGGAATCCAATTGTTATTTTAAGAAAGGTAACAAACACAACATTTTTTTTTAATCAGATGAAACAGAGTTAATAGATTAGATATAAGAAATCAGCAAAATAAGCATCATAAAAGTAATAAACGAAGATGATAAAATACAAAGGAACCACAAAATATTGGGACTAAAGTAAAAATGGTGATAATAGGCATGGAAAAATGAGACTCAAGGACAAAGGAAGAGATTTATAAGATTTGAAAGATTAAAAGTAAAGGTCTACAAAAGACCAAGAATTAAGCTTTTCAACAATTCTAGGAGCAAGAAGACAGCAGGATAACATTTGAAGTGTAAGATAAAGACTTTTGAACCTAGACATTTATAACCAATAAAATATTCTTTAAATATGTGCATAAGATAAAATTTTTCTTAAGACATGAAAACCCAGAACTTTTAGAGCAAAAAAACCTTTGGAAAACACTCTTTTAGAAAATACACTTATCATATAATAAACTATGAAATCACTACAAAATATAAGAATGAGTGCTCATCGTGTCCAACTCTTTGTTACCCCATGGACTGTAGTCCACCTGGCTCCTGTCCATGGGATTATCCAGACAAGAATACTGGAGTGGGTGGCCATTTCCTCCTCCAGGGATTTTCCCAAGCCAGGATTCAAACCCACATCTCTTGTGTCTCCTGCATTGGCAGACAGATCCTTTATGACTGAGTCACCTGGGAAGCCCAAGTAACAGTAAAATGTTTCTGATCTAAATAAGAAAAATGTGTGTATGTGTATATATATTAATATTTGAGTATATAAATTTATTCTAAAAATATCAATTCAGAAAGATAGGTGAGAAGAAGAAGGAGATAAGATCAAACTCGGGGAACTGTTTACCTATAGATATAACATAGATATTGCTAAACAGTGATATAGATAAAGAAAAAAATATAACTATGCGTCTTAAGTTAGGAGTAACAAAAAAAAGAAAACCTTAACCAATGGAGGATAGAAAAAAGATTGCAAATAAGGAAACAGAAAACACAATAAATAAAAATGTGAAAAAAGATAACAATTAAATACTAATGGTAAAGTAACTATAAGAATGTAAATGACAGCATGAAAAGGCAAAGATATGACACCAGAAGATGAGTCCCCCCAGGTAGGAATGAATATGTCCCATAAAGTCCTGGGGAAGAGCAGAGGACAATAACACCTCTATTAAGGAGAAACAATGCTCAGTTGTGGATGTGTCTGTTAATGAAAGTAAAGTCTGATGCTGTAAAGAACAATATTGCATAAGAACCTGGCATGCTAGGCCCATGAATCAAGGTAAATTGGATATAGTCAAGTAGGAGATGGCAAGAGTGAACATCAACATCCAGGAATTGGTGAACTAAAGTGGATGGGAATGGGCAAATTTGATTCAGATGATCATTACATCTACTATCATGGGCAAGAATCCCTTAGAAGAAATGGAGTTGTCCTCATAGACAACAAAAAAGCCCAAAATGTAGTACTTTGGGCAATCTCAAAAACAACAGAGTGATCTTGGTTTCTTTCCAAGGCAAACCATTCAGTATCACAGCAATCCAAGTCTATGCCTCAATCATTGATGCCAAAGAAGCTGAAGTTGACCAGTTCTATGAAGCCCTACAACACCTTCTAAAACTAAGACCAAAAAAAAGATGTCATTTTCATCATAGGGGATTGGAATACAACAGTAGGAAGTTGAGAGATACCAGGAATAACAGGCAAACTTGGACTTGGAGTACAAAATGCAGCAGGGCAAAAGCTAACAGAGTTTTGTCAAGAGAACATGCTTGTTATAGCAAATCCCCTTTTCCAACATCACAGATAGTCAATACCAAAATTAGATTGATTATGAAATCTGCAGCCAAACATGCAGAAGCTCTATAAAAGAGTCAGCAAAAGCAAAACATAGAGCTGACTGTGGTTCAGATAATGAACTTCTTAATGCAAAATTCAGGTTTAAATTGAAGAAAGTAGGGAAAACCATTAGGCCATTCAGGTATGACCTAAATCATTTCCTTTATGATTATACAATGGAAGTGACAAATAGATTCAAGGGATTAGATCTGGTAGAGAGAGTGCCTGTAACATTGTACAAAAGCAGTGACCAAAAGTAACCAAAAGAAAAAAAAATGCAAGAAGGAAAAATGGTTGTCTTAGGAGGATTACAAATAACTGAGGAAAGAAAAGAAGCAAAAAGCAAGGGAAAAAGGGAAAGATATGCTCAAGTGAGTTAATTCCAGAAAATAGCAAAGAGAGAGAGGAAAACAATAGAAGGGGAAAGACTAGAAATTCTTTAAGAAACTTGGAGATATCAAGGAAACATTTCATTCAAGGATATTTCAAGGATAAACATTTCATTCAATAAAGAACAGAAATGGTAAGGACCTAACAAAAGCTGAAGATATTAAGAAGAGGTGGCAAGAATACACAGAAGAACTATACCAAAAAAGGCCTTTATTACCCAGATAACCATGATGCTGTGGCCATTCACCTAGAGCCAGACATCCTGGAGTATAAGTAAAGTGGGCCTTAGGAAGCATTATTATGAACAAAGCTAGTGGAGGTGACAGAATGCTAGTTGAACTATTTCAAATCCTAAAAGATGATGCTGTTAAAGTGCTGCACTCAATGTGTCAGCAAATTTGGAAAACTGAGCAATGGTCATAAGACTAGAAAATGTTGGTTTTCATTCCAGTTCCAAAGAAGGCCAATGTCAAAAAAATGCTCAAACTGCCATACAATTGCACTCATTTCACATGCTAGCAAAGTTATGCTCAAAATTCTTCAAGTTAGGCTTCAACAGTACATGAACCAAGAACTTCCAGATGTACAAGTTGGGTTTCGAAGAGGCAGAGGAGCCAGAGATCAAATGGCCACCATTCATTGGATCATGGAGAAAGCAAGAGAGTTTCTGAGATNTGCTCAAAATTCTTCAAGTTAGGCTTCAACAGTACATGAACCAAGAACTTCCAGATGTACAAGTTGGGTTTCGAAGAGGCAG
Source organism: Neotragus pygmaeus (assembly GCA_006410875.1). Taxonomy (NCBI): domain Eukaryota; kingdom Metazoa; phylum Chordata; class Mammalia; order Artiodactyla; family Bovidae; genus Neotragus; species Neotragus pygmaeus. Next base: position 1,050,731 of record SJYV01008710.1, read on the forward strand.
AGGAGCCAGAGATCAAATGGCCACCATTCATTGGATCATGGAGAAAGCAAGAGAGTTTCTGAGATACATCTACTTTTCCTTTATTGACTACACTAAAGCTTTTGACTGTGTGGATCATAACAAATTGTTGGAAATTCTTAAAGAGATGGGAAGTACCAGACCACCTTCCCTGTCTCCCGAGAAACTGAGACATCTATAAATGGGTCAAGAAGTAGCAGTTAGAACCAGACATGGAAGAACCAACTGGTTCAAAATTGCAAAAGGAGTACAAAAAGGCTGTATATTGTCACCCTGCTTATTTAACTTATATGCAAAATGCCAGGCTGGATGAATCATAAGCTGGAATCAAGATTGCTGGGAGAATTATCAACAATCTCAGATATGCAGATAATACCACTTAATGGCAAGAAGTGAAGAGGAACTAAAGAGCCTCTTGATAAGGGTGAATGCTGTCTCTTATACACATCTAGATGTGTATAAGAGACAGCNCCAACCAGTCCATCCTAAAGGAAATCAGTTCTGACTATTCAATGGAAGGACTGATGCTAAAGCTGAAACTCCAATACTTTGGCCACCTGATGCAAAGAACTGACTCATTTGAAAAGACCTTGATGCTGGGAAAGATTGAGGGCAGAAGGAGAAGAGGACGACAGAGGATGAGATAGTTGGATGGACAAGAGTTTGAGTAAACTACCAGAGTTGGTGATGGACAGGGAAGCTTGGTATGCTGAAGTCTATGGGGTCGCAGAGTCAGACAAGACTGAGCGACTGAACTGAACTGAACTGAACATAAGCCCTCATTTCTCACTTTGCTACGAAAACAACCTCCCCACTGGTCCCTCTCTTACCCCAGGCTTCTTCTCCTACTAGCTGACAGAGTGATATTAAAGTCAAATCCGATTATGTCACCATAGTCCCCACACTTGAGCATTTCAAGTATTTGGAATTACTTACCATGGAGTACCAGCCTTTCTGTGATTTGTCTATTGCCTAGTTCTCTGGTGTCACCTTCTGTCAATTTTGCCTCTCATTTTCTCCCCACTTCATGCTGTTTCTTTGCTCATGCAATCTTACTTAGATAAGTTGCCCCACTAGTCATTTTCATCTGAGTCTACTTGACAGACCTCCAGATCAGAACAGTACTTCTACACTCCTACATATACCATTGTTCTTTCTACATAATAGTATATTTGTTTCATTTTTTTCTCTTCCCTTCAACTTAGAGCTTTTAGAAAGTATAGAGGATAAGAAAAACAAGACAAGGAATAATAAATGGCAACCCACTCCAGTACTCTTGCCTAGAAAATTCCATGGATGAAAGAGCCTGGTGAGCTACAGTCCATGGGGGTCACAAAAAGTCGGACACGACTGAGTGACTTCACTTTCACTTTTCACTTTCAGCATGTACTATAAAGATGCTGTGATAAGAGCAATTTTTATCCATATGACATAGCTGGTACTATGAAAACTCAGAGAATTAGGCACCTAATCCACAGAGTATCCCCAGGGAAAGCAGAAACCTGAAATGAATTCTGAAGAGTCAGTTGGAATTATAAGTGGAGGCTGAATGAGTAGTTGGTAAAGAAAGGTTGTAAGGAGGGAGAACCTGGCCACTGTGAAAGTCACACGTGGACCATATAGTTGAAGAACAGAGCTCCATGCAAATGTGAAATAACAAGTTTGGGTCAGGTGGCAAGGATTAAATGTGAAAGAGTCCTGTGTACCCATGAGTTCAAAATTGAATTTTATCCTGTAAAGACCCAGGCTATAAAATACTTATTTGACTTTATATTTGATTGTCTTACCTTTAATCATCAAATTACTCTTAATTCCAACTCCTAAATCCTGAATCTATGGATGCTCTCACAGACTTATTTTGTGGTAGCTTTGATTTCTGGGGTCTTATTTGAATTACTGATGTGTTCCCTGATGTCACAGGAGGATAAGCATAGAAGAAAGAAATACCAAAAATTGGCAACCACCATTTCCTGAGCATTCACACTGCCCTTGTGTTAGAAACTTTTAAAATGTAAGTGACATCACTAAATGACATCACTAAGATGGAAACACAAATAGTTCCTGAATTCAATCCACTTCCTGAGAGGAACAATTAATGACTAATCAGAAACAAAACACCACTAAGAGAATCCTAGAGCATGGGGGTGAGGCTGAAATAACCCCTGAACCTCAGAGATCAAGGCAGACTGCATTAGAAGGTGAGAGAAGCAGCTGCACATTGATCTCATTGACCCTCCCCTAATGATAGGGACAGAATGAAGGGACAAAATGGGTGATTAAATAGTCAATGCCACTAGGGGAATACAGGTAGAAAAAGATGGGAAACTCCTGTAATAAGCATTACTAGAGAAAGCAGGTTTGCTTAACCATAAAACCAAGCAGGCTTGCTTAGCAGCAAAACCATGCAGCAGAAACATGAGTCGTGTCCCCAAACAATAAAACAACGGTGGCATGAGACCCACATCCTTTCCAATAAGCTCAATAAGTTAATGACCCCCCAGACAGGCTCTGTGAACACAACAGTCATTTATGGGAAGGTGACTCTTCAAAATGAAAGACCTTCATTGTACTGAGACTTGAAAATATTTTTCCAAAGTGCTATGACAGTCCCGCCGTAACCATATAGGAAGGGATAAGTAACGTCCACTGCCCTCTGTGAGGGAAAAACTAATAATGGAAACAAGATGTCTATTCAAGAAAGACAAAGAAGGTCTTCCATGCCCCACTTTTCCTTTGGTTATAAAACTATAGCCCACTAAGTTCTCAGTTCTAAGTTCTAAGTTCTTACTCACCAACTTGTAAGTCTCAAAAGCATCCTATTCTAGTAAATCTCTTCTCACCTATCACTTTGCTTTTGCGGACTCTTTGCATTGAGACATAAAATACTGTGGTGCCAGAACTCTTTGGAGTCCTAGAAACGACACCTATTGGTTTCACTAAGACAGTACAACGTTATGCAGAGAAGTCTCTGACCCCTGGTTGCTCCAGTGGGAAAAGAGAACNGCTTTTGCAGACTCTTTGCATTGAGACATAAAATACTGTGGTGCCAGAACTCTTTGGAGTCCTAGAAATGACACCTATTGGTTTCACTAAGACAGTACAACGTTATGCAGAGAAGTCTCTGACCCCTGGTTGCTCCAGTGGGAAAAGAGAACCCAGCGAGGACAATCAGTCACCTTCAACGTTGTGAAGTTGCTTTGTGGGAGCTCCTACTCTGATTTCTTACCATGGGAATTGAGAGGAATCTATGGGATCCAGTCACTGAGAATCTGACTATAATAGAGAAGCAGGGAGGGCTTGTAACACGAAAACACAGATCTTGGCAGATAGTCCTTTAATGCTTGAGGAGCAACCCCAACCAGCAGCTTCACTTGTCAACAGAACCAAATCAGGGGTACACTCTGACCAGATAATTGGTTGGAGGGGGTGCAGATTTGACTGATTCAGATCCTCAAAGGAGTTTTATCAGTTGTAGAGCCCATTTGCCCATACCGAGGCAAGGTGATGAGTCAGAGGCTCCTGGCAGCCTCATCTGACCAGAAGAGCTAGGGCCAACTCCTGGAAGCTGTGTGGTACAGTGGTGCTCAAGCTGAGAGGCAGGTGGACAAGCAAAGCAGATCACCCCCAGAGCAAAGCCAATACCAGTCATGAGATCTTCCCCTGCAGGCACGGGCAAGAAAACTAATTCATAGCCAAGGCTGAGGGTAGCTTCTGGTCTCTCTCTAACCTGAGAACCTCTTTGGAAAATTGAAAATAGCCTGGAGGGGCCCAACCCTCTCTTAGGCATAGGGACTGAAACATAGTTTCACCCACCCTGAATAGTGTCCTCTGACTCCAACTGAATCAGAAGGGCTAGCAAAATTACTTCAAAGCTGTATAGCACAGGCACACTCAAGCTGAGCAAAAAGCAAACAAAACTGGAGAGCAAAGCCAGTGGCACTGTTTAGCCAAGGAACTTGGGTGTGGGTCAGATTGAGTTAAGATCATGAAGAGCTTTACTGGTTTTAGAGCAGCTTCTCTTACTGTCTGGGCAGGGAATCTAATTAACAGTCTTGCTCATCATTGAATACAGCCTTCAACCTATCCTTCCAGGGAACTTAACAAGAGCACAGGGGAAGATACATGGCCCATTCAATAGCCCCACATACAGTGGCACTTGAACAGAGAACACAACCCGTGACTTCCCCTGTAGAGCAAAATTAGTGGCCTCACCCAACCAGGGAATTCAGTGCACACTCAGGCCTTATTCAGGCACCCAGTGAACTGCATAGGTCCAGGGCCCTGGCCTGTTTCTCTGCCAGAAGAGGGAAGCTAATTCATAGCCCCATCTGCTATATCTGCTACATTAAGTCCCAACTATCTAGTTCAGTTCAGTTCAGTTCAGTTGCTCAGTCATTTCTGACTCTGCAACCCCATGAACCGCAGCACACCAGGCCTCCCTGTCCATCACCAACTCCTGGAGTCCA